>CM021545.1:6423642-6455696 GCA_010994315.2 Pisaster ochraceus | reverse complement strand
GGGGGGGGGGGTGAGAGCACATTTTGAAAGACAACACATGAAGGAGGTGAAGGTATTGGAAGCAAGTCGTAGAGTAGCAGTACTTCATTGTATGTCTAATTGCTATTTCTTGAGGTATCATCGACCATTGTAAATATTGGTCTTGAAAATTGTTCTGTTTCATTTCATTTCGGTTCAGAAAAGATTTATTTCACAGTGACAACAACGCCATGTTACATTATCATGGTTATCAAGAACAGTCAATACTCTAATTCTATTCACGGCAATGTAACCCAAAATGGACATTCCTGTACTGATATGGAATGAGACTGCATGTAGCAACAAAACGTGGAGCAAGACCCTTGTCTAACCATTTCAAGGAGCAGTTTCAACAACTCTGAAACAACTAATCAATCAAAGCATAATACTGTATTAGGATAATAGGTTTTTACAAATAAGTCTCCAAGAAATAACTAACACGTTTCAATAGAAAAATATTTGCTTCAATAGGTTAATTCACACAGACAGAAACGTATTTATTTTATAGGTATAACTTGTAAATCAAAAGTTAAACCCATCACCGCACGCAGAGGACCAGCTGTGAAGTCAGCCCTGATATGGCAGATCGTTGTGTAATGTGGTTAACTGTCTTAAGGCAGGCTATCCTTTGGAACACATGCCTTCACAGTGGAACCAGGTTGCTTGTACTTTGAATCGAACAGCAAGCTGCGTCGTCAGAACAATGTTCAACTGATTATGTATTGTGGTTTACCTAGCGTAAAATTATCAAATCATGTTGAGTTTAATGTGTGGATCTTTTGTCAGGAAGAATTCAATGAAAATAATGTATAATGAAATTCTTGTCTCTAAAAAAGCAACCGCAGGAATCTGTTGTTCGTCTTTCTGTTTACTTTACCTGAGTCACGCTCATTCCGATGAAGTTGTTTTCTTCCTTACTAAAAAAAAAAGCCTCAATAGGATCTGGACCAGTTTACCCCTCAGTCTCACTTTGATTTCAGTGAATTGAATGGACAGACCGTGGACAAACAAACAAGCAAAATGGCCGCCATCATGGTCAAGTAGGTCTAGTTTCTGATAAAAGAGCAATACTAAACCTATGAATAACTAAAGAGGGCACTGACCAATTGATAAGCGTTACTAACTAGCCAATCAGGATGCACTCGGGTGCTCATTCTTCTCGCCTCATACCTGTCAGCGATCATATTATCTTGTTTAATGGAGCGAACCCGTACTCTGTTGATGACTTGACTTGTCCTGGTATCCACATAACTTTGTAAGCTTTTCTAAGATGAAATTTCAAACAGTTGGAACTGTTGAAAGATGATGTCATTGGTAGAGCCCTTGAATTCCACAAGAATACCGTGAAGATTTTGAAGTAAAATAGGTTGTAAGACCGAGTTATCAGATTTGGCACCGAGTTTGGTTTTATGCAATTGGCGCGTCGTGACTGAGCGGTCAAGCGCACTGGACTCGTGCTCTGGTGTTTCTCATCATCAGAGTGTAGGTTCGGGTCCTGGTCTTGACAAGACACTCGACCATTATCGCTTCGTCCTTAAGATGGGACGCTAAGCCATTGGTTCTGTGTGGTCCCAGTAAACTTATCGCCAAGAAGGGGGGGTTGCGCCGGTGTTTTGGGCAGTGGCTGCTGAATGCGCCGCAGCACCTTGTAAACCCTTACAAGGTGCTCCATAAATCGGTCTCATAATTCTAACAATTCAAAGACCTGTCTTGAAAGGTTTTTGTTTGTTAAAGCGCATTGATTACCTTATTGGTAGATACATGCGCGATATTAAGACTATATAGTGTTACGCTTGCCTGTGAAACCTTCATGACAAGACAATCTAAAGTTTCCGAGAAAACAGCGTCTTCGAGGATCAAGATCTGGGCGTTTGTTTTTCAACAGAACTTCATTTCTCTCAAAGCCCAAGTGATTTGCAACTTTTGCCTGGTTTCCCTTTTCCCCAACCCCATCACAATTTGTACCACATGGGTGTTGCACTAAAGTTCAGAGCGGTCACAGTTCTGCTACACTGGGCCTTGGCAAACATACCCCCTTCATTTGTGTGCTTGATCGCTGGAAATCCATCAACACACCAAGAAATCTGGTTAGGCTTCGGCTTGTTAAATTAGCAAAATATTGTATCTGGAGAATATTTTTTTAGCGACATGGACGCCGATGAATGAAGGTAGGTGTGAGGATTATTTCAGGTAAAGGGATGTGAGATATTGACCAGTCAGGTCTAAGGACGGCCTGATTGGAGTTGTCGTCGCATTGTTTCTTGTCTTTGCGGCCAAGCTGTGAAAAGGGAATTAGCGGCCGAGTACATGTATATGGTGTGACAGCACTCACTCATTGTTTAGGCTGGTGATGTCTTGTAGAAGAACTTTAATACAAACAAAACAATGTTCCTTGAACGACTGACAGACAACCTGAGGATGGAAGTGAAACCTCATCAAAATTTAGGAGAAATTAACTACAATTTTCTATATAAAAGCAACTGTTTTTATTCTAACACCAGCAATACCATTTGTAAGTATTCTATTTAAAGTATAGTATTTGTATCTCTTGGGGTTAAATCATTGATATCTATAATTATAAACATAACAGTTAATCTCGTTTTACTTTGAACAACTCTTCCCTTATAAGTTCACATTTTTTATTGAACATGTTCCCAGTGCCTTGTAAACATTACCTGGAAGTGAACATTTATAGTGAAGGTCAAATTCCCATTTGGTTCTTATTAAAAATAGACATGATTTGGAAGAATTGCCGAGTGTGGCAAATGGCTTTACACTGATCTTGCTTGATTTCATTCAATAAATAAAAAGCTGTATATGTAATACGAGTCGTAAATCTAATTAGACCTTGGATACCAGATCCAATAGAACGTGCCTCTAAATAACCAGATCATAAGCTTCCTTGATTTATATGATGGTCTTCATCGCTAAATAGTTATGACACTTTGATTTTATCTGGCTCCGTTGGGATGAAGTTCGGCTTTAAGTTGCTGAGAAAAGGAATTCCAGACAAAATTTGATCAAGTTTTGCCGATTTGTGATGAATGCCCGGATCATCTGATTGGTTTATAGTTCAGGAATGGAGAGAGCGGCTGGCAAGCCCATATAGGCAATTGTGATCGGGTAGTCATCCTTTGTACTATCGTCGGCTTTACCAATTTTGCTGTTTTTCAAGATGGCGGACTTCGCAAAGCTCTGCTGGAACACTTCACATGCCTGCACGGTCGGTCGATCCACCAGACCACAGGCAACCTTTCTAGACGTTGGAAGGGGCTTGAATGTGATGGAAACCCCACATGGCTTCCATTTTGGGGCCCAGCATTTTTTTACCGAGATTTGGAAGGAAGTACAGCCCATAATACCCAGGGATTTTTCTTGGGATAATATCTGGATAAACTTGAGAACGATTCGGAATGTCTAGCAGATGGGAAATGAAACTCAAGTCTGTGAGAGACCCTTCACTTTCCTGGAGTTCAAATCCACGTGTGGTGATCGTAGGAGCTTAATGTTTAATGTTCTTGGTTTCGGGTTTTTTAAAACTCACTTGACAAATTTGTGGATAGAATGCAACTTCCATGGGGCACCGAATCTGTGACTATGGTGGGAGGATAATGAACTTGCTGGCCTCTTTGAAATTCCAGATTGTCTTTAACACAACTGACATAAAGTGCAAGCTGACATTTCGCCAGGCTCATTCATGCTCAGCATTTCATTCATGCTCGGATTTTTCGATACAAGTATATGGCTGCAATAGAAATGAAAATAGCAACGTTTCAAAATTGTCTTGGTCCTCTGTAAAAGGACGTCATTCACCATGGAGTAAGAAGAGAAGATGTGGAAGTTTCTTTGAAGGAAAGCAAGATGTGACTGTGCACAATGGCGCTGTTCAAGAATAGTGTAAACCAAACCATAATAGATTTTTTAAAAAGTACATATATATGTAACTTGTAAGTAAAAAGTCACGACATGTTTTTTTCTGCACAATGGATATACATCGCACAGAATTCATCCAATTCAAAAGGCCCTTAGAATCGCCACAAATTGCACCCTAAGCATTTTGTCAGTGTACTTTTTGAAAGCAAGTAATTTAGGCTTTAAAGGGATATTGTCATTTTGTTGAAAAGGATGAAAGATGTATTCTTTATAAGATAAATATGTTAGCGGTGGTTAGATTTTTTATCAAGAGCTGCCTCCATCTTTGTCACGTTCACTGTGTTCTAACCTATGAAGTATATTGATTCTGATAGTACCACAACAGGGCCAGACTATTTTTTTTCGTAGTATGAGATCAGGGCCGAATTTCGTAGAGCTGCATAAGCAGAAAATATTGCTTAAAAATGTCTACTTGGTAGCAACAATTTAAACAGGGAACCGGTCACAAACACTGCACTCTAACATGGTAATTTGGCTGGTAACCAGTTTTCCGTACGATTGGTGCTTAGTAAATGTTAGCAGCTCTATGAAATTTGGCTCAGTTTCTTTAATTGGAGTAAAGCATACTGGATGCTCCAGGATCAGTCACAACAGTCTTTTTTACAATTGTTTTTTAACCTCCCTGATGCTTCTCAAAGAGATTTACAAAGTGAATTATTTACCAGACGAGGGATCCTGAGTAGTTTTGACCTACTTCTTGATTGAGGGGTCCAGGGTTCAACTCCCTTTTATGCCAAACTCGGTCACTTGGCTACGATGATGTTTGCTCTGCGATACAAGTATCATGCAGCCCGGTTGCAGTGCCGTTATTAAAACACTAACGTTGCGTGTTCCTACTCAGTACTCGATAGTCGAGTGACACATGCCCCAGAAATGCCTCGCCAAAAATGATATTGTATCATGTACTTTGATATCTTACCTCATAGCCTGCAGCCATCGCTTGGCTTAGACTTGAGGGATGGGTTAGGTTACCAGCGGAGATTTATACTACCAATGAGGAGAATGTCTTGCATCTGCTCGCTGGACAAGACTCTGTGTTTAGGATCCATGATTTAAGATAGATTGGCATTCCTTTAGCATGTTGGATGTTGGTAAATATCTCTTCAGTGAGTTTATAAAGGCATATCAAGTAAAAGCAAGGGTTTTGTTTGTTTGCTTTTTTTTTTTTTTGGAGACAGATGGTTGTTGATTGTTATAAATTGATGTATGGTTGAGAATGATCTGACATACATTAATGAACGTGTCCGACCAATTAGTTGATTGCTGCCGCGGCGATATCGCAACGAGGCAGAAACCATGGTGGCTAGAGGCGAACATGACCCCATACATAAACATGGTCCCGTCCTAGGTATGAAGCCAACTTTAAGTTACAGCTTTCGTGGCTGTTTGAACAGTTAAACAATCTTTGGAAGTGAACTTGGTAAAGAA
Source organism: Pisaster ochraceus (assembly GCA_010994315.2). Taxonomy (NCBI): domain Eukaryota; kingdom Metazoa; phylum Echinodermata; class Asteroidea; order Forcipulatida; family Asteriidae; genus Pisaster; species Pisaster ochraceus. The sequence continues at coordinate 6,450,317 of CM021545.1, read as the reverse complement.
TTAGAGCAATGCGTCTGAGAAAAGTTTCACTTGCAAGCGTTTCAGTCCGAACTAGCCTGCCATTTCATGTACCTAATGGGACTCCAAAATGGCGGATGCAAGAGCTGCTTAACACATGATCTGCTGAGGTCTCGGCTCAGAAAATCAAATCACATTTACGTCCTATGCTATACCGGTACTAGAAATAACCAACCAGGACCAGAGCCGAGAGAGAGTAAGAGAGACCAGTTTTCTTCGGTCACCGGTTTGCTGGACGCCATTTTCGGCCTTAATGCAACAAAACCCGATTGGCAGACTAGTCTGGCACCCTGTACTCGCCCATACGTTTTTGTTTTGTTTTGTTTTGTTTTGTTTTTTATTTTGTTGTTGAGACAAAATGGCTTCTAATCGCAAGTTGTCGCAACTCTCCCAATACATGTGTATACGGACCAACCAAATTAAGCGAGATGTCCAAAGTAAAAAAAAAAACCAACAACAACAACAAGAACATCAACACTTGGAGTTCAAGTCCTAGTTTCCCCTTTAATTCGTGTGACAAATATAGATAGTGTCTTTGTCTGGTGATAAAGCTTTGATGCAGCGGTGCATTCAATCCGTCCATTGTAAGACATCAGTCAGTCCTGAAAGATTGTTTTTGGATTGGTTGGTCGACCGTGGTACCAACCCCTTAACGTTTGACACTAAGTAGCGAAATAGATAGTTGTTTTGGCTGGCTAGAGTGAAGTGTATCCAGCTATGATGTATTGGTTCATTCATTCTTTGCATTGTATGGCATCAGTCACTTATGAATGATTTTTATTATTTGTTGGACGGTGCAGTCTAGTGAACAAAAAATGGTTTCATTTGACTATCAATCAAAACACTTCTTGAGGAAGAAATATTAACAGTTTTTTTTGTAACACCATTATCCATATGTTCTTGAGCCTCTGCGATGATTATTCCAGCAGGGAAAGAAATGTTCGAGGGCAAAATAGTTTCATAGTAAACATCTGGATTTATTACTCATGATTTTTTTTTATCCATTGGAAACATGATACGGTGATTTTCTTTGGACGTGTTTTAAACATTAAGCAGATCTTTTTAAAATCTTGCAATAATTTGCGAGTTATTTCTTGAGAATTGGCAGGAAGAAGTCATCATTATTAGGATAATTTGATAACATTTAGGAATGTTTGACTGATGGGGAAAAAATGGTTTCATTTCATTCTGCTCGAGACGCTTTTGTCGTGAAACATTCCACAAAACTAATCCCCGGTCTGAATGTGAGCTTTGCAGATCAGATTGCCATACTGGATAAATCAATGATGTAATTGCTCTTGCGATAACTCTTTGTGTTGAAATACATGGAAATCCCAGACAATCTATTTAAACTAAAATTAGCTTTTTATTCCCCCCTTTTTTTTTATAGCTCAGGCATAGGCCTATGTCTGTAAGGGACATTCTTAATTGAAATCATTCCAGTAAGTTTCTGATAATCGTATCAAACTACATGAACGAACACAAATCATAGCGATAAACATTTGAAACTTAAGCATCTATTGGTAGATTTGTCATTAATTTCTTTGGAAAGTAGATCAATGACCACTAACTAATAAATTAAAACATACAAAAATTGTGTGAGGACAGCTTTGACTGATTACGGTAATGATTGGCATTGCTGACGTTCATTTACCAATGACCACACCTGGTCTTACACAAATAGACAATGGTTCTTTCTTTCTTATATAGAGAATGCATGCGTCCAACCAAACCAACCTCTCCTTCATGATCGCAGGTGTCCACTTCACAAGAATGAGTCACGCTAAAAATCCGACACTTGGGCCTAAATGGTTCCAAAATCCAATGCAAGAATTAAATTGGACATTCCTACTGTAAGCTGCAGACTTTGAAGATGGTAAGAGATACAACTCGGAGTAGAAGTCATGCAGTGAGAAAAATGCCAAATAGGAAAGTTAAAGCACGCTTGGAATTTCATCTTTGAGAGGGCAAGGCCATTATATTTTGAATTGGAACGTTCCCATTGGGAAAAGGGACACCAAGGCCAAGACTGGGGCAACAGAGGCCATGGCATCCGTGTAATGGTTGAAGGATCTCTTTTTAAGGTCAAAATTGCAAGTTATTTGTTACAACCGAAACGTTTGCCCTTGACTAAATAACATTTCTCTGAATTTTGGAAGTTGAAGTCTTTACAAAATCAAAATTCAAGCGCTGTTTTCTTTTAGTATAGCTTTTGACGCCTTCAGGTTAGTCCCAGTCCCAGACCAAAACCTGACATACCTCGCATATCACTCCTCTCTCTCTCGCAAGATCTGTATAATTTCACGCCATGTTACAATTCCACTACATGTGTATTCACGAGGTCATAAAACAAGGCACTAAATATCCCCAGGCAATCATTTCTGGAAGCTAAGGGATTACTAAACACCTGACGTCTTTATGGGCTTTAGGTAGCCAGATTTTCTGCTCCAACAGATTTATGGCAAGAACTTTGAAAATTATTATCATTCGGAGGTAAAAAACAAATATATAAAAAAAATCTGGCTTAAAGAGTTCTTTGTCTGCATGCTATTTACTACATTTTCAATCAAGATATTCGAAAGAGTGTCAACGTAACCTTCTTACTAATACATTCGTGAAAAAGCATATATAATAAGTTGTGTGGCCTCATTTGTACATTGAGTGAAACAAAAATCGAAAGTTCTTTGACCCTCCATGATGCACAATTTAGTTCCAAGCGCCGATTCCTAATCAATTATTCTCATGATTTCTACCCAGCAAATAATGCGTCGCTGTGCCGTCAACTGTCTTTTTCTGTTTTTGACATTACCACTTCTCAGGTTGTTGCAAATTGAGTTCCCATTGTTACTCAACACCAATGCGTGGTCTCAAAGACTCAAGAGACTCTATAGTTGCCATGGCAACGTCCACCTCTAACTGAATTCAGTCAGGACGAGTCTTACAACCAAATTATTGGCGGTATCGCATTGCTGGCGGATGTTTTCTGATGTAATTAAGCCAATGGTAGTTGGTTGGCATCAGTGTTCCCTCCAAGCTCACCCAGGTTTCATTGTTGCTAGACCGGGAGACGAAACAAGAGAAGAAAGGGGGTCAAATTGTGTGATGAAATTGGCTAGAATCTACTTAGCGAGTTAAGCTGATAAAGCAGACTGCCTAGGGCTGTGGCTTAAAAACATATTCACAGTTGATCACCAAGTCACTGATTGTTATGAGGCCTGAATATTATATGACAGTGATGTATGTGTTGGGAGGATGTGTGTCTGGGATGGATGAGGGTGGGTGGGTGGAGCTTTGGATTGCTTAGGGAGGAGGGCTTGGGGTGAGTGAGTGCTGCTTGGGTTGTTTTAGGGAATGAGTGGAAGGGGCTTGTGGGAAATGTGATTCTGGAGATTCTTTTTGAGGCAGTGCATTGGATTGATGATGGGGTGTGTATGGGGAATGATATGGGAAGGAATTGGGTTGTTTCAATGAGACGGAGATGCCATGGGCGTAGGAGATGCCATGACAGGAAAGTTGTACTTCGATTGTTCCAGTTGTAGACAAATAAGGTTTCAAAGAGACCATTTAAGGTGCAAAGATAAGATTGCTTTTCTCTTGAATGGCAGCTGTTCTACATTTACATGTGTGTATACACTATACAGTCCACAGACTTGTTAGGTACAGATGAGATTGATGAAGCGGGGGGTGGGTCAATATTTCTAAAAGGCCTTTATTGTCGAGCGTTCATGTTGAATGAGCTGTACTTCACGCAAGAATGTATCGAGAAATGCAACGACAGTATCATTACATTTAACTTTTTAAGTATCGATAAAACCTCACCATCCAACCCAATGTTTGTTCAAGAACTACAACCTGCTGGGAAACACATACCATAACCTTTAGCTCCATGACTGGACGACTCAATCTGGTTGGAAACTGGCTTGAAATGTAGCGCAGTATGTGTAGGGGACTGCCTCGACGTCACAGCGGGAAGCGGCATTCACCGGATGCTGTTATGAAATTGACTCTTTCTAAGCACCTGGTTTTGTTTTTAGGGACTGTTAGGGAAGAGAACCTGCACAGAAGCGATTTTTTTGTGTTCATGTCGTGGAGGGAGTTTTATTGGCTTACAACTGGGAGAGAAATGTCCCACCAGGAGAAAATGTGTTCGTGTAACGGAGGCATGTGGTTGGTTTCCTGTAATGTCCTATTCAACAGATGGTTCACTGATGGGCATCGGTTTGTGGTTGGCTGTTCCAGTGTAAGGATTTCCAAACAGCGGTAAAAGAAAAGATTGTTAGCAGGTTGTTTGATCGAGGGGTTTGCTGTAACCACCATGCTGTAACTAAACGAGTGATGAAGCAGCTTGGATTTCTAATCATTAATTAAGTTCATCTAGATTGTTGGGTAAATCGTGGATTATGAGCTTTGTTTTTTCAAATCTAAATAAATGTAGACATTCCTTATTAAAAAATAGTTTAGTCACGTTTCACTCCTAAGCTATAGGAGGTTCGTCAGACTGGCCACCATGTCTAATGCCCAACTGCCTTTTGTACCCTTTCTTGGGCGCCGTAGAGGGCGTTGTAGGGATGGTTTGTACTAGTTGGTCATAAATGTTCTGTAGCTTGCATGCCCCGTCGTCTTTGTTTGGGAGTGTGTGTACCCCCCCCCCCACCCCACCCCCGCTTCTAAGCCAGACAATGTTGCCAGTCTGACCATAGGGCAAGGACCTGACGAAGTTTTTAGCTTACGAGTGAAACATAACATTTATTTGGATTCGGGAAAAAAAACGAACCCCCACAGTATCAAAGTTTTGATTTCTGTTTATAGATTGGGAAAAGGATTTAACTTCACGTTTTATAGTGCACTTGGAAGGACAATAATTGGTCCAAGTCTGATCAGATTATTATATGAGAACGGTCACAGTGGAACTGGAGCGTGATCTAACTTTAACTCAATATTCTATTACTATTAGAACTAATCCACTCCACCAGAGTGTGCCACTGCAGTTTAACAAAACACAATAAAAAGGCAGCGTAACTTTCTGCTTAGTTCTTGAAGCAGAAAATTACCAATGGAAGTAGAAATAGGTCTTTTTCTCTTTTGCACGAGTTGACAAACGGGGTAAACTGGGAAAGTGCTAGGTATTTTGTGGAGCGGAATTTATTGGGCAGTGGCCGAAGAAAAGTCGTTATGACGACACCTTGGTGTTAATTATTGTTTTGTATTTAGGGTTGACCACGGTGGTCACTGTTGAACTGAAAAGTGTGATTTAGACACACCACGGAGGAAGGAAATTCACACAGTGTCAGAAAGAGGAATGCGACCTGATTACAAATTTGACAGCAGAACATTTGAGCAGTAACCAGTGAACAATTCAAGGTTTTTTGGGGCTGCTTTCTTTTGTTTGTTTAGGCTACTGCTTGCCCTTTTTGTGTGTGGGTAACTTCTTTTTGATACTGCGATGTACTTGAGTTCTTAATAATGGCACACTAGGAGGCCCCGAGTGGCCCCTTTTTCCTCGTATTAATTTACCCTTATGAAATTTTCATATTCTATCATGCATTACTGCATAATTCATATCAGAAGAAACTGAGTCTGATGTTGATGTTGCTGCATAGAAGGGTAGATTCAAAATGGAAGGGAGGCCTTGTCGAAAGGAAGTGGCTATGAGTTTGAACTCCTGACACCAACCCTCGACCAAATCTGGCCATACCCAAACTGACACCCACTCGAAACCTACAAAAATTCTACAATTACCCAATTTACTCTAACCCACCTTGCCCCTCTCTCAATCACTACCCCCACTCCATTTTCACCCCACCGCCATCATGATCCTTACACCACACTGACTCATATACCCTTCACCATCCTTATCTCAACTATACCTCTTTATTTCCAATCCACTTCCCCTGTATCCTCGTTCCAAACTCCACCCCCTCCATGTGATGATCCTCAAGAGAAAAAGAAGGTATAGGCTAGGGCCTATATCAAATCAGAGGTACATCTCCCCAGCTGGAAGAATCAAGAGACGTCTTAGAAAAAAATTAGAGTTCAATAACACCAAGTCTTCCCACACAAGGTCTCCCTCAAACAAATGGGAACTTCTGAGGTATCTGTCTGCATGTTGCATAGACTTGCGAACAAGTCATTAAATGTTTGTCAAAGCCGTGAATCTCGCGACCCTGGCGATGTTCTCGCGAGACTGCTGGCTCCCGCGAGACTACTTAGTTGGAAGCCAGTATTCTCGTGCGAGAGCAGGAGTCTCGCGAGAGGCGAGGGAGACCGGTTAGGCTATCATCGCGAGAAACATGTTAGGACTTGTCCACAAGTCTACCGTCTGCCCTGAAATTTAACCCCTGTCATTGGAAGAATAAATCAGTGGGTGCTCCGTCGCGCTTCTCAACAATAATTGTCATATTGTCATTGTTTACGCAAAGGAAAAACCACCTTAATTTCAGTCTATCTACATACGTATAAATCAGGACACAAAAGTAGCCACTGTTCCCAAAGGCCCACTTAGAAAATTGATGAATTGGTAGATTGTGATAAACAATTTATTTCAAGTATAAATACAAGCTTCTTCCAAAGCTTAACCTGTATATGAGATTTATTAAACAGATTATTGGTAACAGTCTTGTACTTAACTAGATTGGACACAATTGTTTATTATTTTGAAGCCAAAAGAGAAATCAAAATGTGACGTTTATCTTTAAATCTTAATTAAAAAAAGAAATTGGCTGGATGACTCATGGTGAAACAGTAGTAAACTGTAACAGTTTGTGTTTTTATTGAGTGATTTATGTATATTGTACTCTAGTCGGTCAATCGCCTACCAGGGTTTTTAATTTGAGGAACGTCCTTGAGAATGAAGGAGTTGCATCAGTTGCTTCATATTCCTAGGCTTCATACGTCTGTCATGTGGTTCCTCAATGATCGATACTTGTACCATAGCGAAGGCTTGTACCATATTAGTGCTGTCTCATTATATGTTTATTTAGAAGTAACTTATTCACCAATAACCTATTTGAGACCACTCCGCATAATGTTCTGCATATATTTCACCATAAATATGCCATAATATTATTTTTTTTAAATTGAGAAAAGCATTTGTACGTTTGTTTGAATGTTTAATGGGGTAGATAAAAAAGACAAATTCAATTCAGGGTGACTTTTACGATAACCCTTTCCTTTTTTTTTTTCTTTTCTGCTTTGCTGGGTGGTCTGAGAGCTAACATCCAGGCTGTTGTGAGCCACAATAAACGTCTCATACGCATTTGTTTGGTCCAAAACTCAAGCCATAGCCAAGGAACTGGGAATTTATCGACTGAAGTCCAATGTCCGTTACATGGTGGTTACCATTGTGCAAAGGCATTTTTTACAAACAAGGCCCTCTAGTGATTCAAAATACTTTTTACGACACTGAGTCATGTTTGGATTTCACCCGTTTGTGAACCCATCTCTTTAAACTGGCTACAAAGTGCACCTGTTAGTGTGCTGTAGCCCCGAACTCAAAATCCATTTGCTATGAATTTTTTAACAACAAAAGTTTGCTAATGTTCTCTCTTCAATTAGAGTTGCCTCGGTGTTATGATGGATGGCACCCATGGCTTAGAAAATATATTTTTGACAGCGAGTCTTGCTAATGTATTTGCTTTAATATCACGAGGAAGCTCAGATAGACTATGGATAGAGCTATACACAGTGCGGTTCATTCATAAATTTGATAAGTGCCTGGCGAGCACAGTGTGGATATTGTGGTGTCGTAAAGGCTTGATGTCGTCTTGCTTTTTTGTTAGGGCACGGGTTTGCTTTTGATCTGTGTTATCATAATTAGCATCTGTAATCAGGGACCCTTCTGTAGAGCAAGGACCGAGCGTATTAAGTCTGGAATGTAATTTCTCATTTGGGCAAGGCTAGCTATCAGAATAGTTGAAGGGGCACTGAGGCCACGACCAGGTCATTTGAGGCAATGACTTCTGTGAAATTCCTGACTGTTTACCTTCATCCATGCTTCATCACACTGCAATTAATCCCGTCCGTCCATATTGATACACGCATTCAAACAAAGGGTTGAAGTTTAAACCATTATCTGGCCCCTCATTGTGAAATAATCAGCACGTAGAATATTAACTGTGTACTCTGGGCACCCATCCGTGAATGTTGTTAGTTTGCCCTACAAAGCAAAGAAGTACGTTGCAGTGTTTTGTTTATGTGGTTTTTTTTCTTTCTTCCATGCATCTTAAATTCAGTAGTAAATTGAGATACCTCACCGACCCACATTATCGAAAATTCTTTCATTATTTGAAAAGACTTAAAGACAGTCGCCCTCCTCTAAGACTTTCTCCCTCTCAAATCATCTCGAGATCATCATTCACATCTTCAACCCCCCCCCCATTCTCCCATCTCTCCTCCTCCTCTCTGCACCACAGTCCAAGTAAAGATATTCCAGAGGCAAAGATGATAGAGATGTTTCAGCTTATTGGAAAATCCAGTAAGGTGAAGACAGACGGTACTTACAGGAGAACTAGGTTTAAAGGTGATCTGGAGGTTAGATGCAATTTGAAAAGGAGAGAGTATTTCTGTGGCTTCTTGAGGATGGAGTTTTGCCGTCGAGCTGGGAGGGGGAAGGTGGGGTTTAGCCGGGAAGGAGGCAGGGGAGGGGCAATGTTCTTAGACGTGTCTAAACACTTTAGAAGTTCCACTAAATGTTTATTTCTTGACTCAATTTTATTTGGTCTTCATGAAAGCAAAATCAACATTTCAAGCTTTTTGTTGATTATCCATCCAGTTTGCTAGCTTACTTAATACAGGTTGGGTGGTTTGGGATGGGGTATGGAAGGGGAGCTGAAAGCAGATGGACTTCAAAGGCGTGCGAATAAGTTGATTTAAGTAAAAGTTGCTTTAAATGTGTGCAGACTTTTTTTTTTAACTGGATAAACACCCCACCCTTCCACAGATAAGCAGCATTTTTGTTTTTAATCAGTCATTGTCAATATCCACTGGAGGATGAAGGCCTCAATAGATGTCTCTATGTTGTGCTTGTTGGTACCAATTGACTATCCTCCAATATTGTTGCAGCTCGTCTCTCTACATCTTTTTCTCTGGTGTCCCCTCTTCCGTTTGTTCCCACATATGTCCAGTGATTAATTTGCTGAGCTCCAACAAGTACACTTGATAATCAAAAAGTTGCAAAAAAGGTAATTCCTTGATCAGATTGTAGCCGTTTATTTTTTTTCAAGTAAATTTACCCACACTGAGTCTCCAAGGGCAAAATAGACTGACCCCCCTTTTGATAGAATGCCATTTATCATTCACTGCACGTAGGGTACCTGTCCCTTTAAAGCAATTTTCTACTCCCCTGCGCCCTTTGGCTGAACTGAGCAGCTACTGCGTGTGCTATCTTCTATATCTTGAGCAATATTGGAATTTGGGTAAAACATTACAAGGTAATGTCCTTAGCTTGGCTGGAACATTCTTACATCTGATGAAAAATAAGACAAATCACATGCCACTGTGGTGAATGAAGGAGGGACTGTGTTTAGTTGAGACTGGCGCCACGGCTGACAAGAGTAAAGCAAAGTTGTTGTGTTTCTTCCTTGAATATGCTCTGGATTCATAAATGAAAACCGTCAAATAACCGCCTGATCGCTCAGCTCAGCTATGCACCTAACGGATTGGATACAGTCATGTCAATTTAATTGTTTAAACTGAGGAAGTAAAATGTGATGTTAAATAACCGTAGTAACTGTGCAAGAATCTTGCTTTTTGTCCATTTAGAACCAAATCGAGGCTGTAAGGGTAAGATAGTCTGGCCTCTTTTAAGTACAAATAAAATCAATATTCATAATTGTTATTACATGCAGGGAACGACATCGATTGTGATAGGTTTTCTACCTGTTCAGCACCCTTCTCAATCTTTCCATTTACCCAAAATGTGTTTAATTTTATATTGTATATAAATATACTTATTTTTTAAGTGTAAGCATTCTCCTTAGGGTTTGATTTTTGTCATAATGTTGCTGCTTTTTAAAGGTGATAATAGCTCTGTAAAGCTTACTCCTGAAGGCAGGGGTTAGACTTCCTCATCTAAAACTTATTCTCCTCCATTACTCCCTCATTATCTGCGGGATGAGTTGGAGTGGATTAGGAATTGGATTGGCCTTAATCCCATTGTGCTAATCTGCTCCATAGTGAGGTTAATCCACTTAACTGCTCCCTGATTCCATCTTAATGGATTTAGCTTGGTTAATCCTATTGCTATTATGACATCTTGAATAGGTCAGATGCTGTGGGGGGCTAATGGACTTTGCCGTATTTTAGACCCCAGAAAAGATTGTAGGTTGTAGGACGGGGTTGATTGTAACAGTTGATATTATAAAGTGGGACCTTCTTACGTGTTCCTACCGTGCCCAAATACACGAGTTGCATATCGCTCGACAGACTGTGAAAGTCTAGTACATACTCAAACAATGGACCTAATCTGCATTGACGTCATCACACCTCCATCTTAGAGGTAAAACATTAATAAAGCAATGGAAAATACAGCTGTGTACCTCCGGCGCGCAGGATCAGCTAATGAGCTACCTTCTTCGACATCTACCCGAGGGCGCCCTACTGAAATGACGTCATGTGCGTGATGCCCATAGGGCCCAGTTGAATTATGCCCTTATAATAGGTGTTTGAAATTGTTTAAATAAACGCCCTTGTACCTAGTTTCGCACTTATGGGATGAAATGTAAATCAACAAAATAGAAATACACAAGATATGGTGCTTGTGGAGGCATTGGTCGGTGGCACACTTAAATGGAAAAATCTGTATTAAAAAATGGTGTGCATGAGCAGAGTCTGACAATACTTAATTGAAACTAGACTGATTAGTCTGCTGCCACCTAGCGTTTGAAATTGTCACATTGACGAACCGATAAAACGCGCTGAGTTCTAATCAAGCTGTTTTGGCTACGGATTTGGCCCTTGGCTGCAATGCTAACGTTGTAGGATAGGCCTTTGTAATGGCTTCACAGCGATCCAGCCTTAGCTACGGCCGAAGTCGTTATCCCCTGACAAGGCCTTATTTTCTCCAATTGTGAAATAGAGCTTATCAGATCGAACATAAACATTCAAGAAAAGCACGTCTTGGCCTTTTCGGTTGAGCACTACACCAGACTTCTGACAAAATTGCAACATTCCAAGACTTGCTGCAGTTTATTTGCAAGATTCAAGGTGTGACCCCCAAAGGAAGGAGTAGAGTTGTAGGAAACGGGGACGAGGTTGAAGTAACAATCTGACACAAGGCATGAAACCATCAATAAATGACAACTGATCCAGAGTAAATGGGTTTCTAGGCCAATAAGTGATCTGAAAATAGCCCCAGAAATTATGAAAATATTCAACCAGGGGGCTAGAAAATTCATGTGTACATTTTTCGGTGGGCCTGTACAGGAAAATGTTTATACAGTGGTTAAACAAATGCAACGCACTCCCCAAAATCATCCATTATATGTCAGATTGCTCTTAGCCGGTCGGAACCAAATACGTACAGGTCACAAAGTGCAGAAGATGTTATATTTCTCGCCCAATTTTCTTTTCTAGGTTATTCAACAGTGTGAGTGTAAAAGTATGTTAAGAATTGTAACAGTATTTGGACGAGTTGGTCATGAAACACTTAGGGATTTGTGTTGTCAAGGGAGTGGGGTGGGGGCGGAGAGGAAATTATAAAGAATCCTCAAGGGGAAAGAGTAATATACTTTGTTGGACTGGAAGATATGACTTGAACTATTTCTCATGTGGTAAATACTCTCTTAAATCTAGGTGGGTGGGGTTTAGGGGGTGGTATGGTTGTTTTACTGTGAGTACCTCCCATGTATACTTTTTTGATATAAATTATAGACCATGAAATCTGCGACATCCCATGTTTACAACAGAGCCACAGTGCCTAGACTTCCTGCAAGTGCAGGCACGATTTGTACACAGCTCAATGGAAGAAAACATTCATTTTTGGAGATTGCATGGTACAATTTTTTATCAACTTTTGATGTGAGGAAAGGAGGCACGTCTCACAACTTGTATAGCTGTTACGTTTATACTATTTGAATTTTAATGTGATTTACCTATGACCAGTGTAGTATCTTCCCTGCCAGGCATGATTTGGAATGTACAAGATCACTCTTTTTGTAAACAAAGGTTGCAGGGTCTGTTTTAAAGGTAAGCAAGATTCTAGCTAATCGGAGTCGCCTGTTGGGAGGTGGGAACCTTAGGTTGATATAAAGAACTCCATCTGTTTAGAAAACTCAAGTATAAGTTGTTGACGTGACCTGTCAATGTTCTCGGCTTGACATTTGACCCCAGTATGACCAAAGCGTCATGCCTCGCTTGTTACTTTAAACTCCGGGAGTGTTGGTTGGTACAACTTTTGGCTGCTACAACTTATGGTGTTTATCAACTTGTAAACAACTTAACGCTTTGACAGAGGGTTGATTTTCCCATGGAGAAATCTTTCAAATATTTAAAAAGCATTGACCCACTTTTGTTATCTTAGAACCAAATTTGATGCCCCTTTTTCTCTGAAAGTTTTACCTAATCCTTTTTAGATAAGCGTTAAACCACAGAGAAGCTCTTGACATTTTTGATAATTCACAGGAATACTTAATGCAGGTTCATTAGGGCGATCAGTGGCGTTTGTTTGTAATGGTTTGTTTAATTCATTGTTCTTATGAGATGTTTGTTGGAAGTGTGCATGTAGGTCTGGATGATAAATACTTTCTCTGTGTTGAATGTGGTGTCCTCATCTCGGCCAATGGTGTCACGATAGAATTGTCCCTAGATCTACCTTTCCTTCATGTATGTTGTAGATTTGTCATAGGTTGTCACAAAGCCAGTATCCCTGCGTAGTATGGCCACATAGGTCAGGTGACATTATTACAGTGAACATAATCATGGCCATTCCTACACTTGGAAGTCCAGATCCCAGACGCATTGTGTCTCAATTGTGTTCAGTGTCCAACTGCTACCATTCTTAGGCTGTTTAACCATTCTAATTGGTCGGTGGGGTGCTGGAGATGCTGGCACGGCCTTGTTTAAACAAATGATGAGTACACGGAAAGCGTGACTTCCATGTTTATCATCGGAGATGGTGGGTAGAGTTCAGGAGGTCGATGCACAATGCAACTATGGTGTGGTTCAAGGTACTGACTTGCATGCTCCCTGACCCCATTTTAAAGGTAGGGTATACCTTTGGTAATTTCTCCAAATATTAATGACCATACAAACTTACTTGGTGTAAGAAGAACTGCAGCTGTTGTTAATGTATACCATTTTGAGAAACGATTCCCTACTAAGGATTGTGGCTTTAGAGGATGGGATTAAAAAAAGGTTCAATCTGAGAAACAATTAATGCAGAAACGTTTCTCATATTGTGTGTTTCAATGACGGTTTATTCTTCCTGCGTGGCTTAAATGCTCCAGACTTTCGGCAACATCTCAAGATGCTACCTCCTTTTTAAATGAAAATAATGTTTGTATGGTATTTTTATTACAAACTTGCTGATGGGAATTGATTTACTCTTCCACAAGCAACGATGTCATTATCCTTTTAGGTTACCATTGCCAATTAACCAATTATCAGACATAAATTCTAGCTTACCAGAAAACTGGCTTTGAATGCTTGTCTCCATGACAACTGGGATTGCCTGTGAAGACGAAAAGATCTAGGTCACCTCTTCCCCGTTATTGTTTTATTATTGTAGGAAAACGTGAGACAGATTTTAGCCAAACGTCATTCCAATAACATTATTATCGTTTCAAAGTACGCACTGTCTGGAATTATTTGATGGGAGTAGCGAAGCGAAGCACGTCCACATTTGCCACAGTCGCCCAACAAAGCGGGCGATGTACACACAGAGAGCCTGCTGTACTTTTTTTTTTAACCGACAACTCCCTGGAGATTTAACACTAGACCGTGATCGATACAACCCATCCTGCTAGGTCCATGCCTAAACCGTACCTCAAGTTCTGAACAAACAGTAATTCCCCACTCTTCACCAATCCAAACCCCCACTTTATGCCTAAACACCCTTTTAGACAATTTCTAATCATAAATGCACAGTAGCCACGGTTGAATTTTTTTACCACCCATAATTGGATCATATTTATTTTTCGCTTGGTCGACGCCGCATACACCACTGTTGTGCAGATGGATAAATAAAGTTCCCACTCTTAAAATGTTGGAGCTCGTCATTCGAATCGCAAGGACCGAATTCCTCGTGCAGCCGACGGTGAGATCCTCTTGTTGACGTGAGTTGTCCGGCCGGAGCCTGTGACTTTTCTTTGATGGAAGCCAGACCTGGCATCGCCAACAAATTTCTCTTTAAAATTGTTCTTGATGAACGTTGCAGTCGTGGGTTGAGTTATTGTTACAGACACGAGCTTCATCAGCTGTACGTTTTCGGTGTATGATCAGCGCACGTGGGGAAGAAGCATTTGAGAACCTGGAGGTTGGCCAGCATCTCGCGTTACGTCTCCACTTTCCTCTGCTGAGAACTACACCTTAAAAAAAACAGGGAAACAAACTGTCAAAATCTATAATTAAGAATGTAATTATAGATTTTGAAAGTTTGTTTTCTGTTTTTAGAGTAGAACAACTGAGTAAGTTTTTCTGTTGATGCCATTGGGCAAACCATGGTGCCCTTTTCTAAACTAAAGATGTCACGTGTCTTGGTTGTATAGTGGATGTTTTCCAGTCGTGAATCATGACCTCTCGTCGTGTCCAAAGGAAAAACCCAACTGTTCCGTGTGTGAACGAGTCGGCGCTGATTTTCCATTAACGAGCCAGTGTATCGAGTTATTGAATTGTCATGTTTTACTTCAGCATCCTTTCAATTTTTGTTCACTTCAATTTTATTTACGAAATAGCAATCTGTAAATTAATATCAGCGACATTTTCATCAGTTGATTGCATTATACAGATTTTGTTGGTCCATAGTCACGGTAGTTTAAGAATCAAAAGCAAATTTGCAGCAAAACAGTTGATTTTGGCTTAATTTGTTGGCCATATCTCCGCTCTGAAACGAAGAATTACATTTGAATACCACTTGTGTGGTAATGGTTAATGCAATTGTTTTTTACTCGGTTGTGGGCCTGCAAAAAAATGCAGTGACCTTGTATAGACCGTGCAAGTCTCGCCCGTATTCGACCATTTTGGGGACCACTTTGGTCTCGCATCTCACGTACTTTGATTGAACGCGTGAAGAGCACAAACTCACACACTTTAACGGGTCCCAATGTTCGAATACGCGCGAGACTTGCACAGTTATTGGGAAGATGTGTTGCAAAGGATTGGAGGAAGAAAACAGAGTCTCCACGGACAGGCCATTTTCAGTTGTAGGATCTAACCTCTGGGAGTTTCTTATTTCAGTTCTGTGTTGAAACGGTCACACACCTATTATATGTCCTGACGCCCCAGTCCCGACAACGCTATGTTCCGACGCCCCTGCCGTCGATTTCACCAAACTCTTCCTAACTTAGGATTAATCTTAGGACTTAGGACGAGTCCCAGCCTTGCACTGTAACATGTCAACCTTAAGATTAATCCTAAGTTAGGATTAGTTACTCGTCCTAACTCGAGATAGGATTAATCCTAGCGTTTCGTGAAATCGGCTGCAGGTGTATTTTCGTAACCCTAACCATATCGTGTAAATCACGAGGGTTTTTTAGAACTCGTAGGGTTGTCGGGAAATAGTGGTGTTGGAATGCAGAGCAGCCACTGTTGAAACAGGAGGGTAAACTGTTTTTTATTTCGTTGTGGCCTGATGCAAGAGGATTGGAGATGTCCTGCAATGCCTAGACCTTGTGGATAGACCATGGTGTTATGCAATAACCGCACCTCAGTCATCAACCTTGTAATAAGACACAACTGATGCTTCCCATTAGCAAGCAATAAACGCCGACACATTTAAACACTTGCGCATCCTGCATCCATCCAATCGAGCCCCCATCACAGGTAGCCTTCTTGTAAATCACACATCTTATTAAAAGTCCCCACTGAGTACCAAGACTTGCTCTAATTTAAATCAGATCTACCTGTGGCGAAGCATTAACATTCTCTCAACTGGCTGTGGAGGTGTTTGTCAAAAACCCATAGGCGTAAAGAAGTCATGGAGAAATCAAGTTCATCTCTGCAGTTTTGTAGGAGCTTCTGGCTAACATGAGAAAAGAATTAAAGTCGGGGGGGGGGACAGATAAAGTTTTTAAAAATATATATATATATAGACAAATGGCTAGAAGGTAAACGTTTGTTGAGGACATATGGGATAAATTATTGACTATAATTATTTTGGGCTGATTCTGTTTAAAGTATCTGCAGTTCGCTTCTGTTAATTATTCTGTAATTGCGTCACGATGTTTTAATTTAAAATAACGTGTACTGTACTCCTCATAACCTTGATGATAAGTTGTGTTGTTCCAATGTCATATTTTCTGCTGCATAAAGAACGGATTTGTTTTGTTTGTGTACTGTCCTGGTGAAGCTGAACACTTGGAATAAACTGAGTGGATGGATTATAGAAAACTATTCCGTTATAAAATTGTTTCGATCAGGATGGTTTATAGAAGAGTACATGCTATTTTTAGGAATATTGAAAATGTATGACAAACAAGAGTAACTCCACCATAGTTATTTGTTTGCATCAGTCTTTTCATTTATTTTATTATTATTATTTTTTTTTTATGACTGAAATATTGTGGTAGTGTACATAAAGAACATCACGCGTCGCGATATCACCTCAGGGTCACAACCCAAGCTAAGTCAGTGGCCTATTGATTCAATGTTACGCTTTTTATTCTCCCTGGGCTACAACAGTCATCAAATTTCAATCATAACTGTTGACTTTCTATAAAAAGCTAAGTACATAACCTTTTCACCATACAATAAGAACCACCTCCTTGGTGTAGGATTTTATTCTATCTCGGCAGGGGGCCTCCTCCATTTTCTTCATGACTATTCTTGTAGAGATTGGGTTGTGATTTCGTGGACCACACAGGTAAAGTGATTCAGGTATTGTTGGTACCCTGCAGCAGTCCAAGAGTGCCTGTTCACAGCAGTTAACGTGATACGAACCTGCTGTAGAAATGTGGGAGAAATTAAAACTCTTTGAGGAAATCTAATTTTCTTTTGTCTGACATTTTTGTGGTTTTAGAAGATTTTTTTTTTCAAAGTCGTCTCGGTCAAGACGGCTGCCAGAACATACTTGTGTTGTTCTAAATTTCATTATTTCAGGTTTCTCACCTTCACACAATAATAATTACTATTCCTAGTTGCAATTTTCTTTAAAGGGACCAGACTTCTTTGTCTTCCCAGCCTCATTTTGAATTAAGTGTGAGTGGAAGCCAAAACAAAATGGTCGTACAATGACATAAGTGTACAAAACAAATCATCATGGCATATATGTACATGTATACTGTCAGTCACCCATGGTCAGTTGCCGCACATCCCACACCGTCATTACAGCCTTTAGACCACCAGCTGAGCCATTATTAGTGCCTCTGATTTATTTTTATCTTGTAATAGGGTCAACCCCTCAATCCTTGGATTTAAATTTATCAAAATGAAAATGAGTGGCACTGAGGAGCGCGTGAAGTGCTGGCAGATGGTTACTTCATTTAGAAGCTTTTCAATATTAAGGATTAATCTAAAGCTGTTCAATTTGAGGAATAACGTCTTGAAATTGTGTCTCCATTGAAGCACCTTAGGTGGAGGCAATACTGGTTAGTGATGAAGATTGTGAGTTTGCGATGTGAAGGAGCTGTAGTTGTGTGTTCTGGAATAGATACGGGACAAGAATGAAATTCAAGTAATTTGCCCACACACCACTTCATTCTGATGTCAACCGTGAGTCAGCCTGCTGTAAGATTCTTCTGAAATCATTGGATACGGATATTTTATATGCCTAAATGCAACTTATTAAACCTTAAGGTGCTATAGCCTGTCTACTTGTGCATTCCCTGCACAGTGTGGTGCATTATATTTTTACTGCAGACATGCATTATTTCAGAAATTATTTCAGCAGAAGTTGGTGAAAAACCATAGCTTCAAAACCTTGTAGCCTACATGCCTCCTCTTAACTGGTCCATACAAAAGACCTACAATTAAAAGTTCTACAACTCAGTTGAGACCTTGGGATGATCTTGTGCAGCTTTCCATTTTTCTGGTCAGCTATAGAAGAAGAAAAAATGCAGCTTTTTTAAAGACATTTTGGATATTCATGCTTTATTGGCGGCAGAAAACACTTAACAATTTCTCTGTATGACTCTACCACCTTCCAGTTCTTCCAGGAGTTTTCATGTACTAATTTGATACCTGTGGTAGTTGGTACGTATGGTATTTAGTACCTTTGGTCATTGGTACTTATTACCTATTACTTTACGTATGGTTTTTAGTACCCGAAATGGGTGTAGGCCTATTTGGGTCTATTATATTTAAACCGCTACTTTGCCCCTTTAATTCTATAGTTAACAATTGAGTGAAAAAAGTAGTGGAACTTTATGACTTCTAAAGTCTGGAGGTGTTAATAGGGTGGGAATTGGACAATCATGGAAATGTTAAATTGTCTGGAATGTATTAAAGATCTCAAGGCCAGTTTTATTCACTGTGTCTTGACTTTTTCCATTCTATGGCCAGACAACCCTGTGGTCCCAGAATTTGGAAAGGGGATGTCTAAACTTGAGGTAAATTGACAAACAATTGAGTCGGTTCTAAATTACTCACTTGCATGTTAGTACTTTTATATTTATCTGAGTATTTAAGCCAGCATAAAGATGGTTGGGTTCGGTGCTAGCTTAGTCCTAACCGAAGAACATTTAGTCTATTTTACAAAGTTAATGACAGAACATTACTACAATCTTCAAACAGTTCGGAGGTAGAAAATATAAAAAGACAGACTTCATAAAGTGTGAAGACAAATCGTCAAGAGTGAAAATATTTTGTGACCTGATCGAGGTCATGGTTAAGGGAAAAACATAATAATTAACTCAAGCTTTATTTGGCTCTCTGATTTACAAAACTCATGGACTGTCTAGGGTTCTGCAGCTGCATAATTTGTTGTGATTTGAAATTTAACCCTAAGATGATTCTGTGTTTGGAATTTAAAAAAAAACATTTAATAATTGTTCTTGACCTTCTTGTAATATGACACGTTTGATGCTACAGCGGCTTGATTATGGTCTCATATTTGTTCACTCCGTCTAAAAAAATTCCTTTCACAGTTGACTTTCGTCATTTGTGGGCTGTGCTTCCAGCTTTTATTAAGTTATATCTTCCATAACTAAATTAACCTCATTCATGAACCCGATCTCTCATAACTCCATCAGTTTGCTTCTTGATTGGCTGGCAGCGAGGCAGTCTTATTTTTCTGAACGTGTTTCAAATTTATGGCCGAGGTTTCGAAGACCGATCTTTCAACCTTTCTAATTTCACGGGTCTTACCTTAACAGAAGGATCTACTCAAGACCCCAGCCAAGCCTGTTGGATGAGGTAAAACTGCGTTGAAGGGGTTTTTTATCAGATAGTGATAATTTGTTAGCCATGTGGGTACGTCTGTCATATGGTAATCACATTTACTTGATCAGATTTGTCTGTGGGAATGGAAAATAGGGTAACAAAGCTGTGGGAAGCCATTGTCAGGAAGGAAGAAGTTGCCCACGTAGGGGCGGTGGTTGGTGTTTCTTAATTGGAGGAGGGTGTGGAAAGATGGAGTGTGAAAATGAGTTTGGACAGATTTTGCTTTTTTTTCTCCTCGTGCTTCTGTATTGTGTGAACCAACTTTTGTTGTGTTTTGCTTACCAACGATGGTTTTTGCTTGCCAACTTTTACTATGTCTTGCTTGACAACTTGAGGTGTTTGTTGCTTGCCAACTTCTGCTATTTTTTGCTTGGCAACTTTTGCTGTTTCTTGCTTGCCAACTTTTGCTGTTTCCTTCTTACCAACTTTTGCTGTTTCTTGCTTACCAACTTAAAATGTTTCTTGCATGACAAACTTCAGATGTTTGTTGCTTGCCAACTTTTGCGGTCTCTTCCTTGCCAACTTTTGTAGTGTTTCTTGCTTGCCTACGTTTGTTGCTTATTGCCTAACTTTGTGGCTCTTGCTAACCAACTTCTCTTTTCTTGTTGACCAACTTCAAATTTCCTGTTTGCTGTTTAGGACAATGTTTTGATAATTGGTTAATATCTTCATTTATTTCCTGGTCATTGGCCCTTGTTTCAGCTTTTTCTTTACAAGATCCCACAAATGGTCAATAAAAATAGCAATATTTTGTCGAACACTTCCTTTGTATTGCTTTAATTTTCTAATCGCCCATGAAAGGAACCCTGAGCTACTCTTCCTGTAAGTTGTCTAGCGGGGTGAAATAGACCCAGGGTCAAGCTGTGCTGTGCACATTTCGAAACGTGAATCATTTGTCACAATTTAATGTTTTTACATGAATCATGATGTGAAAATGGGAGGTACTTGGCCCCATTTGGCCCACCCTGGTTAGACCAGGATGGGAGAAACGAACGGCCAGACCCCACCATAGATTTTAATCAAGACTTGATAGCAACCCCTCAGCTTATTTTGTTTTTCAATTGCTGTTCATGACGACAACTCAAAATGAAACCAAAGCCAAGCGATTCCTCAAAGATGCCTCCTGAAGGAGACCTCATCTTTTCATTTCTCCGCTTCTGAATTCTTCCTAAGCCAAGGTCAAGCCATCCGTGTCTCATAAAGTTCTCTTCTCATCAAGTAAATGGGACAGGCTTCTGAAAGAAAATCCCGAGGTCACTGAAGGAGCCAAGTTGTGTCTTTCCCAATCTTGATCAATCTTTCCCCCCCATCGTATCCGTGGGAAAAAAGTACCAAGTCGCTAAATTTCCAACAGTTGACAAACTGGTACATTTTTGTGGACACTCGATATCAAAAACACAGCGATACTTGGGACTGTCACATGAAATGTGCATTACATTGTGTCAGTAACTGACTCATGTTTCTAAAAATGTCTCGAATGGTTGTTTTTAATGTTGGTATGTATTGCTTAATCGCTTTTGATTTTGGGAGCTCTGTTCGGGCTCAAGTTAGATAAGCATCGACTTGAAAAGCCTGGTGTTGGGTTACGAAGCTCGTGCATGTTTTGCCTCCATCCTCCGCCCCAAAAAGTTCTAAAACTCCCAGTGTTTCTAAACATTCGGTGTTTGTTATTCTGGGACACTCACAGTCGACCTTTTTGTTCTTCTGCAGCTACTTGGTTCAGACTTCAAACCGAAAGTGAAACTGTCTTCATCGAGGGTACCTGCTTGTAGCTACAGCCTATCTGTTTATTCTCAGGGTGTATATTTAGTAAACAAAAATGGTTTTCATTGGAGAAACACATTTAGTATTTAATTCCAATTGGATTATGATTGACTTCCAATACATGATGGAATGCTTGGGAGTGTCTTTGTACAGACTACGTTTCCATGGTAAATGCCTGGAAGTGTCTTTGTATACAGACCATGGTAACGAACAGTGTGACCTAACCTAGGCATTTCCTGATGAGCAGGCGACTACACTGGTCACATATGAGAAATCTAACATTGTGTATCGTCATAATCATCACATAAATTTAAGAATTGTATTGAATTGTAGAAATAACTTTTGTTTTGAGATGTGCTCCTTTTTCTTCATTTCTAAAGACGATACAAAATGCACAGTGCAATTTCCATCACTATGCAAGTAATTTGTTAAGCTTCCTTCCCTCGATGAGCCATGTAAAACTAGTGATGTCACAGGTCACATGGTTTATATGATTGTGGTGTGTTGTTGCCGAGCACCAGACTCGAGCTCTGGTGTTTCTGATCAGGAGAAGGTGGGTTCGAGTCCTAGTCATGACACTTGTGTCCTAGAGCAAGACACTTGACCATAGCTGCTTTGTCCTTTGGATGGGACACTAATATGTAGGTCCTGTGTGCTTGGGTTAGCAGTGCACGTTAAAGACAAACAAGAACAAGTATCGTGGAGGAGTTGGGGCTACTGGTTCGCACAGCAAGCACCATTGTTTACCGGACTCCTCAGGCTTGCGAGCTGCAGTGGCCAAGTTCACTTTAGAGTCATCCTTGGTTTCATTACCAGAAATAATATACAATGATAATAATGTTAATAGAACGCGCTCTATGTAGAAAATGACCCTTGTTTGTACGAAAACTATCGTTAAGGAAATCACTCTGTTACTGGTTACCCAAAGCCTAATGACTAATTTAGGTAGGGCCCTGTGGCCTTAAGCTTAGAGTTACAGTGTTTGTCAGAACAGGCCGGTGTAAGGAATATAGGATTACGCTTCGAGAAAGGGTTTTAAGAAAGCCAATACAAATATTTCCATTACATAAACACACAGCCTCTTGTTAGGGTAGGTTTTCCTTTGATTTCGGTGAAACCGAAAGCTTTCCCGTCCGGAAAGATTAGACTCGGAGCGGTCACGAAGTATCAGACAGTTCATGACACGTGAAGGATTTGGTCGTTTGAAACTGCTACGCAGTTGCTTCTTGACGTCAATCTTTTGTGCGCTGAACTGAAACATTTGGCACTTCAGTTGGGTGCATTTTGATGCTTATCAAAAGTAAGAGCAATTTACTTTAATATTTAACCCTAATTATAATCAAAAAGGTCTTAACAATTTATGAGAAAAAAACCATGTAGGCGTTGTGCTGTAATAACGTCCTATTCACACCAGTTCCCAGGAAATGAAGCCCAAGGGAATTTCTTTGGGGCTGAAACCTTAACTCCCAAGTAGGGGTTACTACTCCCCAGGAATTTGCAAGGGCATATTGTCCGGGGTTAGCAAGTCTTTTTTCCTTTTTTTTTTATTTTTTTATTTAACTGTTACTTGTTATACTTTTGGACTTGGTGCAGCTTGGAAAGTGACCCATAGACTTTGTAATGTTCTAATGGCAGTGCCCCTTTATCATGGCGAATGGCTTCTACCACCAAGACTGGAGTCCAGGGTTGTTATAAATGTCTTCTTGTTCAACTGACTTTTCTCTCGGAGGGATCACTTCTGATGACATAAAACCAATAACCAACTATGCATAACTTGACTTCTGAAATGTTTGAACATTCTGTCTTGTACAATGAACTGTTAACGAGTGTTGTTATTCCATGAGCAACTAAAACTCAGTCCAGCCTGGTACTTTTTCCCTTAAAAACTCTTGTCAATGTTCTTGAAGTGCCTGGAGGTAACCAGCGAGTCAATACATCACTGGTGGTACACTTGTTTCTTGTATTGTTTGCTCGTCAGTAGTGTTGACTTGCAGCTTATCCACAATCAAACATAGCGTGTTTGGAAAAGACTTGACGTCTTGTTTGTCCCTTTTGGCCATGTTTGAGTCTTGTTCACTTTGGGTTTAATAAAAACAGACGGGAATTAAAGTTCTGAATTACGTAGGTATCGCTTTTAGAATCTTAAATTGAGGAAGTTGCAGAGTTAAATTGCCAAGATTTGACTAATTTCTGTGGGATTTTTCTTTGGTACTGGTAGAATGGAAAAAAATCCAGTCTATTCTTGAGTGGTTAGACAATATCGACGGAGATTAGAACATCCATATTGTTAAGACAAAATCAATGCTTAAACCTTCCTCCGTGTTTTAACACACGCGGATATTGATTGGTTTATCTTTGTATATTCACTTGAAGCGAATTAAAGGCTCTACAATGATATCTCAATTTTAGCCTATAGGTAAACAAATTGCGTGATTAAATTGGATGTGATGGATGAATGTTTTTACATGCACATGACTTTACTCCTCTGTGATGTTGTTAATACGTGTTTCTTTTTGCAAAATGCTTTTGCAATATGGGTAAAAAACTGTTCAATAACAGATATAAGAACAACCAGGAGTTTGTAATAGAATTTAGAAAGGTTTAAAGTTATTTATGAATTCAAATTTTAGCCGAAACATCCACCTCGCTCATCAATTCACATTTTATCAAGTAATAAACCACAAGGGAAACTGACTGGGTAAATGTTGGTTTAATTTTGGGTTAGACAAAGCAACTTTGATTAGAGTGGGATTTGAACTTCGCTCGGCCCCAGTGCCTCATCCAATGGCGTTTGCAAATGCGCATTGTACCCCCCCCCCCCCCCCCCCCCCCCAACACAATAACCCACAGTCCCTGCATCCTGTTCATGACAGATTCGACTATCAATAATATCATAATTTTGTTGAAAAAAGGAAATTTGACTAGCGGGATTTGAACCAGCGAACCAACGAAAAATTGTACGCCGATATTGTTACTGAACGCGAGGTCTGTACGGTCCTCTGTTGAAGCCAAGTTAAGCAGTTGAGTCTTTGAGACTGTTTTGACTTCATCCAAGCATGACATAACTCTCTCTCTCTCTATCTCTCTCCTCACGTCAACCAAGAAAGTAATATCTTCAATTATAATGTGGTGCTAGTTGACCATGAAAGAGTGTTACACTTGCTATTACGATCATCAAACATTAATCTGTAAGTGTAACGAGCTAACATATCATCGAGTGACTGTGTCTTCTGATGTCAGAACTCTAATGACACATGGAAATATAATGAATCTTGGTCGCGACACCATAGCGTGACATGTCTTCTTAATGTGTCAGCTTTGCTTTCTTTAAAGAGGAAGGGAAATGTCAAACTCTTTAACCTCAACGTTAAAATCATTCTGAGAAAAATGGGTCTGTATATTGTTTTACGGGGGTGCTGGTTCATCCCCGATTCTTTCAGAGCGAAATTTTCAAACATGACGTCATTGGATTTTATCAACTAGTGGGCCTTTACATTGACAAAATGTCAAATTCAAGGCCGTTTGTTATTGAATATCGTTGGAATTCAGGAGTGAACTAAAACGTCCCCGCAGAAAAAAAATTTAGAGACCCATTTTTCTCGGCATGATGTCATCGGATGTTTTGGATGTTGAAAAATTTTGTACTGGAAGGATATCGAATACAACGAGATGTTACAGACTTGTAATTTGTCCCACTCAGGTGAGGACTCTTTCTATTTGAAACTGAGTGCATCACAAGAATGAATGTGACATTTCCTTTCCTCTTTAATAACAAATAATAACATCATTTTATAGAGCGCGTTTGCCAAGGGATTCAAAGCACTAAGAGCAAAACAATAGAAGTCCAAACAAAAGGGTTTGTAAGAGTCCCTTAAACTGTTCTAATTCAAAAGATGGGTTATTCCGGGTATTTCTTTCATTCAATAAGGTTATTACGTGGAATGTGTTCCTTAAGAAGGCGTCAAAACAAGGCGTCTTTAAGTCTGTGAGACAAAAGTAAGTTTGAAACCACAAGGGCCATCATAGGGCTAGATAGCTCAGTTGGTAGTGCGCCGGTTTGTTAATCCAGAGGTCGTAGATTTAAGTCCCGCTCTGGTCAATTTTTCTTTGTTCAACACCAAAACAAGTTATCTGAAAACTGGCAAAGATAAAATAATACTTGATGTTCACTGTTCAGGTTTATATAAGCATGCAACTCATTAGCTGATTCCCAAGTCGTTTTCTCTAATAATGCTAAAGAAATTTTTTTTAAACACTGTATGGTTTGGGGGTTTGTTTGTTAGTTTTTCTTTTCTTCTTCTTTTTTTTTGGGGGGGGTGTTCAGTTATAAAATTAGCAAACCCTATTCCCATGAGTAATCTTGCGTCATTTTTTTTCCTCCAACACTCCTCAAGAACAGGATCTGAAACCTCCTCATCGTTATCAAAAAGCCCGTCCTGGAGGGACAAATGGTACTAGAACCAAGTACTACCAATCGTCCAGAGGAATTTGAAGTACCGTCATCTTGAATAATAAATCGGTTGGTCAAATAACAAAAGCTGGCTTTTTTTTATCCTGTGTAGAGGGCGCTATTCTAATTTTGTACTGTTATTTTTTTAGGCGGGTGCAAGGCAAAATGGGGAATTGGGTAAGGGTGGGGGGGGGGGTTGTTTTGTTTTTTTTTTCAACATTTCTAGGGTTTTTTCTTCCCGGACTGTGATACAAAAGTTGGGTTTTTTATGCTGAAGGTGGATTTTTGTACACAGTTTGTGCTGTGATTTATGTCCTTCACAGTTAATGTGATGATTTGCATTTGTAAGCATTTCAATTTGTCAGTCAATTGTCCACTAACTAGTAAAACAAATCATGGATCTGTAATTTGTATAAGCCATTATTACGGTTTCATCTACTGAGGACTTGGCACCAAGTGGGTGTCCCCCCCCCCCCCAATCTTGCCAATCGGCAGACAAACCGCTCATAATGAACTCCTGGTGTTAAAATGTACTGCCTGCCATTTGTTTATGGTAATCTAGTGGTAAATGGTGGTCATTTGTCAGTCCATCTGACACAAATGTCGGTGGGGGGAAAAAAACTGAAGCAAACTTAGACATAAATCGGTCGGACTGATGCCGCGATGGCTAGCCAAGTATCAAAATAAAGATGCTGCGCAATGTTTCTTCAATTGTAACATCTCAAAGGGAAGAAAAGGTCGATGGGGGATGTTTGTCTTTGGAGTTCAAGTTGATTGCCACCCTGTTACCTCGTTTGTCAAAAGGGTGTCAGTTTTGTTAGTGCTGACGAGCGGAGTAATCGTCAAAAGAGTTTGAGCGGGTCTAGTTTAATGGGTCCACGGGGAATACTGCACTGTGCCGTCTTGGTTATTT
>CM021545.1:6412258-6423592 GCA_010994315.2 Pisaster ochraceus | reverse complement strand
TGGGAAAGTGTGGAAAGGCAGTCATGTGAGCATCGATTTAGACGAGATCGATCGCTGGGAAGTATTGAATGTTATGTTTGCTGGCAAGTGAAAATAGTCCTAAAGATATCTGTACGTGCACAAAGTGATTCTTCATTTATTTAAAACGAGTGGTAGGTAAGTATTTGTGAAATTCACTGGACACTTCTGAATTTAAATTAAACCTGTGCCGAAGCATACTGCGTCAAAGATCTTGTGATCAGGTGGAATTGTATAATACAAATGTGAAACTATTGCAGGCAGAATCAAATAAACGCATAAAGGTCTTTTGTGAAGGATTTCAATTATGCAAACACTCATTCAAATACCTTTAATGAAGTTGAATGTTTTTCGTTTGTTTGTTTTTTCACTTTCTTTTCTCTTTTTTTTATACTTTGTGATATATGTCAAATTATGGTTTCAGGCCTAAAATATCGTCAAGATAAAAGAAATTTGACGATTACGAAAAACAGAAAGGTATTTAGATTAGTTTAATGCAGGTACCTATGCTGTGCAAACTCACATGGAATGTCCCGGCAAAAAAGTCATAAATGTGATACAGTAATCTAGGGCCTAAATATTGATTATCAGCGTCATAAATAATAACCATTGTTGTTATTTACGTTAAACACGCACGACCTTGGTAAAGGGCAGTTGGTGCATTAACAATTGTTTTAAGTTGAAAAGAAAACAAGCTAATATTGTTTTATCTTCACAACAATTGTCAGTTTTGTATTTAAAAAAAAATATGTGAGCCAATGTGAAGAATTGACCAGGCTTCAGTGCTGGGGGCAATGTGTTTTTGCTGTATAAAACATATTGGCCAGGCCATTAGAAAGTACTTAAAGGTATCTCGAGTGCTTTAGAGGGTCGGGGAACTTGAGTGTCAAGGGGGTAGAACAAGTGTTTTGAAGAAATGTGGGACCAAGTCTAGTAGTGTGCGGCAGACTAGCAAAATGTCAGGGTTGATTAATCTTGAAAAATGAGGATTACGAGAACTGGAGGAGCGGGGGAGACTGTGGATGAATTTTCCACATGTGAGGCTCAGACTAACTGATGGGGGTGTTTGAAAGTTGTGGAGTTTAGGGAGAAGCTATTTTAGAAAGGGGTCTGATTTCACAAGGCATCTTTGGACTTCAATTTCCTTGGCATCGAACAGTCTTGTAAAGAATTAATTCAGTGAACAGGCAAACAGAAATGACCAATTAACAAAAAGATGAACGAAAAACACGTACTCCACAAAGAAAGTTGTATGAGTCCATTAACAAGTGCAAATAAAACTGCAAACTTTTCCTGTGTACATTTAGGAAAGGTTCCAGGACGATGGGAAACAGGAGGCCTGCTGACTGGTCTTGCGATTCTGAAAACACGCGGAGTTTGTCCCGAGTCACCCGAATCGAGGAAATTAAACAGATGTTGGGGGAAAACAGACAACATTGCTCTGTTTCTTGAATAGTATCCAAACAACTATCTTAGGACTTAAAGATAGTTGTTCGGATAGTATCCGAACAACAGTTACTATCTTAGGGCTTTAAAGCAGAACAACAGGAGATAGTTGGTTTATAAATAAGGTGGTATCTGGAAACTCGGCCTAAGAGCTAGCGTTCTAGATACATGTCATTATTCTTCGGTATTTGGTCTCAATTTTCCCCCGTAAGTCCACAGAATTACGCACTACTGACAATATTGGGAGAGCTCTTTCGCTGCGCTGTATGCACTCGCCAGCTACACAAAACTTGAACTTGTAAAAGTACAATCATTTCCATTCTTTGCTGCAAATCACCCGATAACATAATCTAATTGCATCTATACACTTTGTAGAAGCATAAACCAATACTCCGAGCTGGGCTCGATGGAGTCGTCCGGGAAACGCTTGATTTACAAGAGACTTTCAAGCTATTTACTCCGGGGTATCGTGTTATATTTGTTGTATCATTATTGGGTTATATGTCGACATGAGGTAGGCAATTTAAGTGCTATTGAAGAATGTTACATTAAGGGGTGGCTTCAGGTGGGCCAATGTGAAGGGGGTCGGGAAGGGCTTTAGGGTTTTGGGCTTTAGGTTTGGTTATGGGGGGGGTAGAATTGGGATTAGGGGACTTTGGGGTCATGGTTAAGATTAGTGTTACAGGTAGGGTTTTGGTTGCGCTTGAGGATTATGGGAAAGGGGAGGGTAGGGATGGTGATGGAGGTGGGAAAGTAAAGGTGTTTTTTATTATTATTAAAGCTCATATATTATCAATATCATGGTACGCCTTGGAATGAATCTATCCGCCTGAGAAACATGTTTGTCTTTTAAAATTTAGAGGAAAAAAATGCCATATTCAAGAAAGCTGTTTCGATCTCATTCTTAATATTTTTGTATATGGACGACATCTAAATGTTTTATTTTGTTTTGCATTTCTATACTGTAAAACAAATCTTGCCAATGAGAAGCACAGCCCTTTAGCCTATCGCCGAATAATTTATTCTACGGTCATATTCCCAGCTATCTATCCCTGTCCATTTATCATCATCGTGTCCTGAAATCACACACACCAGGCATGTCTTGCATTCCAACACGACAACAGAGAATGCCAACATTTATTTAGAATTTCTCGGACACTGCGTCGGACATCTATTAATCTGTATCTACATCATACAATGATATAAGATCTACAGTCGGGCATTATAGAGATGGGACTAATTTTAAGTAAGCAGTAACTAATAAGCTTAGCTCAAAATTATTGTTCTTACCAGAATGAGGTGATACAAGCTAGTTAATGTACTTTTGAGACTGCTTGCTTTTTTGCAATTAAAAAATACCCTAAGTTGTTGGGTTTTTTTCCTCGGACCTTGTGCCTGACTAGTTCAAAGTTCATAGAGCTCTATAATCCCAGGTTTTCAAGATTATTTTTTTGCTTACCAGCAAAGGTTTATCAGCCCAAATAGCATGTCATATGTACTCACCATGAGTGGTTCCTCGCTCGGCAGAAATTTCTTTAGCAATATTTTCTGCTTAAGCAAAATTGAAGCAAAATTGTCCCATGTCATTATAGGCCTACTAGTGCCTGATCACAGGGTCCTGACCACGCTGTGTCTTTACTGAAAACGAACAACTTTTAGATCAAACAGATCCGTAATTAACTTACACTTTTATGTAAGAAAATAAAAATGGCTGTTGCATACTGCATACCAACCAATAGGATCTATGGTATAAATGTCAACAATAGTTAATGGCTTGACAGTGCAACCTCAGCAGAGTTTTCCTCGAGAGCTAAATGACAACACAACACACACAAAGCAGAATACTTTGAAAAGCAGTAGAATGGATAGAAATTAAAAGGGATTCTGGGCCCCCTTCTGTTTTCATGCCTTTCCACTTGACTGCTTGTACACCGATATGTATATTTATGTGTGGTTTGCTTTTTTTTACAGTACTAAAACGAAATTATGAAAAGTCACCAGTCATTACTTTGAAAATGTGTTTTTAAAGATCACTAATTATTACCAAATTGGTTTCTAAAATGTTTGCTATTTGACTCGCACTCGTAGACGGGGCCGAGCACTTGGCGTTCCTCCGCACAGCTGTTCAGACATCTCACAGGCCAAGCTCTCAAGCAAAGATTTGTTGACAAGTTTGATATTTATTGACAGATGGCTGATGATATAAAATGATACTTGGATGGTAACCGGGTGTGGATTGGTTTACATCGTGGCAGATATCTGACGGGACCATGGATGGTCACTTTTATGAACGTCCTATACAAGCTTTTATTTGATTTTAATTGTTTGGGTTAATAAACTATCTGGGTGAGGGTCACGTGACTCATTGTTTAATGAAGTATTTAAGCATAGTTTTTGTAGAGGACAAACAGCCTCGTAATGTAATTTTTAAAAACTGATTGTGAAGAATTTCTCAAATTGTTTCAAAATGTGCAGAGCAGTGCAAGCAAAACCAATGTCATGCATTTAATGTCATGTATTTAACTCCCCCTTTCCCTGCACCTCCCAACCCCACTACCACCACCAAAATTTGCCAACCATTTTGTTTTGATTTATCATCTGGGTGCCATTGTTTGAACTCGATGTTGGCTAAGTACGGCTGGTTTTATTTCAGTTTTGCGGTAGTTTTTTTTTCACATTTATTTAGTTGTTCTACTCAAGGGGAAGGAACGAGGGCTTGGGTGACTGGTGTGATGTACATAGAAACACTGACTCCATTGTAAATAGCTTTTCTGTTTGGATTGTCCGTTAAAATACATGCGAGTGGGGTAGAGTTCCCTTTGTACAATGTCAACGTCAAACTACATGCCTCCTCCATCATACCAAGGCCAAGGCACCTGTTGTATACAGATACCCTCTGAATCCCTCTAGTCCAACCACAGAATTTAGATTGTATTACCCAAGGTGAACTTGTTTTCACGTCTGATAAACAGGCATTAAAAGACCATCAGACTGATAGCTTGATCTCCGGACGGAAAGCGGAGTTATTGACACAATTAATGATGAGTGACAAAGTCTGACAGTTCTTACGTTTCAGTCAATAGTATATATTATATACAAATTCAGTTTCATGACCCGGGCATAGTGCCACGACCCTGCTTACTGTGGACTTTGCGCTTACGATAGCCATTCTCTGCTTACACGATAAGCGCCAACTGTCTGCGATATCCGAAACACAAATCTTTCGTTATGTAAAGTATGTTTTACCTAACATAACATTCCTTGCCAACCATCCAAATACACATGTGCAAGCATGGATTATTAGCGACTGCCTGTACTGATGTTTCACTCGGATAAAGTCATTCTGTGACATGTTGACCCTAATCCATAGCATGCGACTACAAGACGAGTTGGTTTAAAAGTTATCTGGAAATAATTTACGACAGTCTTGCCAGCTTTCAAAATGATATCCCACACTTTGAGAGAGAAATGTATTCTGACGCTTCGGAAAGTCTCACCATTACTCACTTGTTAAATAATCGATGTTTAATTGAACTTCTAATAAAGGCATAAATTGAGTTGAATTTGTACAAAAACTTTTGCTCTTATTTTCATAGAAGGATGTCACGAAGAAGACAATGTACCTGAGAAAGTTCAAGAATACCCTTTAAAACAAAATCTCTAGGTCAAAGGTCACCATGAATGCCTATGATTGGTCAGTAGTTATCATGACATCATACCCCCATCAGTAAGGAAAAATAAAATGCTTCAAGTTCCACTCCAAACCTGGATTGAATTGAAAGTAATTTCCCACCAGATGGTTTACCTGTTCCAGTCTGTGATAAATTGCAATCGCCTCCGAAAAATATCAACCCAGATCCAAGTTTGCCAGATGTGGGAATAAGATGGCAAGAATTCGCCCGTAGTGGGGGTTCGCACTTGACTGGTCCATGTGCACGCTGAATGCCTCATTTAGCCTCCTGTCTGTCAATGTGTGTAATGTCATTAAACACATTTTAAGAACCCTTGGTGATGGATAAGCCGAGTTGTGGTCCAGTTCCTACATGTTGCTCAACTTACTGTTGGATTTCTAGTTACGGATAAACGCAAACGTCTTGCAGTTTTTTTTAATCGACAATCTGTTGTTGTTTTGACGGATTGGAGGAAGTGGATAGAAGACGAATCTGTTTAAGTCATCATTTGCTTTTAAGTCAACCATTTTTTAATAAACCATGAGCTACAAGTTCCCAAGACATTAGTCAATGTTTTTGTTTTTCAAATAGTCGTCTGGAAGACGAAACTTCTGAGTAAACTGTTTGTCTGTGAAAACAACTCGATCCCTGGTTGTTTTATTGACTCTTACTAGGGACGCTGAAAGATTTCAATGTGAAGGCCTGAATTTAATCTGCTGCAAAAGGGCAAAGAAAGGTTTTTTTGTTTTTTGTTTTTTTTACAACCTGTACATGAGATTGATTTGAAGGGGCACCAAGGGTAAAGGAAGGTCATAACCTCTGTGTATTTTCAGACCCTAATATATGATTTTCCCTAGAAAAGTTCTCTTTCTTTTGAAGAAAGAGCAAATAGAAGACAACGTTTTTTTTCCGACACTTTCTTGCCTTCGTATTTCGTAAAATGATGCTGTTTGTTATTGCTCCGTATCCTTGTTAAGATTACTCGTGCACTAAAACACAATGATACAGTGTGTTGTAATTAGTGAGAAGTGTACGTGGATAAAGCTGTTAGAATGGCTCTTTGTTCTACATCTCTGAAGGCCTACATAATTCATTTCATAACAAACCTTTTCTGTAGCTCAAAGTGCCCTTTTAAGCAGTCTTGTAACCATTTCGGTTTTTGTTCTTTCTTCGTTCTTTCCAGACACATTACCAGTTACTGAATCACCCACCGCCATTCTTCCAACTTTTTACACGGAGCCCGAAGATGCCTACATCATCAAGAACCGACCGGTAACCCTCTCCTGCAAGGCACGGCCGGTGGACCAGCTTTACTTCAAATGTAATGGGGTCTGGATGGATACCAGCCGACTAGAACACCACGAAACGTTTGATGATGTGGAAGAACAACTCATGGACATCAGCATTTGTGAGCAGTTCCTCAGTTTGTTTTTTATAAATGATTCTTAAAGTATTTGTCCTGAACTATTTTTCATTCACTCGCCAGCTTGACCAGCTAACTCAATACCTTAAAGGTGCTCTGTAATCTTGCATTCCTTAACATATCCAAAGTACGTTGCATTTTCCCCTTTGACCCCATCTTGAACTGTCTGAATACATTTTTTAAAAAGGCTCACCTCCGTCTGAACAAAGGTGCACCAGCCTGGTCCCTAACTTTCGTGAAAACAGGTCAAAGGTCAGAGTATGATGTACTGACTTATCCAGGGAAAACGCGACAGGACTGCATCTTTAAGACTTCAAGTATTTCACTCTTCATTTCATTATCTATTTCTTTCTATGAAAATCGATATTTTTTAAGTGTCATAATTTGTATAATCATGTGAAGATTCGTTCATTATTCCTTTTTCGCTATTTACTATTCAGTTACGTTTGGAGGTCGGTGCACAGGGTGAATGGGGAACTGGCTTATTTTTTCAAGTTGAAATGAATATACCTGAATAAGGAACTAACGACATTGTTATGTGATTGTGGCTGTTAACGCAAATCGTACAATTGAGTGCTTACAGAAGATTAATTTTGAACTTTCATTTATTCATTAGCGATAACAAAGGAAGATGTCGAGCAGTATTTTGGTCTGGAGGACTACAACTGCCAGTGTGTTGGTTATGTTAATGAAATACCACATGAATCCAGCAAAGGTTACGTCCGAATAGCATGTAAGTAATAATGTGTACATTAACAACATTTCCTTAATTCTTAGAGAGGAGGTGAGGTCGGGGGCAAATATTTACAAACGTTAGTTGTATCATTATTTATTTGTGTAAAGTCCACTGTTTATAGATTAGAATAAACGTATTTTTACAAAACAATTTGCTGTATAAATTGTCACAGAGTTTAATTTATTCGGTACTTCTATCTGACATAATTATGACAGTTGTACCTGACAGTGTGTGTATTATTACTGTATAAATGTGGCACAAATTACTGTTACTGATATTGATATGACAAAGCCATTGTGTCATTTAATATTGGGAAAACCTCCCAGCATTTCCACATCCCCAAATTCCATCTTTACATTCCTAATAAAGAATGAGTGCCTCCAATTCAGTGTTATTACTGTTTACAGACATTTTCAGTTGACGCTAGGAATGGTTGAGGTACATGAAGGTCATGCTTAAGAAAACGACACTTTACTGGAAGGTTTTGTCAAGTCCATTGTAGCTCTGATTTTCTCTGCCTATTTGCAGTCAACAGAATTTGTTGAATAAGTCGCCCTATTTATCTTTTCACTCCAAGTCTTCTTCTTTTTTCCTCCAAAAAAGAGCAGAAACAGTCACCTTCAGAGCGTGGCAGGATTACTGTCACTTTGTGTTAATTGAAAACAGTGTCCATTTCCAGCGGTATTTGTTGGAGCGGATCCGATTACCCATTTTGTCCACGTCCGCTTTGATGGGCGAACAATAGCCCTCCAACGCCGCGGTTCAATTAGCCAGTCAGCACGGCGAAAAGTGATACGCGTTTTTAAGTGTTCGCACACAGTAGAACTGTACATGATAGAGGCGAGCTTGCAAAAGCCGTATTACATTTCACGAGTTTCCATAACAATGGAGATTCCATATGATGGGTAGGCCCTCGCTGACTCCCAGGATAGTCTGTTCACGTAATTTGACACTCGTCCGAGTTTTGTTCTGGCTTTTGATGTTCAACAAGGAGGGGGGCGGCCCTTACCCCTAGTTTGAAGTCACCATTAAGCGAAGCTTGTTTTAGCGGGAGTGGGCGGGACCGCTAATCCGCCACCTTAATGATCATGAACTACCGATGCTCCCAACCCGAAATGAGTCGTCTGAAGACGAGCATTTGAGCTTGGGAAAATATTTGAACTGGTGAATTTGATGAGTCACGATATTGTGGATTGAGCGGAGGGCTTGTGGTAGACACGGGTGGGTAAATAAACACGGTGGTGATTAGAAGGGCGTACATTAGACCAAAGTGTGTGAGGGCGTTAATTAAGTTTAAAGTCCGTCGAGACCAACTGCATGAAACCATTGTTCGTCTCCGCCGGTGAACCATTCTCTAATGTTTGTCAAAAGCCCCCGGGGATCGTTAGATCCATCATTGGCCTTGAAATTAAGACCCTAGTCCCACCGACCCTACTAAGACGAAAGTATAAATTATTAAAAAAAAAAAAAGAATGTGAAACCAAATACTTGAAAACGGTGTTTTAGAGCGTCAAACAAAGGATGCAATGGCTGGGTCATGACGAAAAAGGAGTTAGAGATAACATTTTATTTCCTTCGTTTTATTTAATTAAGTTGCATATTTTGTTTTACTCATTTTTCAGTGTAGAGTTTTGATTAATGAAATTTTGAATTAACTAAAAATATCATCTTCCGATCTCATGGGGAAAGCTTTAAAATTATGACAACAAGATAAGAACAAGAATCACGTACTCCAACATGAAAACAATTAAACGGATATCGTATACACGTCATTGTAGCCGTTAAATTCATTCTTCACCTCCCCCCCCACCCGCCCTCTAAAGACAATATTAAAAACATTTTAATATAGAAATGACAAAACAAAAGTCAATAGCAAGCACGAATAAATTAATATTCTTGAGATAAAGTAATACATCGATTCTAAAAGAGTAATGGTTCTTATTATACGAAGAAATCCATCAGTACAAACTAGAGTTCACATATTCCAATATGACAATAATTGAACAGACATTCTTACATACATCGTGGTAAATTTAATTGGCAATTAACATTTCTTTTGCACAACAAAAGACACTTACATTACTTGTTCCTTGCATAATACATCTGAAATCACTACACAATAAAGCATCAATGTACACTGTATGTTTCCTTGTACAGTAGTTAACAACAAAAAAACATCAACTCTCTAGCGTCTTTGCCCCGCATAAATCTCAGGTCCCTAACCTCTTGACAGTGTCTAACCACCCACGTTGGCTTCACCTTCCTCCGTCCCCGTTTCTTGAAATCATCCAAGATGTTTTCCATCTCGTTTCTCAAGACACTTTGCGGCTCATTACGCCCGTGTAGCAAGAGCCAATTATTACGGCGATGGCCAGACAAACCAGCATGCTGATTATTTATTTATTGCTTTGGTTTTTCTAGTGATGCTTTGACATTTTGCTGTGCACTTTCGGAACTGAAGGAAACATCGTCTTATATTGATGATGATAAGTTGTCTGCAGAAAGTTATTGAAGCTAATCTGCTGATTTATTTATAGCTAAAAACTAACCAAGAAAATCAACTCCACACTAACACAACCCCCCCCCCGAAACTCTTGCCCTTGTTACCCCCAACCCTGCCTGGTTGTAATGGTGGGGACAATCAATAACATTAGTGAGAATTGGTTTATGTTATTTCTATAATAATTCCATTCCAGGTACCAATGTTGTAACCCCCCCCCCCTCCTCCTCCCCAAATATACTTGGCTAGATTGGGGGAGAAACCCATAAGGTCAATAACTACTGATTCACCAAACATTTTATTCAAGAAATGATTTTTATAACCCTCCATTGAAGTAAAACTGTCTTTGTTCGGTTTCACGTTTCCATCACAAGAATTCGGACATGTTTGTAGTTAGAAAGTTTATTTCCAGACAGTCAAATAGCATGAGTCTTAGTCACTAGTCCAATTTCAAAAGCTCATTTTCAAGTCTGAATGTTTAAAAACACTCTTTGTCTAGGCCTGCTTTTTGACACCATTTCGTGAATAAAGCTCTGAAAAAGGGAGATCTTTCCTATGAACAATATTTCGTTTCGAAAGAGAAATCAAACACGGCATACTTGAACACCTCTTCATTATTATATTGCCTCGGAAGTTCCTTTTGGGGGGAAATGTTTGGGCTCTGAAACTTGCCATGCGCTCTTGTGGCTTGCTCCCGACTCTAAAGAAATCCCTGGATGGCTTTCATATCATGGTTCATTTCTCTTTTAGAAATACTGACAAGGCACTTGGGCTGCCTTAATACATGGTTCTGTATGAGTAGTCTTACATTACCAAAACTGAATGAGCAGTAGATTCGACTTGGACTGTTAGAAACAGGATAGGGATGGTCCACACCTGACCAAATCTCCCTCTAGCTCTTTCACAAAAACAACTCAAGATGCAATTGTAAAGTGCCTGAAAAACTCCTCTATTTTTAGCAGCATGGCAAAATGTGTTTTTGTTTAACAAGATAATGTGCTGTATTGGTTGTTGTCAGCTCATTTCTTAACCAAAGAAAAGAGTCAAATTTACCTCAAGGAGGAAGCGTCTTTCATTCAAAGTCTGCCTCTGTTGTGCTTATCAAACAAAGACAACTTAATACAGCCATTAATACATCTTTGACGAGGGATGTATTAAACAACGGGCTCGGGTTATTTTTAGACCTTGTAGAGTAGTTACTGTAAATTTATGCTAATGTAAGGATCGTCTTTATTCTGCGAGGGGGGAATCGCATGATTTCTGCAACTGGAGAATACAAGAATATCAACAAACAGGTGAACATTCTGTTGTAAAAACAAAGATTTATTGACTCTTTTCGCAGATCGAGGCCAGAAGAATAGGCTGCCTCCTTGTTTGTGTAATCAAAGGAAGTGTATTCCCTCACATGGGGAACCTGACAACCGCAAAGCCGGGCATCACATCTCACAGTTTAGGGAACACCAAAAGCAAAGGCTGCATGTCTTTATCTCTAAAATGAATTCATCACTTATTCATCCATTGCTTATCTAGCTGAAAGAGT
>CM021545.1:6369677-6396917 GCA_010994315.2 Pisaster ochraceus | reverse complement strand
TTTCATATTAACTTTTTGCATATTGTTGATAACTCAAGCTGGAATCAACTTGCCTTGGAATTAATTGTAACGAATCTTGTTCTTAATTGACAGAATGTGATTCAAATTGAGCAGAGATTAGGCGGCCGTCTGCTCCACAGACCCAAGCAACTTTATTTCACCGACACCGGTCACAATCTTAGACTTTCCATCGAAGACGTCATGCCAGGATGGCAGAGTAAAGTTGCCTCAAACTTCCAGGTAAAATATTCTTTTGACAAACCAGATATCAGTAACAGCACCCCCCCCCCCAACCGACTACCACCTTCCCCTGTCCAGTGCTCTTCAACAAGTAAGTTTTTATGTCATTAACTTGTGGAGTAATTACAAAAAGTACACCCTGTCTTTAAGACAATGGAGATGTTGTAATAATTATGTCAGCATGTGCCGACAGTAGTCCTCACTGCAGGGTTTAAACTTTGGTTTTAATTTTCTTCTAGGAAATCCCATTTTATCACATTTGGAGTGGTGCATCCAATACCCTGCACTGTGCCTTCACCCTAGCCAGAGTTGATCCTGCCATAAATATTGTCAGATGTCGTATTGAGGTCATGCAGGGGTCATCGCCCAACAGCCGGCAGGTCATCGACATCTCAAGATGTGTGGATGATGTAAGTAGCAAGGATTTTGCAAAATTAGTCAGGCATATTTACTTATCTCTTTTTTTTCTTAACACTAAAATAAGTTCAGAAGATTGGATTAAAATTCACTCCATCAGTGTCGGGGCTAAAACTTAAAAAATCATTATTTTGTTTTACAGAGCTACATCAGTTAAGTTGTGGTTAGGGTGAGCTAGGTCAGTGTAGTAGTTTGAGGTCAGAATCCAGCCCAACTGAAAGTGCTGAGCATGTAGTGCGTTGTCATTCATTGGTGTAGGTCCCAAACTAAAACCATGAAGCATGATTACTGACCGGTTTTTTTTTACTGTCCCACCCCGTTTAGATGTCATGTGATCACGGTCACTCGGAGCCTGATGTAGCTAACTGTAGTTCAGGATATGGGTCAATGACCTTAGAAGCCCCCAACAAAGCCTTTCGTCTATCCAGGCCGTTCCGAGCCCAGCTTTGTACATTACTAGACCCACCAAGAAGTAGAGGCAATGATTGGAGGATGCTGGCATCTAAGTTAGGAGTAGATGGGTAAGTAAAATGGACTGGCTAAAGTCTCTTTCACACGAGCACCAGTAAGGTCCTTGGTAATGGGTGCTAGTTGTCTGTCACTTCCTTTGATTGTGATTATCTAACAAGCTTCTTAAGGCACAAATTTACCAATGGCCCTTGTTTTTCAGAGGGTGGGGGTAAAGGTCATGATTGTTCATTCACTGAACACTTTCTTCTACTAGTGACACATTCTGTGCATGAGAATAATGATATTACCATAGCCAAGGTCCTTGGTTATACCAAGGTAATCATTTCATTTCACACTGCATAACTGGGTGACTTTTACAAGATTGCTTTATTTTGGTGATCTGGATCCTTGTTTAAAATAACAAGGGTCCTTGGTTTTTATTTAACAAGGATAGCTTTCACACGACAGGAAAAGCTCTTTTGTAACATTGATGTGATTTTAGTCAAGGTCTCTTGTTAGAAATTGTCTTGTGTGAGACAAGGGCCTTAAATTGATGTTGTTCATAGGAACATGAAAGAAGGCAGTTATCCACTTTATGAGTTTTAATCTAAAATCAAAGTGGAACAATGCCTT
The DNA here is from genome assembly GCA_010994315.2 of Pisaster ochraceus. Classification (NCBI taxonomy): domain Eukaryota; kingdom Metazoa; phylum Echinodermata; class Asteroidea; order Forcipulatida; family Asteriidae; genus Pisaster; species Pisaster ochraceus. The sequence goes on along the minus strand of CM021545.1, from coordinate 6,395,177 downwards.
GAGCCTATTTATAGCTATCTAAATAAAACAAGTAGCAAACTTTTTTAACAAATGTTCATTTTATGCTTATTTATTTGAATAAGCCATTTGCAAGTCTGATTTAAATAATGTCTGGTACAATGACTTGCTTAGTCACAAGTTACCACTTAAATTTGAATTCTTCAGAGTGAGACTAAAGAGACAGTTGCCATGTCAAATGGTTCTTAGGAGTCTTTTGTATAGCAACTTCCAGATGAGCAAACCCTGGTACCCTTGTGCCATACACATTCATTCACAATTGTGTATGGGTGTCGTCTTCTCTTACATACTATGCAAAAGCTTTCCCCTAAACTTGTGACAAAGGACTAAGCAAATCATTGCAAATGGCTTTTTGAAATATATGTTTTATAAACCACGCAGCAGTAAGAATTTGTTTAGAACTCGCTTTGTCTCTTCCAAGGTTAATACTTACCTTTTCTCATACCCACAGCTACATCAACTACTTTGCAATTAAGCCTAGTCCAACCGACCAGATCTTAGACCTATGGGAAGCCAGACATCGAGAAGAGGGAGCTGTCTTAGACCTGGCGAGAGTCCTCCAGGAGATGGGACGTCAAGATGCTCTAGCTGTAGTTGAAAAACAACTGGGAGCATGGATGTAAAAAACAAAACAGAAGAGTCAGACTGGTGCCATTAGGATCTCAACAGCTCTGATGTAGTCAAGAAGGTCACCGGACCTCGAGATGGCAATCTGAGAGACTTGCAATCTTCACAGGTTATGAATAAAGTTAAGAAGGTTAGCATCACAGCTAGGAGCTTATTTGGATGTTGGAACCCACCCTCTTATCACCCCTTACTCCTAGAAGGAATGGCATTCACGGGAGAAAAGCTCTGCTTCTGTCAAATGGAGTGTAAAAAATAATGTAATTGTCCAAAAGTGTGATGCTTGTAGATTTGGGTGAAAGTCGTTGGGTCATGAAATTTTTCAATTCTGTTTACCGATAATAAGGTGAAACATGTGGTTCTTGTTTAAAGATGAGTAACAGTTTGTGGGAAAAGTGAAGTGGTTACCTGCATCAGTCAGTCGATAATGAGTCAATCAAACAATCAATTAATCAATCAATTAATCAGTCAATCAACAAATGTGGACTACTGGCACAGTCTACCTGTATACCTTATTGTCTTTTGGCCCATGTTTGTTCCTTATTTTACCCCTATCAATATTTACAATGCAGTTTTTCAAAAGAAATTGATTCATAATGCCTTCACTTTCAATGCAGATATTGTCTAAGAAAACCCCCCTTTTTCAGAACTAATTTAAACCCAAGTTTTTTAGCTCAGATTGTGCCAAGAAATGCAGGCTTTACGGACGAATTGCCAAGTCTGCTGGAGCTTATTTAGACACATAAATGACCGAAAATGCAAAATTAATAATAACTATTAATGTGCCTCCATAATTCACTGGAATCCCTTTCTAATTTGCAGTCATTTGTGATTTTCCATCTTGATTTGATAATTCATTTAATATAACTTTTAACCTGTTAATAAAACATAAGAATATACAGAAATGTTGGGAAATGATGGCTCAATCCAGAAAAGTGGTAGTTTGTTGGTGGAGTGGCATAATTGGAAAAAAAGACATGCTGGAAAAGGTAGGGTTCCATTAGATTAAGCAAGTATTTACAAAATGAAAAGCATAAAAACTGACTGATGAATTAAGGATAAACATATAAGTAAACGGCAAATCCATGAGAAAGGTATCAAACTTTTGTCAAGTTTTCACAACCGTCAAAATAATTTGTGTGTATTGCTCTTTCCTGTTTACAAAGTTCCTGTGCCTATGAGAACTTAATTAGTTTGAACCAGAAACCAACAAAGATTTAATACTGAGACCAAGTAATTTTTTGTTTGATCGTTGGACGAGGAAATTCGCTCATAAAATGACCAGTTTACTAGTTATGTTTATCTTGGAAACCGCTAAAATTGCCGTGAAATTGATTCCAGTTAAGGGAGGTGGTGGGGGACTAGTTAATCTTCTGATTAGGAATATAATTTTTAAAAGACTTTTAATAAATTAATTTTGTCTTTAGAGACAATGAAACCTACAGGACAAATATAAGAGTCGGGTGGATTGAAGTGTGGCAAGCTAGGCACAATTCGTCACATTGTGGAGTTTGAAGAGTTATTGAGGCGTAACAGCTACCTACTTATCTGTTCTTTCTGTCCTAACTTGCGCATTTTTGGGCACAAGGTTGAACTATCTGTAATAACTTCTGGGATGATGTGAATATGGCAGCATTTTAAACTTGCCCCACCCAAGTCATTTGAATGAATTTGTTGGATGCAAGAACGAACAGACTGAATGAGTTTTATCTAATCAAGGAGTTACTCCTCGTCTTAATTCACAATTGATTGAAGCAGTGGTATTTGGTTATTATGAGGTCTGGTATAGGGATTTCGTTTACTTATTTTTTTAATTTTGTGACAAAAAGTGATAGTTCTTGAGACAGCATGGTTTATTCTTATGCAAGCTCAATCTGTGCACATTTTGTATATAATGTAAGATGACAAACGCCCGAGACGAAATTCCTAGACAAACAAACAAAGTGACTTAAAACTTTAAGGAAAATACCTTAAAACTCAGAATTTCAAAAACAGATAAGTAATTTCATACAAAAAAAACTTGAATCATTCAAATTGTCAGTTGAAGGATAAATAAATTTTAGTCAGTATTTTATATCATCTTTTTTTAGTTTTTAACTTGTAGGAATGGTCATGGAGACCTCCCATGATGCATTTCACATGGGCTTCCTATGAATATGTAAATATTAAATTGATGTAGAGTATTACAATTGTCACTGCTCTTTGCTTTCCCGTGACGTTGCATTTTTACCTTTGATCCTCTTCGCTTGTGGCTGAATGTTTCGACACAATGTTCACAACTATCCGTTCGGTGTGGCAGATCCTTCCTGGAGATTGCTAGCCCCTACCTTTTAGGTGTATGTAGTGGCACAGAGTCCCAACGTCATCAAATACTCCACTCTGTGGTAACTCAACACTGAAATGGTTGGTATCTGAGATAAGTGTGTACTAGAGATACAGAAAACTGTGAGATCGCATTTGGGAGGATTCCATTCTGAAAAACTCCCGCGGGACAGGATTGATGCAGAACCCAAGTCATTATTGACCAGCTTCCCAGTCAGCCTGGCCCAGAATCCAAGTCATTATTGACCAGCTTCCCAGTCAGCCTGGCCCAGAATACAAGTCATTATTGACCAGCTTCCCAGTCAGCCTGGCCCAGAATCCAACTCATTATTGACCAGCTTCCCAGTCAGCCTGGCCCAGATATGACTTGGACTCAAAATCTGGTTTATTTATGACTCTGGGTGTTTTTAGAGTGTATGGTTGATGGGGCTATTTCTAGTAGAGGTCAAAGGTAAGAATTATTCAGGGGAAATGCAACCTGAATGCACCTTTAAGGTTAAATACCTTATTTCATTGCGTTTTTCCCGAGCCATCCGAACAGCAAGTTTATATAATTATACATAATTTGGTTAATATTTTTAATAAGAGTTAGATCTAGATGGAAACATAGCTCCTTATACCCAGTGGTAACGATCAGAATTTGTGATTTCTCTGTAAAGTAAACTTCAATGACTATTTTTATATTTGATATTCGTCATTGTCAACCCCGTGTATATAGGGAAATTAACTTGTCCGCTCTGTGCTTGGCCATTAGAGGGGGCCCTGGTGGTAGCGGGCGCTGTTGCGTTTAGGTAGTGAGCGTGTTTGGTTGCATTTTAAGAAAGTTGGATGCTTTGTACATCTGCAAGGGGTTGTAAACAGCCTTGAACGCTTCCTTAATTAACATAAGCATTTTGTCGATTAGCATATTGCTGATTAGCATACTGGTATGTAGTCTGCTTAATGATGCCATTAAATGGCGCGTTGTGTGATACCCTATGCATTATTCATGAGTTAGATCTTTGCTGGATTCTAACCGCTATTACCAAACCATAGTCTGGCCCCACCTCGCTACCTTGTAGATTGGTATGCATTGTAGCTATCGTCCACAGGGAACTAGAACAAAAGTGGCTGCAACTTGATAGACGAAGGTCAGTGCGGGGAAGGGCGTGCACAGAGCGGATATCGACAATTGCTGCATTATGAGCATTTGTATATTGTGATATAATGCATGAAAGAATGTGTAATTTTGGTGATGAGATGTTGTTATTGTGTATAGGGAAGAATTGATGTGATTTCTTCCGAGCCACTTTTTCGAAAATCGAAGCTGACGTTCGACACTATTTTTCCCGATTTTCAACAACTTCACAAAATGCGTTTTCGTCAAGGGGGACTTCAACCATAGTTTTTTTTTTTTCTTTCTTTCTTTTCTTTTTCTTGTAATTATTAAGACATTGTGGGAGGTTTAAATACGTTTTCATTCATGAATTAGATTGTATATAATGTAAAATTGTATACAATGTACAAATTAATATCGACAGATTATTTTGGTTTGCAAAACGATACACCGATTTGTAAAGTAATTTAGTAAAGCGCCACTAGTTTAAATTCTAAACAAAACAAAAAACATTTTTTCTACTTGTTTCTGTCTTAAAAATTCAATCCGTTGAATGCGCATTAATTACTATACATGTACAGTAATTATTCTGATTTAAAGTGCGCCCTCTCTGTGATTTTCCGGGGAACGTGTGGACCACGACCCGAATGTTAAACTCAAATAAAGGAAAATATATCTTCCTTTCAGAACCTTTTGTTGTTATTTTATTTATTGAGTTATTCATTTTATTTATCCATTTGTTTTATTTCTTTACTTATTTATTTGCTTATTTTTTTACTTTTTGTCGCGGGACAGGTGGTATGGCTGTAAAAACTAAAATAAGTTCTACTTATAACAGGCCTAAGTACTATTTTTAAAGATTTGTTGTTTGAGTGTTTTACCTTAATGATGATTGACTGTAATTAATTCATTTATTTCGTTGATTTTGACGGTTAATGATTAATTCAAAAAGTGTCGTACTTTGTTTCATACCATACGGCCACATATCATAATGTTTTGCCTCGTGCTTATGAGTTAAGATAAGTATTTTTGCTTTTTATTCTTGTAAATTGTTCATGACTAATCGTTTGTATGCAACATGGAGTAATTTCATTTTTTGAAATAAATTTATATTGCATATGTTTTAGCTTTAAAAGAGAGAACAACTTACAGGTTGAATGTTGAAGCCAGTAACGTTGTAACAGGAACTCACTTAGGTGCCGTTGGGGCGCTATTTCGTCACTGAAAGCGAATGCTTTAAGTTTTATAATAAGCAGTATTTAGTGTAATCCATTCTATTATGTATAAAATATTGATCAAAAAGCAGCCGGCAATGGGTTTTAAACCCAAATTAGCATTTATTTCTTTCCTTGCAAGTTTGCTATCCTAGCTGCATATAATTTTCATATTTGAAATTTTATCAAAGTAGCCTAAAATGTACCATATTGAAAGGTTTTGTTTTTTGCATAACTATTATTAAAGGTGTTGGTAATTATTACTCGCAATAATCTTCGATATACTCGCTATGTTTGAATATTCATACATTGGTCGTAATCATTCATGAATTATTCATACCTTGAGCCAAACCATTCATGAATATTCATTCGTGCGTACATCTGTTAATGACTATTTGGAATATTCATAGGAAAGTATGAATGTATGAATAGTTGTATCTTAAACACAGAATGGGTTCATATTGGAATATCAGCTTGTTTATGAATATTCATATTATGTATGAATATTGATTTTCAATATTCTGTATGAATATTCATACAAACACGAGATCACTTGATGGAGCTGTACATTACGTGAATGAGAAGTTTGAAGAAATAAAATACCGAATAAAGTTTAATAAATGGTTGATCAGATTTGTGTTACTTCATACTTCATGCTTTTTTCTTGAGTTGAGTAAATGACATATTAATCATGTGCATGTAGGAAGATGCACAGTACTAATGAAAATTCTAGTTGCAGCCAGGAGCAAGTTTAACAAATTTACAAACTAAATGAACACGAAACGAGTGTTCCTTACAAAGGCTAATGTTTTCTTTGTCAAAAATGGCACCGTGACGAAGTGTTTAGACTGCGTGACTTGCAATTGTGAGGTTGCAGGTTCAAACCCCGGGTCGAACAGATTTCACAGTGCCTAGATATTAGTCTGTAATATGTCCAACCACAGTTCGTCCATATATAAGTCCGTAATTTGAGACTTCATACACGGTAGGCATTGCGCATGTGCTGGGCATGGATGGTGGTTCAACTTTGTTCCTTGCATAGAAGATTTAACAAACTCATGCCTTTCAGGAAAACCCTGAAACCCAAATCTTTGGAAACTTCACAGGCGTTCCGATTGGCGGTGAGTTGTTTAATTCAGACGTAATTTTTTTTACTTGTACAGCAAAATCGAAGATCATTTTAAATGTATTATACAGGATTGGTAGAGCTGACAGAACAGTCGCAGACAGTGTTCTAGTTTGTGTGATCAACCGTAATATATATACATGAAATAAAGAACCTGTGAAAATGTTGGTTTAATCTGTTGTGGGTCCAGAGAAAATAGTGAAAAACCATTTACAATTTTCAGCATGTTAAATCAGCTGTTTTTAGGTTCTCTTATAGGCCCTACAGTTTCCTGGAATATGCTTCGTTTCAGGGGGGAAATATTTCACCAAAAAGATGGTTCTTATATGAACTTAATCATCAGTAAGCTTCCAGACTAAAATAAAACAATGATGTTTGTATCCTTACCAATCATGTTTAACGACTTTAAAAGTGACAATATTTCAAGGGATGAGACCATTTGTAACTTCTGATGCAGCTGCAGACCGGCCACAGAACTTGGATCTGCTGGTGCAGGACAGTTCAAGGTAGACGCTGGTACAATTTATGTCTCTCTAGCTTATATACGTCAGGAACTATACTAAAGCACAAAACGAAATTGTTACAATCTGGCCCATTCTTGGCAGTATTGATAGTGAAGCGCATAGTTTAAGGTTTTTCTGCCCTTTTAGTGGGGGCTTTTACATGAATGCATTTAAGACATGGCCAAAAAAAAAAATCAATCAATCAACAAACAATCGAACACCCCTACAAGCAAACAAAAATGGATTACTTTTTCGTCCGGCCGGGCGATTCACTATTTGTTACCATTTCCTATACTTTTGTAAGCTTTAGGGAAGCGCAATCCAGATTTGTTTTGAAACCCTTTGTGCGCTGGAAATTGTGGCCTATACAAGTTTGCCTACACTCGGCTCTGGTGAATTGAAGATATGTTTGGTGCTCGGTATGTGGAATGGTGTACCCCCCCCCCCCTCCTATTGTGTCTTCACTTTGTTCTGGGAATCTCAGGAATTCTTCAGAGGATCTTAGGGGGTTTGCTCAAGTATGGGAAATTTTTTTTTGGGGGGGGCCCTCTGCCACGTATCGAGCATGGTATAGAAGAGGATGTCCGAAGTAGTCGAGCTAGCCTCTTTCTTCGGCACCTTGCACCTGTGTCCATCCCGCCTCCCCGAACTAAGCATTGCCAGAGAGCCTTCGTTAAAGACTTTCCAAAACTGTCACAAGTTGTCCAGATCCAACAAACTTTCTAGGAGTTACGTATACATAACTTGTGCTTATTGCTGCCTCACAGCTTCGTGTATAAAATCCACATTGAACAGGCTACTGCGAGAGCACTCGCAGGACACCCCATTGCCTCGTCGACTGTTTTGAGTAAAAGATGGATTTTGCGGATGCTGGACTATTGAAGCTATCGTGCAGGTAAACACACATTTTCTCTGTCATAATTTCTTTAGTTTTTTGGGGAGGATGACCGTCTGTTATTGGTCCTTTACTCTTGTGTAATAATTTCTTTATTATGGTATACCGAGTCTCACTATTTAAGTTGGAATTTGTATTACGTAAATAAATTTTGCGGTATAGAACCCGGGCGCGTTTTGGGTTTTTTTGTGTGTGTTTTGGGTTTTTTTTTTATGTAGGCCTACATCAAAATTGCCACAGCACACAAATTGCCACAGCACACAAACTCTGCCAATCACGCGTACCATTCTGTATACTGACGTCGACTACTTCGTACATTGTCATAATTGATCATGTACATGTACATTCACGTGGTGTTTACACACATTAGAAATAAGTTATATGTACATAAATTTGTAGTTCCATCATTGAGGTAGTGGTTCCATGGAGGCGATAGTTCCATGGAGTCTCGTGGTTTGGCATCTGTGCCGGTGTCAGAGAAATCTGTCCCCTGACGGGAAATTAACATGGGATGAAGGAGGTTGATTCAAAAGAGGGCGCAGTTTGCCGTATGGGGGACAGAATCTCTGTGTTACAGAATCTTCTTTCTCTTTCTTTCGAATGCTTTATCAGTGAGTGTTTGGTCCCTGATGCCACAGAGAAGTCTACCTGCATGCTTATACTTTGAGGTGGAGATTCGGCAACCATTGTATTGTAAATTGTAGCAATGTAATCAATTAAACAGCGAACATGAAGTTGTTGCGCCTGAGCGTGTTTTCCTAAGTTTCAAGTGGGCCAATGATCCCAGATGGTTGGGGGAAAAAACAACCACAATCTCTGTAACAGGTTCCTGTACAAAACTCATGTGCATATTGATATGATTGAGACATTTCAAAGGTGCCACACTTATCCAGATCTAGCAAATAGTCACAGAGATAACACTGGGATCTACAGACCCGGACACAGAGATGGGGAAAACTATTTACGTAAAAGTTAAGCTCATCAGTCGTATTTAAAACTCGGCTCTTTAATTATTTACATGGTCTCGTTGATGAAAACATCTATACCCACAATCCCACTGCTGCAGACGGTTAAATGCAAATCGGTTTCTCTTTTAGCAATGATGATCAATTTATGAATAATTAATGAACAGGTTAGTTGGTATTTCACCCTTTCCAGAACAGTCCAGATCTCAATACATTGTTATTGATTATCTTTACCAGTCGCTCTCGGCCCTAAGCGATGGGGGGCCGAGATGGACAAAAGACGGTCATCGCAACATCATTTCCACATAAACAAGTCACAATAAAACGCGCTCGCTTTCTGTTACATTCATATACTACCTGCCTGCATAGTTCACGACAGCGCTAACCCTGTGGCTACACAGCAGTCGTCCCCACGGAGCTAATGTTTTCCCGGAATAAATACGGAAACGTTTGTGTCTTCTTCGAACACCTACTAGGTGACTTGTCTACTTGAATTTCCTCGTCTGTAATGTTCCCCAAGCGGGACCCTTTCTCTGCGCTTGTACGGTGTGTTTGATGGTTTGTCATCATCATAACGTGTGCTGTTTGCCCGCCGTTGGCTGCGATCTTATTACTTGGGTAAACGTGGTGCTACGGCCGTCTCCCTCTACTCTAATTACCGTTGCTTGGATGCAAGTGTATCGCAGTTGCGAGTTGGAGGTGGGATTTTCCTTATCAATATTGCGAGAAAAACTCAAATCTGATATGGGTTCGTGAAAGCTTCACAGGTGACAATAGATTATGATTAGTTCCGGTGGATGAGGAACTAAGCCAGTTATTGTGATGGGAACTCTACGTAGTCAAAGCAGTTCTGAAGTTCATGTAGCTGGCGCATTCAGAGGATGTACTGACAAAAGCGATCAAGGTAAGAAAGCTAGCATTTGTCTCAAGTCTTATGGGGAAAGAAACCGGACGGTGGTTGTTCGAGATGTTATACAGGATTGTTTTGGATAAAAAATATCATTGTATAATTTTAGTCTGAAAGCTTACTGTTTATGAGGTTCACGCTAGATTTTTCTGTGAAATGAAGTCATGTTCGAGAGAACTATATCTGAGAACCTCTTTAAAAAAAACGCAACAACTGGTTTCGGTTGTTGCAACCCAAATTTTAATGACCGCGTGTTTAAATGGGTAAAGCCCCAAATTTTCACAGGTTTGTTTTTTCATGTACACGGTTGGTCACACAAAACATGAACACTGCCTGTGACTATTTGTCAGCTCCACCAATCCTGTACAATATCTCTAAACACTGAATTTAATGTTCACGGATTGCTGTTTATCGAAAATAAGACGAGGTGCATCAATCAAGTCTTCCACAGTTGAACTCATGTAATGACATACGCTAAGGGAATATCCCCATCCAGTACCAAACTTCGAGGAAGTCGAAAAATTCCTTTTAATCGGGTGTGCTATTACACACCTCGGTTGGCTAATATAAATAACCATAAGTCATAAGTGTATTATTTCATTATTCCTGACAGGTTTGCTCCACTGACCTTACGCGCATCGTATGTTACCTGAAATATTTAAATTGGAGATTGAAAATAATGTTGGATGTTTTTCTGTTTTCGTTCTTGGTCCATAAGACTCGAAGTCTGAAGTACATTTGAGCAAGAAACGCGGGTTGCATTTGTTGCTTTTCAGTTTGCCAGATCGGATGTTATGAACTAAAAGGCATTGTAAAAAGTAATAATCATTGTTCAAAAGTAAGAATCATTGTTAAAATGTTCAACTTTGCTCGAAATGCTGGAACACAACTTATGTTCCCAGTCGGCCATTTCCTATTAAAATTCAATAACAATTATCAGATTATTTATTTATATATTTATTTATTTATTTATTTATTTATTTATTTATTTATTTATTTATTTATTTATTGTCCATCAGGGAATCCGACTCTTTATGCAAAGTTAAGAAGTGTATCAACAATTATTTATTCCAAATCTAAGGCACTGTGTTCTTGGTGTAGTGGTGCTTAATTTATAAATGATTTATATGCTTGTCTTATGTATGTGTGTATGTAGGGGTGTATGTATGTGTGTATTTTTTATCATACATGGAGAAGCCTTTCAGTGAAGCTAATGCATCGCATTGTTTAAAACAAACATAGGTATTCTTTAAAAGAGCATCTTTTCGCAATTTGTGTTGTTGTGAGTTTTGAATACGACGTTCGACAAGCTTATAAATTTACGGCTACATGGCAAAAATGATGAAACCTAACATTATAATTTAAGTAAACAACATCATAATCTAAGCGGATTTAATGTTGCAAAATATTAGTTGTAATCTTTGTATGGGTTTCCCCCTTATTGAAGTTTATGATAACATTGTTTGGCCTAGGTGTCTGCATGCGGATCTTGATTTCTTTAAAATAGTTGGAAAATAAATTCAATTTTTTATAGAATTTGAATGTAATACAAAGAGTGGGGCCCTTTGTTCATAAAATAAGAGATTGAAACGTTGAATAACGTTTCAGAAAACGGGATTTCATATTTTTAAAAAATAAATTCAAAACACTTGGCAACCTTTACCTCGATGCAAAATCATGTGTGTCCATAAAATTTTGACGTCTCATTCAATATTTTGTGTCATTATTTACCCTTCCGATTTGTGTCAAAAATCGGTCATGTGGAAGATCATTGCAATAGTAGAGTTCTTAGAAAGGGATCAAGTTGTGATAACGTCTTAACCTTACTGACCCAAGACCGTCTTGTCACCTTTTGAATAATTGAATGCCCAAATAATGCCGTACCAACGTATCCATGCAATCGTCCTTCCTGTCCCTTCCACCTTTCATCCTCTAATCCTATTCAATGGTAAAACAGGATTAACTTTACAGCCTTGGATTTTGGCTAGACAACGTTGATCCGTGACTGTTGACCTCACAGTCATTTGCTGGAACCCCATCGTACAAACTCGTAAATTAACATTAATAACACTTAAAACGTCCAGATATGTTGTGTACTTAACTGTGAAAAGTACATCAAAGAGTACTGCACATACATGTGCTTTACCTGTAAACTACCTTCAGCATGAACAGCCCGGCCGCCATTGTACTTTTATGACTCAATTAAGTTGTTTGCTGGTGCCGGCTTTCCATTCATTTCAGTCTTTTGTTAGTGAGTAATGTGCCCACACTTCATTTGATAGTAGACAAAATCACCCCCAGTGATCAAACGTGAACATTTTGGGTTAAAGTCAAAACTCTCTTGTCAGTGAGTAATATTTCAGACGAAATGTTATGGTCACTGAAGTGTGTATCATAAGCTTATTGTAAAGATGTGAAACTACGATGATTTGGGTGTAACAATGTGTCTACTTCTGTTTCGTTTTCAGACTCTTGATGTTACTGTGGAGTGGTGCTATGCCTTGAATCACCTTCAGAGTACGTGTGCTAGCCTGTTCTCATTATTTCTCGCGTGAATGAACCAGTCAACATGGCGGACGGCCAGGGCAGCACGGAGCGTCACTACCGGCGACTGTTGGATAAGCTGAAATCCCGATCGAGTCGGATCTTTGTGAAGGCACAGATGCAGAACCGAACGCAGGAGACGAAGCTGAAATCGGTCGTCAAAATACTTGAGAAAGATCGTGATTTGAGGATACGGAAGGCGCATGAGGGAATTTGGAAAGTGACCACAAAGGCTTGTCCAGTGCCAAGGTTGGAAAAGACAGAAGGCATGCCGTCTTATCTATCATCACGACCCAAAGCAACAACCCTACCTACCCCAGCGGAGCTAGCGTCCCTCTTGCCCAAGAAAAGGGTAACCCAACAACAGTATACGGCTCAGCCAATCGGAGACAAACATCAGCCGCCTAAAGAGTATAGCAAAATCTCCAAAAGGAAACTATCGACAATGACCCCGGATCAAGTCCAGATTAGATATTACAGACAGGTTTTGAACGACTGGGAGCAAAAACTGGAAACATTCGGCGAAGAAACGGTTGAGAAACCGGAAGTAGGAGACCACGGTGAGACTGTTGAAGGATTTAGTACGTTAGAGGGATCTCAAAAGAAACCCATCGAGACAGACAGATTCTCAACGGTTGCTGATAGTTCAGCTGCTGAGGAGTCAGTTAGAATGGTGATGAGGAAGTTAGGCATACGCCCTCAATCGAGCCCACAGTATTATTCCTCCCAAAGAACCAGGGTGAAGAAAAAGCGTCCTCAGACGAGCATTGGGACTTGTGACACAATCACGGAACAAAAGTACGAATCCAAAAGTAAAGTATTGAAAACCAATTACTTGGACATGTACACAATGCAGATGAAGAACCACGTGACACGCATGAAAAATAAAGGAGTCATGCCAGCACCTTCAATACGCATGGATGTAACAGAAAAACAGCAACGGGATACAAAATCGCCCGCCAAATCTACGGCAGGACTATCTCGGGCCACAACACCCACCAAATCACAAAGTAAATTCGCAGCAGCCCCGTTCATTCCAGAAACGCGCGGTATCAAAACTCCCGCCAAATCGGATACGCGATCTTCCACGCTGATGCAACAGACCGCCTCATCCTCCTCGCGCAAGACTCCTCGAATGCGTAGGGCCAGCACGCAGATCATGACTGTGTCGGCCTTTGATCAACTCCACGACGAGGTGAAGCATTTACAGTCATACAGAAATGTTCGGCGGGAGTCTCTGCAAGTGGAAGACCCTGACATAGCGAACATGGGCGACGTTGAAGACGGAGAGCTGTTCGAGGAAATGAAACGTTGTCGGTACATTCGATGGACGAGAGACGACGAAGCAGTAATTGAAGAAATGAACGAGAACGAACCGTTGCAGAGCCAGCTTGCTTTGTTGACGCTCAAATACACACCACAGAAAACTCCCACGAAGAAAAAAACTGCATGGGAAACCATGCAAAGTGATGTGAATTAATTTCAAAAAATTATTTTTATGGAAATATTTAAGCAAATTTAAGCAAAGATTAGTTCATGAAAACGCATTCGAATCCACGCATAATTCCCTCACACATTCAAACCAGGGTTTCTTTCTAGCTAGTACATGTAATGCATTTGAACTTTGTTCTCTTTCACACATGATTTCGTTCTACTTGAGGTTCATTTATAGACATACGACTACTTTTTCAACATTCAGTTGATTTTCTACTGCCAATTTACAATTGATGAAATTGAATGGTTGACCAGCCTTTTGCTGCTGGCTTTTGCAAAATTTAACGATCTTTGCTACCTAATGATATTGAATGATCTTATGTGACCAGCAAATGTAAGTACAGTAAAAATGTTGAAATCAAATTACTCATTTTTTTGTTAAATAATGATGCGGCAGCGCATTCATTTTCAAACGAAACTGAATTACCCGGGTGTTAAATTTAGTTAATTTATGTTAAGTTGACCGGGAAAATTACAGTAATTTCAAAGCTATTGTCTAAATCAAATTGACGTTAGTTTTATTAAAAACAATTACCAATGTACAATTTGTGTGTATAGTTTTGATTGTACAGAAAAGTTATAATCAAGAAAATCACTGGATGGTACATTTTGGGGCGTTCTCAGTCTGTACTTATCATTCATACAAATACTTCCTTAATTCACGCCGTCAATTTGAGTGTGCCCTAAGTTCAAACGCATTTTCTGACCCAGTAAGTTTGATTTTAATGTACATTATAAAAACACATACGAAGTCGTGTAGCAGTGCATGTTCATTTGAGTAGCGGGCATGGACCAATTCAAACGGCAGAGGGCGTTGCGTACAGCTGGCGAAAGTAGTACAGTTTCAGTGCCGTGCTGAGTCGTGTTGTTGCGGTACTGGCAACGAATTGTGAATGCCCCCCGTCCTGCTGGATGGAGCTGCCAATGTAGCGTCCACGAGCACTGAACCCGTGAATCATTTTAGGGGTGTCTAAATGAACTCCTATAACTCCTTCCTGCAGTGTAAAATGCTAAATATTCAGAAATCCTTTTAAAACTTAAATACTTTGAAGTTCACAGTTTTTTTACAGTGAAGAGGAAAATAATCCGTTCGCTCCTAAACCTTTATCCTCTGCTCAATTTGACAAGGGTTGTCCCAAGGCCGGTCGAGTTATTTTTCCTCCAAATAAAAACACCCCGCACTCGTGTAAATTTCCAAACATCCGAGCATCAGTCTTGAAAATTATGGCCCACATCTGCAAAACGTTTTGAAACGAGAAAAGGGGTTTGTTTTTAATACAAATGTGTAACCTGCTTATAAGAGCAAGGGAAACCATTAACACATATAAAGATTGGCCAAGAGAACAGGATTGATCAGAGTTAAATCAGAGAATATGAATGGGACCACACAGAACTACGCGCAAGGGGGAAGGCGGCGATACTGTCCGCCGACTTTGTCACCCGGATATCCGAGCACGGTCGGACTACTGAGGCCCGGGCTACTACTGAAATGTCCAGCTACGTCCGGCCCGGATAGTCAAACACGCCGGATAGCTGAGTACACCGGAGTCACAATGTGACCCGACCATGTACTCTTAACGTTTACCTGTGGCGTAACCTGGGTGTAGAAATGCCCAACTGCTATTATAACCGGTGCGTATAGAAATGCCCCACTGCTACTATAACCGGCGTATAGAAATACTCAAATAGTTACCATAACCGGTGCGTATAGAAATGCCAAACTAGCTACCATATCGGGGCGAAGAAATGCCCCTCGAGCCACAGTAACATTCCCATAACAAGCTCCCCAAACACCTCATTTTAAAAAATAATCACACGCAAACTTGACTTTGTTTTCAACATTTATTTTAAACAACCAACTACAAGTGCACATCAATTAAATTTGAAAAGTGAATTAAATTTACTCTTTTTGTAAGTTGTAAAACTAGTCGCTTCAAAATTGCATGTTGAACGTCCATCCGGGTCATATTTCTTAAATGAAAATATGTTTTAATTAATCCTTTTTTATAGTTAAACTTATGAAAAAATGAAGTTAGCGATCTTGGTCATACGAATGTGACATTTTCCTAACCGAAACCCACAGGAGCTGTATACATGTATAGTAATTAATTGGTCTATAAAAAATGTACATATTTACAAACTAAACAATTTACTAGACTTGGAACGTAATATTGTTGAAATATTCAAAATAAAGTTAGCAAATCCTAAGAGTTCTTTGCCACAAGAGGGCGTTAAAGTCTGGTTCTAGTCTCACTCTTCCGTGCACAGGTCAACTTGGTAACTTCCCGTGTGCATGTCTCACACTGAACCTCACAGCACCATTGGAATTTACAGTTACAGCTGGAAGAAACTACAACTTTTGTCCGTTTTACGCTAAGTCCACATGATGTGCACAGCCGCTTACAGCTTCGGGCCTCCCATTCAGTCACCTCATCAGTACCTCGTCCACGCAAGCACTCGCGATCTAGGGTC
This sequence comes from Pisaster ochraceus, assembly GCA_010994315.2. Taxonomy (NCBI): domain Eukaryota; kingdom Metazoa; phylum Echinodermata; class Asteroidea; order Forcipulatida; family Asteriidae; genus Pisaster; species Pisaster ochraceus. The sequence continues at coordinate 6,378,997 of CM021545.1, read as the reverse complement.
CCAACAGCACCAATGGTGGAATTGAGTTGACAGTAATTTGGCGACTGCTCGAGAAAGACTAAGTCGCTCTTGTCCACAGGTTCGCTGTCCTTGGCGTCTTTGGATTTAACCTCGCTGGGGAAGAGGTTACCGTTGATGTAGTCTACCAACACAGCCGTCTCGTAGCGTTTGCGAAGTGCCTCACCGATGATGTCGAAGGCACCGAGTTGATCCCAGCAAGTTTGGATGGAGCAACTACCTGACACGCCATGACATTTACAGCGACGGTTAAGAGTCTGCCGAACAGCCTGTTGATAAGAAAGTGAGGATAAATCACGGTCAAAAAATTATTAATAAATATACATCAAAACGAAAGGGAAACAGCTAGAATCCATACGAACTTCGTTCAAATTGTTCGGGTCATCCGAATGAAAACGACTGGCATTCAATGACGACATCGAAGGTTTATACTCCATTAGAGCTAGGAACCTAGCTCTATGTTACTCCAGAGAGATTGAAACGAGTCTTACCTTTCGACCGATGTCATTGTTATGGAGATTCATCACGGCCAGAGCATCTTCCCCCTGCTCCATTCCATCTACGAAGACCTTGGAAATTCTTTCGCCAAACCTGATGTTGTCACTGCAGCCACCCCATTGCCAACCATCACCACCTAAAATGGGAAAAACGTAGATTTTATATTCCAAGCTAAAATGAGAACTTAATTGACCCTTTGACTTGGCCCAACTAGATTCATCACTGAGCATGTCAAACAAACTTGTAACGCTGATGACATTTAAACTTGTATGTAGGCCTTTTATGCTCGTTATCATTTTGATGATTTTTTTTTCGTAATCATCATTCCACAAAAATTACATCCAAATGAAAGTTTGGAAAAACTAGCTACCCTCCTGCCGTTGACGGCGCACGTCAAAATGACATCAGTTGACGGCATGTGTGGAACGTAACACTGTTATTACCATAAAGCGGCCATACAGAACGGAGCTCACACGGAGCTTCTTAATTCTGAAAAGCCCTGGAGAAGGGTATTCAAAATGATTATATTTGTAACCCTAACAATCAGTTTATTCACATGTGGTCCCAATTTCCTTATTTATTAATATTGTGAATAAGTGTCAGCAAAGATTTTGTTCAAGCTGAACCATCGGAAATTGAAGCACAACGTTGTTTCGTGCATTTGAAATATTCTCGATTCAATTAGCAATGCTTACCTTCCTTTCCCCCTCTCTTTGCCTCGTCACAACCGCAGCTTTCAAAGTTCCCCAAGGAGCAGTTCCGGGTCAACGAGTACATGACACCAGCTGAGCTAATTGCGTGGACGAAAGACATCTCCCTTGTCGCTGCAATTAAAGCATGGTAAATACAAAACAACATTATAACATGGGTAAGAGAAAACTGAAAGGAAACTTAGCTAGAGAATCTGAAGACAGTAGGCGTACATTGAAACAAATGAGTTTGGAATCAGAGAAGAGTACTTGCAAGAATATCGTTGGGATTTTCTATTTTAGTTGAGCAAAGACTGGGTACAAGTAATGTATCCAATGTATGGTTGAAAAATTGTGGGAATTTTTTGGGGGATCGTTCTGGTGTTTTTTCTGCAATTTTTAAGAAATGTATTGGACACTGTTATCTTAATCAACTTCTCCAAAACGAGATACTAAAGATAGACAAATCAAAATTAACTATTTCGAATCAGTGACATATTGCGTGGTTTTATTTGTATGTTTTGGTGGGACGGATTGTTTGTTGTTGTGGCTCTTGTTTTTTTCTTAGTTTTTGTGTTTTGTAAATTTTCCGAAAGTTAAGTTCCTTCCGAAAATGACCGTATACTTACGGAGTGGTTCGTTCAAGAGAGCTAAAGATCCCTCCGGACAGTTCCAGCGATCCCAGAGAAACCGTCGCCGACATTCCTTCATTGCAGTAACCGCCCCGGCGCTCACACTGTCCGAGTACGTGATGTATCGCTGAATACCCTGGTGGAAGAAAAACGAAAAACATTTAAGATCAGTTAATTTTTTTTAAATGAGAATGTTTTCAATACTATCCGTCTCTGGTTAATTAATTGTAAGAGCTGGGGAAGGTAAAGGCTTGGCGCTCTTTTAAAATACGGATTTAATTACATGACTCAGTCCGGCTTGAATGATTTGAAACGAAGAACGCCAGCCGGAACCTTTGACTTGCCGCGACTTTGAAAAAAAACCTTCCTCTATTTGAAAACACACCACACGGTTCAATGCCTTAATCCCAACCGATTCTGCCAGTGTGGCCAGCTAATTTACTGATTACTAAGAAGGTTTTTGAACCTGCCGGGTGGGTGGAATAAATAATTGATGTTGTTAAGGGAGTATTAATTAAGTGACCCTCTCTCTATAGACAGATGAACAATATAAGTAAAAGGCTGTTTGGAAACTTGCTAACCTCCACCCCCGGCTTACAATAATCTTATTGAAAAAACATGACCCCACGCTGGGAAAGGAAATACAAACTTGTGAGAAGGGTTGTTCATTTGGCATGGGGGTTCGAGTGAAGTTCTGTTGTCATTGGTCTGAGATGAGATTTATAAATGAGTCACCAGGTATTGCTCTCAATGTTGCCTTCAAGATTTGAGGGAATTCTAATGACGAATGGTCAGAATGTAATGTTAGGTATTATGTGAGGCAGTCTCAATTCAAGACGTTTTGTTGAGTGGGTGCTGAGGGGGGGTCAAACACCGTCTAGAAATGCGCGAGAAAAATAGACACATTAGAGGACAAAAGAGGGCATCCTTGAGGAGCATGTCACATCCTGTCAGTTAGAGTACTGTCCTTAAATCTTACCTTGAGGGCCCTGAGAAGATGACACTCAAGGGGGGAAAAAAACTAACCACAAAAAAACTGTTCAAGAACACAAGAGACTTTTAGTGGCGAGCAGTGCTCAGCGGAAGATTTTGTGTGTGTGTGGAGGAGGTGATCAATTGAAGGAGAGGACCTATCATGAGACTTCATGTCGAAATGAAAAGAATATTTTGTCACTTACTTTTGAACCGGAGATGAGCAGGTTGCTAGCGGGTGACCTGAAATTAAAGAAAGTATGGCTGAAAGTTTAGGAAATATGTTCACATGCAACGTAGCTAAGGTGTTCAGACTTTGTCTTCGTTTCTGTCTGCCCTAAACAATATGGTATATACAGGATTGGAAGACCTTACAAAATAGTCGCAGTGTTCATGTTTTGTGTTATAACCATATACATGAAATAACTATGACAAATTTGGCTAAATCTGTTGTGTGAATTGGGGGAAAATAGTAAAACCATGCCATTTCTCAGCATGAAAACACATTGTCCTCAATTTTGGTTGTGATCACCCAAATCTGCTGTTGTTTTTCGCTGAAGTATTGTGTGTCTTTTTAGGTTTTAGAAACAGTGTTTCGAATAAGACTTCATTTCAGGGGGAAATATTTCGGAAGAAAAAAAGTTAAGGGTTGAACGTCAGAATTTCATGATAAGTGAGCTTTCAGACTAAATTAAATTACATATGCTTTGTCACTTTACCCTTCAACAGCTCTTGGTTGAATACAATCTGACTTCAAAAAGAAAGTTTGTTTCTTACCAAAATTGTTCGTAAAGATGGTTCGTTAAGTTACGACATAAAAGATGGTTTAATCAAGTACGCACGCTTTCGCAGGACACCCTTTGGCAAGCTTTAAGCTGTATTTAATTAGTAAAATTGAATTAAAGCTAAAAATTTAAGTTACTTACCATCCACGGTCAAACAACTGTCCATCTATCGCAGCCATTGCGGACATATATAAGATGAACTGGAAATTTATCCATTCGGCATACATGATGGCGAACAACTACTTTAAAAGAACTAGCAAGAATAATTATCAATAGTAGTGAAGTAAATTCCCTGAGGATCGTTTTGATAAGATGTTGTCGACTTGAAGCCCGAGTTGAAACTGAAGATGAAAGGATGTCTAACTGATGGAAGTATTGGGGGAGGCAACAAAAGACGTCATTGACAAGTGATGTGATTCGCCCTGACAGGGCACGTTTGTCCCCGCCCAGCCAATCATGTGTGCCGTACCACCTGAATGCATCGGCACTTCAAAGTCGACCACGGTGTTTAAAGGCTTAGTGGCGTCTTTGCGTTGGAGGGGTGACCCGCTGGGCACTCACGCGTTAGGGCGGCGGTGTGTTTCTGCCTGGCCTGCTCACAATGCGGTCCTCCCGTTCCCCCAAAGAACCGATTATCTTCAACCACGTATAGGTTTCAAAAGTAAGAGACTCGCTGGGTAATGACGCTTCTTTCCCCCCAAGCGAAGGCCTCTTAAAATCCATTACATGGTAAACCTCAGACTTTCTTCTACTGGGAGTGGATTAGATGGGCATATTGTACTTCCATTTGGAGGGGAAAGGTTATTTGCAGAAATGACAAAGGAGAGAACCTAGGCTATTTTCTGGTTTTTTATCCCTGCACCAAGGAGTGTCACTCAAAAAAGACATGGGGCCTACAAGAAGTATCAAATTATCCTACGTTTGCAAACACTCCCGGTACTTATCTGAGTGCGTTTCTTTCTGGAAATGTTGAAACAACCTCCAGTTTGACATTTTTAAATTGTTATTCATGAGAGTCTGCCGGCAAATTATTGGGCAATATTCAACATAGAGTGAAATAGATTTAAGTAGGCCTAAATAGATTATATGTATTAAGTATTAAAGATGTGATTTATACCCTTTCCTTTAAAGTTAACTTCGAGATGATTGGCAAGAATTCCATTTTATGGACAACATTTTGCCTGTCTCGTCTGAACTGGGTTGCTATATAAGTATTTTTAGAGACATTGGAAGTACAAAATGCACCCTCGGGACCAATTCTACCATCCATAGATAAGTATACACGTGTAAAGTTGAATTACTATTTTAAGTCCATTTGCGTCCAACATTACACAATATGAAATTATCAAACATGTGATCAGCGAGCGCCTGTTCCTGTCTGGCCTAGTTTGATTTGATAAAATGGAGTGCTTTTCGAAGAGATGATCTGTTGGTGAAGTAAAGAGGGAAATTGACATGACATTTAAAGTCGAGTTAGAAGGTGATTTATTTATTTATTTATTTATTTTTATTTTTTTTTTTTAACTTAAGAATAACCGGGATAAGGAGGTTGCTTGCTCTAGACATGCAATAAAAATAGTAGTTCAACATTTATCAATTCAATTTACTTCAACATTTATTTGAAATATTATGGTTTATAGAATGTTTATGAGTTGGATGGTGCGATCATACATTAGGTCACGTGTGAGTACAGAACCATTAGGGGATACGGTCAATAACAATACAATCGTCGGGTTTGGGTTTGTTAGTTTGTTTGTTTGTTGGGGTGTTGGTGGGTGTTTGTTTGTTTGTTTGTTTGTTCCTTCCAGCCTTAATTTGGTTTCGTATGTTTCAATCCGGTAAGGCAAGATAGCAGGGTACGACGAGCATGAGGTTGTCACGGATTGGGTTGGTTCCATTGATCTCCATTCATTCATTATTGGTGGAGATCAATGGTTGGCACACAACACCCGTACTGAAACGCGCCTGGCGCCCCGCACGGCGCAGAGCGTGCTTGGCATAGCGCGTCGTGTACGCCTTGCGCATTCAAAAACGGTATACTTTTATTTGAACAGAAAAATCTGTATTCGATCTCGATGACCATAAACTACAAATGCACTGCGAACAAATTAAATCAAAAAGACTGGTTGTCACGTTTTAAGTATAGCCGTTGAGTATACTAGCTAAACATGTCGGAAGAGAGTATTGTCTCGGACACAGGCAGCGACCTGATCATCGATGACGAGGGGCCAGAGCGTCGCTGGGTCCGGTGCGATTTGGCGTTTCACCGCTTCGTGGTGAAAATCACCGAGTCGACAGCTTTCAATGCTGTTATCATGTTCACCATTGTACTCAATGCTATCGCAATGGCTCTGGAGACCGACTTCACTCTCAAGGTAACAATTTCAAAAAGTAGCTAATCGCAATAATCTTATGCACAATACCAGAATTATACTATAAACAGCCAAAATACCATTGGTCACATGTACCATCTGTGATAAGTAATAGTATCCTGCTTAAGTTCTGCTTAGAAGAAACCTTTTAATTTTGTAGGAAATATATTTTGCTTAAGCAGCTTTACTGGAACTGGAACCAGGGCTAGTTTAGAACTAGTCCCATAAAAAGGGCCAATCCACTTCGTAGCCTGGATTGGCCATATTTGTGGGGGACTAGTAGTTTAGAACTGAAGTATTAACTTCTAAACGCTCATGATTGTTTTTGTTTTATAAGAATTCTTACAAATAATGTGAAGAATGTTTGGCTTGACTCTAGGCGAGACTCCGCACAGCCTTTGCGATCCTAGATGAGTTTTTCCTGGGTATATACACACTGGAATTCTTGATGAAGATTTACGCCGAGCCAGTGCGGTATTTCTACAGCAGTTATAACTTGTTTGACCTTTTGGTGTTGCTGATGTCATACATACAGGTCAGTGAATATTGACGATAACTCACGACAAGAAGTTTTACAAACATCATTGTAGGCTTCATGTTCGGAAGTACATGCTTCTCTCGAAGAGTTGTTGACCATTGGAACAACAGCTCTTTCTATATGAACTAATTCAAAAATAACTCTAACAAAAACTGGAAAACCTTGATTATCAATTTTAATTTCGGTATTAATAGCTCTTCGCGCTTTTGACTCCATGTCTGCAACAAATACCCCCTCTATAGTGTCTACATTTAAGTCTTTGACGAGACTGGTCAAATATGCCTTTGGCTTTCTACTGACCCAAGATTTCTTGCAAGATGACGAGACACGTCTACGAAAAATCTTGAGCTATGCTATAGAAGATGTCTTTTTTAGTGGTGATATATTGTGTGCGTAAAAGTCCAATGCCTATTATCTAAGCAGACCATTTGCTTGTTTATACCACTGCATTTTCAACTGAAAATGTTTAGGTTTTATGAAAATTGGAAGGGCTATTTGATACAGTCCCTTTAATTTATACGTAGACTTCATTTCAAGCCACTTTTACAACTCTTAACGACGCAATGAACGAGACTTATCTTCCTGGTGTTAAACTTAAAGGTCCTGCTAGTTCAATTTACCGGAGGGCAGACTAACCTAAATGCACTTCGGACGTTGAGGGCTCTTCGAACATTGAGAACACTTCGCACCGTTTCATTTGTTCGCGGACTGCAGGTATGTTATGTCATTCGTTAAACCGTTTAAATGTTTTTCCAGCATGGTCACTTTGTCTGGTACTGCAAGCTATAGCCTGAGCGTTGCGCCCTCTGTTGGCAACATTTGCGGCAAGCAACTTACAATATATACGCCATTGACAAAGAAATGTTCATCTCCATGCCCGATATGTAGCAAAGGGTGTGCCCCCTCCCCCAAATGTTCCCATAATTTAAACACAAAATTCCTCTTGTGCAGAAGTACCCCCCCCCCTCCTAAAATCCTTAAAGAATTCTTGAGATTCCCGGAACACAATGAATACGCAATGAGAGCGGGGGGGGGGGGTGAGAGGTGCACATGCCACATATTGAGCTACCATCAAAATGTTTGATCCCCACCCCGACTGGTTCTTGCCCGTACGTAGTCTTACAAAGGTATGCCCATTTCTTCCCAAGGTTCTGGTGACAGCCCTTTTAGATACAATTCGCAACTCAGTTCTTAATGTGGTTCTGCTTCTGCTGCTTATGATGTTCCTGTTTGCCATCATGGGGTACTACTTCTTTGGTTACAAGGAGGAGGGCAGTGACAAAGAACACTGGGGGGATCTCGGATCTGCAATGCTCACCTTGTTCAGTTACGTCACGGTAAGTTAGTTACATAGGCGTAAAAGTTACATAAAGTTACAGGATTGGTGAGGACAAAAGGCATCATTGTTTCATTTTAGTCTGAAAGCTTATACGAAGTTCATACTAGAACCATTAATTCTGTGAAACATTTCCCTCTGAAATGAAGTCATTCGGGAAAACTGTACTATCTGAAAACATGTTTTTTAAACGCAACAGCTGATATTGATTGCTACAACCAAATTAAGGACAGTGTTACATGCTGACAATTGTACATGTTTTATTCATTTTTTTTCTTCTGACTCACACAACGGATTATAAAGCCCACATTTTCACAGGTTTGTTACATTTCATGTATATGGTTAATCACAAAAAACGTGAACACTGTATGCGACAATTATGCCAGCTCTATCAATCCCGTTTATGCCTCTAAATAAAGAATAAGGGCACTCGTTTTAACATATTTCGCTTTTTTCTTTTCTTTACATTTTTTGGTGAAGGTGGAAGGATGGACAGATCTGCAAGCCGAGCTGGACAAGCGCCAGATGACTGGCAGTCGCTATTACACCATCGCCTTCATATTCCTTGGTCACTTCATCTTCACCAATGTCTTCATTGGGATGATCATCATGAATATTCATGAGGCTACAGAGGCCTACCGGCGCGAGCAGGAGCTAGAGAGAGAAGAGGTGTGGAGAATATCGAGTCCAGTTCATCGAAAACGAAATAGATTATATCGATTCTGCTTTACCGGAAAAGAAATAGAATATCGATTCCTAGTTACCGACAGCCAAATAAAGTATCGATTCCAGTTAAGCAAACACGAAATATAATATCGATTCCAATTTACCAAAATCAAAATAAAATATTGATTCTGATTTACAGGAACACGAATAATGAGCAGTAACACAATGGTCAAAAAATTAAGTGATACAATAAATGGGAGAGACTGTTGAACGCTAAGTGGCAGCAGACTTACCAGGTCAATTTCAATTTGTTTTACTTGGTTTTGAGCGTGCGCACATTACCGAGAATAATATCTGGTAAGTCTGCTGCCACCTAGTGTCCCCAAATTCCCCGTTATCTTTCCTTAACTGTTTACTGTCCTGTTAATTTGTTTTCCTTTCCTTAGTATGTACATATCTGTCGAATTGTTCTCGACATGTATTCCGTCTGGCTTCCCGAACAGCCCCAATTACTCTACTTTTGTTTTCTGTTCTCTGTTTTCATTGTACAGTGTTTCGGATTTGGGTACACTATTGTTTTGTTCTGCACCAGTCTTTCCCTGTAATAGTACTTTTATTGCTCAGCTTATTTGAACATTTTGGGACCACTTTGGTCCTACCTAATTGCATTGCTCTAAGCGTGAAGGAAACGTACTTGCGCACTTTAATTGGCCCAAATGTTCGAACACGCGAGAAACATCCGCACAGCCTCTGTGACTTGTTATAAATTTGAAAATTATGGAATTTGGAAACAGTGTGTTTTGCGAAACGTATG
>CM021545.1:6308737-6323110 GCA_010994315.2 Pisaster ochraceus | reverse complement strand
CTAGCTGTAGCTGTAGCCGAAGTCGCCGTTTCGGACACGGCCTTAGATTACTTTGCAAATGAGTGAAATAACGAGTCTAATCGTGACTAATCATGTTCAACCCAAATGGCCTCCATAAAAAGCAGTGTTCATCAGGAAGATTTGGGTGGGAAGAAATTTGGCAAAATGCAAAGCTGATAAGAAGAGATAATCCAACAACAAAAAACAACATGCACCCACAGACAGCATGCGTGAACTTCAACCATCACACTCGCGCTATCAATAATGCAAGGTACCCGCCCAACATGGCTGAACAGGCAGATTCAGGATGATATATTTTTTTTAAAGTGATAAATGATGATACAAAATAGAGCACCTGTCTTTATGAAAAGAAACTCTCTTCAGGGGTAATCCAATGTTTCCGACAATGTTCAATCACAGGGACTAAAGAATGGAAGTTTACATTCATCATTTTGTCCGTGAACTACAATTAGGATGCTCGAAGGGATCAACACGACTTATCTCGGCCTACACCCGAACACAAACACGGGCGTTTGGTGACGTTGGCAAAACTGCTTGCTGCTTGGTGTTTGTAGTTTTTACCCCAAGAAAAGTTTCTATACACGCAATGCTGTTGACCGCGTAACCTTTGTTTACAAAACAGTCACCCAGTACATTCCATGCAGGGCAGTTCCTGACAGGCAAGACAGTACACTGGTCACATGCGAAATTGTACATGATTGTATGTGTCACGACTTCCACATAAATTCAAGAGTTATAAAAGTAACAACTGAACAAGTTCTGAGATGTGCCCCCTTTTCTTCATATAAATTTATAAAAAATCAGACAGTGCAATCTATCTACTTGGTTTTGTGTTTTCTTCTATTGAGCTTTGTACAAATTGTGCCTTCAAGAAGTCCCGGCTCTGTGGCTCTTTTTGAAACAATTGTGATGTCACATGTTACATGGTCTATTATTATGAGTTTACATGCATGTGTATGTGGCTGATATTTCTTGAACTGTTCTTGCTGCTCCAGGAGTTTGGGGCTTTTGGTTCTCATCTGGGTGAAGAGGGTGGGCACCCCCACTGTGTTTGGTACATTGGCATAAGTGGATCTTGTCATGCCGAATTATGTCTAAAGGAATAACTGAAAAAGTTGAACTTTGCTTGTAAGCATAATAAAGAATAAAGATTGCTTCAAAGATAGGGCTATGTGGGCTTCCAGCCAAATGACGTCACGAGTGATACATTGTTTGTGACTGGTTCCCTGCTCATTGTGTTAAGCAGTATTTAGAAGATGACCTTTGGCCTGGGTCATGACCTTCTAGAAGTCACAACTTCCAGAGTTAGTCATTTTTACCCCCAGGCATTTACTCCGGGGACCATTTCTTGTTCTTTGTTAACGTATACTGAGTTAAAGGCAAACGTACAAAGAAAGATACAAAGTAGTTACATGTGAACGTTTTAGCTGAATACAGTGTATACTTGCCGGAAAAAAACAGCATAAAAACTGTCTGGGTATTTTCACGAGAAAGTCGAATCCATCCACGTTTAGCGAGGTGCGGGGGGGGGGGCAAACCGCATCTCTGGCTGCTGAATTCGCGAGCCGACACCAACCCTCAGAAATCAGAGAAACGATTCATGCATGAATCGTTTCTCAGATTTAATGTTTTGGGTGAAAAAAAAACATCCGAATCAAATTACTTCAAAGGGAATCCTTTCCCCAAATAGTTGATGCTGTCATTAACTGCACAGTGCTTCTCATCAAGTAAGTTTTAAGGCCATTAATGTTGGGGGTATTTACCCGAATGGTTGCATCGATGGTGGAGGGTCACGGTGTATGCAGGATTCACGACTGAACGCGGTGTATAACAATTGCTTGCACGAGAGGACCTTGAACACCGCATGATATATTCACCATTGTACAATTTCAAGATCGCGCATTATTACAATCCCGTGGGAAATGACTTTTACGCAATATCAGCGGGGGTTAGCACATGGTATTGACCGCCACAAACTGACCGGTAGCAGAGACGGCTCTTCCTGCGCGGGATCAACTCAAAGGATAAACAACTTCAGTGGACTCAGTGGACTCAGTGGACTGTTGTCATCACTAGACACACAAATGAGTTTTCTTGCACTTGTTTAATTACTTGTTTAGTTGAGCTTTTATAGGAGCACTGTAGCAATGTATTCTTTGACGGTACGTGTTGGGCCTAAACAAAAAACCACCCAAAACCCAACCACCTTCTCGCGTTCAAGTTCAACAGATACTCAAATTAACACTTTTTATTTTATGACGAGGTTTAATTTGAGTAATTATTGACTTAACTTTGAATATAGTTAGTACAGTTAAAATGTGCCATGCAAAGGCCGCAGGCTGGACGTCATGATGACTCGATACCACGATGGAGCATTATCGAATCATCATCTTAGAGGGCGTCCATCTTAGTTTTTCATACTCTCGAAACCAAACAGAGGATGGGTGTAAAAAGTAGTCTGGTCTTTCTATTTGAAAACAGAGTGTGGGCACTTTGGATTGAATTGAAATTGAATTGAATTGAAAACGTGTGCTTATGGCACGGGGCTTCAGACAGGCGGACTGGGCCCGAGCCAGGGCCCAAGCCAGAGCCAAAGCCCGTTTAGCCTTGGTTTCGAAAACACCCATGTGATGTAAAAAGTCACCAAACTAAAGTTAGCCGTTTGTTCGTAACATAATTGAGCTATACAAAGTGTTCTGCCTACACAGTTTTGTATATTTTGTGTCAAGAAATAAAACGTTAATAATATGACTCTCTAACCATAGAGCAAGGAACAGCTCCGTTCCTTGCTCTATGCTCTAACTAATGTCCCATCCCCTGATTAGCGAAAATTGAGACGAAACATTCTATAGTAAATTGATTTATCTTGAACGCGACGGTGCAAAGCTAGTATAGAAAATTACAAAGTGTTCCGGCCACGACAAAGTTGGTTTTGGGACCACCTTCGCAAGCTAAACCGACAGTTTGTGTTATGGTTACTTTTGAAAGTTATACTCAGCGCTATGGCTGGAATGTCAGAACTTCATGATAGTTTATAAACAATTCATTTTACAATAGGGTTAAACCGATGAAAGTCCATAAAACCATTTGGCGTAGACGGGCCACAGCTTTTAACTGACCGCAACGGCCTACAGCGTAAAACAAATGCTGCACCGTAATTTTTGCCTTCACCACAACGGGTGCCTTTTCAGGCGGGCATAATCGGGATGATAGTGACAGCCTTGGACGAAGTGGTGGCATAAACATACAAGTATGTTTGTTTCTTTAAGCATGTTCTGCGAGCTTGATTTTGGGTGATGGGCTCAAAACGCAAAGCCACGCTCCGAGGCAATAGATGGGCACAGGAGAAAGTTTTGACAGCTCTCCGAGGCGCGTCACCCCGTCACTTCAAGCTTGTTAATCCGCAGTCTATGACAAAACATCAATTTCCTATCTTTTTATTGAATTTGTAACATCCTTCCTTGGGCATAGATAAACTACATGGATGTTGTGTGTAGAGAGACATGGGTGTTCTTGCCCCCCCCCCCCCACCACAAGCATTGAGGACAGAGAAATGTAGGTCCTTACTACTGCGGATGAATACAGAGTGCGTGGATATCAAATCCCATGACGTGTAGTTGGCAGTAAGTCAATGGTGTTCATTTCGCATCAGCGACTTGACGTAGACGCACCGTCGTATAACAACACACGCACGTGGGTTACAACAATTTCATTCAACCTGCACCTATCATTACATTCACTGTCATCAAGTAACACAAAATCTCCTCCATAAGATGCTCGCATGTCACCAGGATTATTTCTAGTGATTTGACATCTTGAAAATACAATGGAAAACGGAAAGAACTCAGTGGATACGACGAAGGGAGCTCGAAGGTGTTCTTTTGCAGCGGTAGTGTGGGGATTAACGGTAACTGTTTTTAGTGTTGCGTCGGTGTTGTGCTGTTTTCTGTTATACCACAGGATTTCATATGTGGAGCTGGATTTCTCACGAGTGCAAAGCAAGCACGAGGACAGAATACAGGAATGGGTGGAAAAATATGTCGAGAAAGAGGTGAATCGGTTGGTGGAGCAAGTAAGTATGTTTTGCATAGTTTTTACCGCTGTTGGATCATACTCATATCATAGGTACATCCATGCCACCGTGTCTCGCCGGCGTGACAGGCCGGCGATTGCTCGACCATGACCGGGGCTTAACTCGGTAGCAGACTTCAGTAGCAGTCCGGGCATTCACCGCACACACAAGTACCCTTCATCGATTCAGTCCCGTTGTATTACTCTTATTTAACCTGTCTACCGGAATGCCATTCTCTTGATATAAAAGTAGTCCATCAAAGAACCCCGTCCGTCTGTGTTTTTCTCTTTTTTTTTCTTTTTTTTTTCACCGAAGTGCTAATACGTGTCTTAAGACCTGAATCGGTTTATGTCCGGGGTACAATGTGGGGTTTTGTTAGCACGACCATACAACCCTATCTCCACAGCGGCCGAAATGTATTCTATTTCTAGTCTGGCTTTTTAATACACAATATCCCATTGTAACGTAGTGTGTATATACACTGTTTGAATTGTTACATAACCAACCCAGCTGACATGCTGTACTAAAAAGGCTTCATGCCCGAATTTCCTTTTGCAGTTGTGAATCACCTTAGTTCCCCCGGTCCAGTATTCTCTCGTCACTCAAGGTTACAACTTTGTGTAAGTCACATCAGCTGTTGTGACACACAAGGCTAGGGTGCACGAAGTGGCTTGAATGTATAACTTTGACATTTATTTTATCAAATTACCTGCGGTGTAATTTACACCCCATGGTTTACTTAAAACTCCAGTGGTTGTTTTATTGGCCCTAGCTGGGTGTGGGTGAAGTAGCTAGCCTGTGTGTTTGGGTTATAACTTATATATCATACATTTTGAAAACCGCTTTGTGAAATGGTAGTTTAATTGTTTTAGAGCAACCAACAACACTTACAGGATGTTTGTGTTTTTTAACAAGTGCGGTTACTGATGAAGGGTTGTTATGTAGTTTTGTTAAATCATATAGGTTAAAGGTAAATACACTAGAATTGGTAGAGCTGACAAAGTAGTCGCAGACAGTTTTCATGGTTTGTGTGACTAATCATAAAATACATAAAATAAAAAACCTGAATAGGCCTATGACTTCATTTCAGAGGGAAATATTAATCCTTCTATAAAAAAATGGCTCTTTCAGACTAAACTTAATCAGGCCATCTGCAGATTCACATTGGGCCAGATGACCAATTTATTATTCAAATTATTTTGATTCGATACAAAAACAATACAAAGTGCACGAACTGGAAAAGTATTAATACAAGTGAGGATTAAGACGTAAAGCATTAGGCAAAATAACATACTCAAAATAAATTAAAGCAGGCAATTGAATAAAAGACTATACAGAAAAACACAAAATAAATCAAAAACAGATGAATTGATCGAAAGGTGCATTAAAGTGTGTGAATCAAATTCTAGCCATAAGCTCAATCTCCCAAATTAAGAAATGAAAAAAGAGATTTAGTTTTAAAGCTTTTTCTGCAGAATTACTACATGACAGTTCAAGTGCAATTTGTAAATTGTTTTACTGAGCCTTTTAAATGCAGTAGGTACTGTTGTCATACCTTCCCCCTTCCTTAAGTCATTTTGAAATCACTAAAGATACTGTTCTTAACTGTCATATCAAAATGTTTTACAATAAAATAAGGAGAAGCATTTGAGTGACAGCCCTAAATCTAGGAAAAATACCTCTCCATCAAGAGTCGTGTACACCCCCAGTCAATGTTTTTTGTTCCCTTTTCTGTTAATTTTGTTGGTACTTTGTTTTCAAACGAAACCTGCTTGCTTATCTGATCAAGGTTTTTTGATCAATCAATCCATGAAGTGCACATCTTTGTAACACATTTGAATTTGGCATTCCCCGAAACCAAACCGAGTTTAAAAGTCCAAATGTTCATTCCGGTTTCATGCGTGGTAGACAGGTTGTAAACAGAAGTTACTTTCTACTTCCCATTTGCACGCAACTTGTGTTACACCAGCCCCCTTCCAAGGTTATCCCAGTCATGGGCGCACAGCGGCCCACAGGTAACCAGTGCAGCCAGGGCTAACAATGCCAACCCTTAGCAGCTGAAGTTCACGAGGGCAGCATGGAGTCAGCCCTGCTGCCTGCTGGGTTGGGTCTTGCAGGGTATCTTTAAGTTTTAAAGGCAAGGTATAGTTTCAATGAAATGACAGTGTGTTTGCATTAACTCAGTTAAAGTAATGGTAAGAGTGAAAGGTAATCATGAAAGAGTTCCCTCGTTCAAGTTTTCTTATTTTCACAATTTTACCTAAAAAAACTAAAACATATGCCTACTTTAATTATTTAAGAGTCCACAGTGAGCATAAATACAATGAGCATTCAATTTATAGAGTGCATTGTTTTGTCCTTGTTTTTGTAGATGCATCTCGCATAGGAAGACAAGATTCTAAAAACATTTTAGCACAAAACCTCACCTCAACCATGGAAATATTTCTCAGGAATCTTGATTCAACCCATCCTATTATTATCCTATAAAAATGCGTATTTAAAAACAAAATTTGCCAAAATATGCATTTCTATTAAAACTCATCCATTTATTCTGTGGATTGTTACAATGCTGAAGTCCATCATTATCACTGCAATCAACTTATTTTGAATTAGAGTTTCATAACTCATGATTTTCTGAGATGTTAAAAACGAAAGTTAACCCCTTTAAAGATCGACCCCATCTTGTATTAATGGCGGATATTTATCTGTTGCTCCCCTATGCAGAGACTCAATGCCCATGCGGAGAGAAGAGTAGAACGTAGCCTGGAAAACTGTATGTGCCCACCAGGTAAGTCCGGCTTCTCCAGGTCTCAAGGATTTTTGTTTCGCTGTTACATCAAATTTTTTTGTTGACGTTATGTTTAGCGATTGACCCCGGTCATGCTAACGAGGTTTTCCTGTGACGAGAATGTTGACTTTAAAAATTTACTACAATTTCCTGTCTTGGACGTTAATTCTGTCTTAATTTTTCTCTTGCTGTTTTGAAAATTTGTATAATAGGAATTGTGGGTCCAGATTTGTACCTGTTTGTTGTAAAGTTTTGTCTTCATCATCAATTTTCGGTAGATTTGTTTTCTTATTTTGCTTGTGCTTTCCGGGGAAAATGGGAATAGCGCAACAAGCAATAATAAAATCTAATCTTAATTCAGCTTATTTTTTACATGGAGGTCTACTTTTCAAAAACTTTCATTTGCATCTATATAGGATTAACTATTTGTAGTTGAGTTACAACAGTCAGTTTGTCATAGTTTTGTTTTGTTCAATTTAACATGCCAAAAGTTATTACCTTTCCATTTTACTGTTTAAAATTGCTGTTGTGATGTTCTTGGGGAGTGTATAGTTGACAAAAACCACATAACACGTTAAAAAAATTGACTGGCCATTACCCTTTATTCTTTTATAAAAGTTGCTCTTTTATCACCTTAAAGATTGTGTTTTTAAATTCCACATAACATAAATTTAGTCTTCCTGGCCATAGTTGACCCTAAACTTGGAACGTAATTTGTTAACAAATAAGTCACATTGTGGTGGCCGGGACTTTTCATTAAAGCTGGTATGTCTAGTAACTTGAGGAGATTTCCCGTTCAGAAATTCTCGATGGCCGACCAAGACAGTCATGGTGATGCTGACGATACTGGACAGTGCCCCATGTGTCAACTAGTTCATTAATTGACCAATGAAGGTTAGGAACAGGCATCCCTGTTAACTTGAGGGGGTTCATCATGGCCAAAAATAGAACAAGGGTCTTAAGCATAGAGCAAGGAAGTGTATAGAGATCATGTCCAACGGGAAAGCTATCGCTTAACAAACTTTAAAGCCCATGGCTGCGTGTACTTTATGATTAATGGCTAATAGACAAAATGATATCACAGTAGGCCTTAACCACAGTATGCATAGTTGTAGGAGTACTGGAGTGTTTGTAACCTTTGTCACATACAATTATTACTTGTTTGGTTGGTTCTAAATGTTTTTTGTCTGTTCAAGGCATGCATTACTCTTTATAGAGTTTTGATGTTCCCCACTGGAGTAATTTTTCTGGTGTTCTGTTGTTTTCACTGAGAAGTTTGTACATGTATGATATATTCAGGCATGATGTTCGTCCTACTTCAGTCTGATTTCAAAATATTTTGCCCTTGAAATAATGAGAAAAATTGTGATTAGATTAGCATGAAACGCCTATTTAAGCCAACACCAAGTACATTTAGATCAGAGTCCTTGTACTCAATAAAGTGTACTTTTTTTCCAAGGACCAACTATCTTTGCTGTATTTATAAACCAATGATGATAATGGGCAAAGTTTAAATGGTTTGAAGTGTATGTAGATTGACATCAGTTCTGCACATTATTAGCTCTGGTTGAATTTAGGCTGAGTTTGATTTGCCAGCTATGGCTGTTTCTAAGAGTGTTGCTATGGCATGGGCCTCCTATGCTTCAACCCAAGTTCCCATAATGATCAAGCCACAGCCACTCCTAATTTGAATGTGGCAATGTACAGGCACCAGACTTATTTTATTTTATTTTATTTTTTTAAAAATTCTTTGGACAATACAATATTATGAGCAAAGGCCGTCCAGGGAAAGGCAAAAGTCAAAAACTGTCATCAAAAAAGATGTGCCCTCCCAGACTTTACCCCTGGTACCCTCATTTTCATCATACACATAAAAATAGAACTAAAAATAACAAGTTACCATTGAGGGCTTACCTGTCTTGGACCCTAAACCCCAGTGTATTTTTTTTAGCAACTCCACCCAGACATGCTTTAATTCTCTGCACTTTCACCTATACCCAAGAACTACTCGTTCAATTTATTTTCTAAACAGTACATGTGTACTAATTAATTTCCTTTTTGGAAGGCTCTGGCGGGCATGTCGGATGACCTCCGGTCTCTAGAGGCATTTCTTGAGCCATAAAAAGGAGTCAAAGCTTTGATCTTGTGATTTTAGAGGACCGTGTCTCGGATATAGCTCTCGAGGCGTAAGATTCAACGGAAATTCAGTCTAGTTAAAAAGAACCTCTGGCTGTGGAGGTTCTGTGTAACTGTGACTGAGTTTCCACCAAATATTTACAGTTCGTAACAATGTCTGTTTGTTTTTTATGGTTAAAATACAAAGGATGGCCATTTGAAGTAATAATTTGAATTTACCGGCAACAAGTCTTTCAGAAGATTAAGGGTAATAAATTGGGATCTGAATGAGCTGAGAAGTAGTTTGCTTGTTGTGATATAAAAACTGCTCTCTCATGTAAGTTGATGTTAATTTCATGAATTTGCAGTACATGTCATGGAATTCTTTCTTACTTGTCCCTGAAAGTAATTGCACGGTAAAACTTGATGTGAGAAAGGGGAACCAGGTAAAAAGGTTTCCAGGCTAAATGATTGAAATGTATTGATCACCACCTCTCATTTAAAGTAATGTATAAAATCTGTAATAGTACTATAAAAAGTGTTTGCGCATGAAAAAGTTGAGCATGTGGGGGCCCCACTATTTTTGACTACAAACATGAGCAGACAAAACTCCCTGAAACTCCACTTGGTGACTGTGGTTAACACAACCAAATAATCCTTTCCTAAATTCAGCCTAACAAACAAACAAAGCAGTAGCATGGCCAACAGTGCAAGGAAGTCTTACCACCAATCAATGTTAGTAACAGGAATTAACGGATCATCCACTTCTGGATTTTACCAGGTTTTGGCCATGCACAAAAAAATTATTGGGTATCGTCTCCACTGATCATGACAAAGTTCATGTTTTTTGTTTTACATCAATGATGAAGTGGCTTTAAAGAAAGAGAAAAACAAGAGATGCTAATCTAGTGATAAAACCTTGAGACATGTAAAAAAAACCAGAATCAACTCTTTTTGTTTCAGTAAATACAAAATATGTTTCCTGCTTTTTCATGAAATCAAACACTGGATAGGAAACAAACACCCACCTCTTCCCAATCTAGGTTTGGAAGGACACTATCTGGCCTAATGGCATTACTCATTAACAACACACATTTTTTTAGATCAGTAAACCAGCTAGGCTAAGTTGGGGAAATTTCCTTATGAATGTCATTTTTAAAGGGCTAGATAGCTCAGTTGGTAGAGCACCGGCAGGTTAATCTCGGTGGTCATTGGTTCAAATCCTGCTCTAGTCAACTTTTCTTTGTTCAACCCCAAATCATTTTTAAAAAGGAGGCTGACCAACAACTTTTTTTTTATGAGGCCAAATTAGAGACTTGGTCTTTCTAAATTATAGGCTGTTATTCATAAGCTTCTTTAAGTAGGAAGTGAGGCTCATTGTGTGGTGATGTATTAGGGCGCATTTAACGTCCTAATCTTGAGCCTGTGAACAAGGCATTAATCGGCCACGTTTTGAAGGCAATGTACTGCCTTGGTGGTCGTTGTTGCATTGGTAGCAGCTATGTTGCAATTTCACCTCACGCCGCAACAAGTAAGCATGCTCAAAAGTGTGCAGTTGGCGTCAAACAGACTGATTCGCTTTTATTCTATCTTTTCTGAGACAACCTTAACATAGTGCATTCCACCCTATTTCCCGACCTCCAATATTTCTTTAACATGGTAATAGCTTACCTAAAGTTGTACTTTATATAAACTTGAGGTTAGGGGAGTTTGGTAAACCCACGTAGCCCCCAAGTGCACATACAGAAAACGAAAGACAATTTAGACAATTTTTGCGACACCTTGTTGTTGTCACAATCACTGTGAAAGTGGTACAGGAGTTGGTTTGATGCACTGTTTGTTCACTTTACGGGAGATATTTTCCATGCTGTTTTTCAATTTATAGCAACTTTGTATGCTGTTTCCATTTCCCAACTAACAGGTCAAAACATGATGTCCCACCCCCTTCAAATATGCATGGTTGTGTCATTGAGGAAAGATTGTGTACATGTATAGGAATGGTTGCATGGTGCGTGTGTGGGTGGTGGGTGGTTGTTGGTTGAGTGAAATTATGCAAGACATTGGTAGTCTAGACCAGCTTATGTTATTGGGGACCTGGGATTGTTTGGAGCGAGGATTAACTTCCTGTTCAGCTTGTAGTGGAGTAGTGGCCACTTATGTAGCTATAGGGTTCACCTCTGATTCACCCAATGGTCAGGGCCACACTACAGCTTTATGGTCTTATGTTGGGTGCAGTTGCAAGATAGTGTCTACATAGTCACGCCCTGGAATTTCTGCTCTCTTTGGACTCAAGTCAAGAGGTGATTTTACCATGTGGCTTCTTGTCTTAGAATTCAAGATCCATTATTTGTACATTTATTGGCTTTTGCCAGTTACATTTTAGCCTTCATTCTAATGATTTACCTGTTTTAAATATAGCACAACTTCTTTGTATGTACCATTTTATGTCCGGAATATAGGGACCTGTTGTAATACTTTTGTTAGTCAGAGAAAAAAGATGACAATATTTCCGACAAAATAAGGGCTGCAGGTTGTTTTTTGGCATGCTACACTGAGCTCTGAATTGAAACCAAACAACACTGGCTTTGAGTCGTGGTTGATTTGGAGTGGTTAAAGATTAGCAGTCAGAGATTATGTTGGAATAAAGAGTTTAAGAAAGATTTACTCTATGGTTTAACCACTGATTGGAAGGTATTTATGTTCTTGATGTTCGATCATAGAATCACATACCCACCACTAGTTCAAGTGGAACCACCCTTCTCCTATAATAGCAGAGGCACCCACAAATAGCACCCTTCACCCCTTCAAACCCACCACTCCAACACCCTCTTCAAGCTTCAAGTGGGATGTGTCGGCTTTATATTTCCTTGTAGTAAACATCTCCTCCTGTTGAACTCCTAGGCCACCCTGGGCTGAATCAAAACTCAAGGGCTGACGCTGAAGGGGGAGTTTTGGGGGAGAAAGGGTTACCCCTGAGCCCAGGGGATGAAGTTCAAGGAAATGGACTGACTGGGCTAGACATACACCCCCTGTTTAAGGAGGTTCAGAGGCAAAGGGAATGCGGTCTGGTTAACGTAGTTCCTTGATTGAATAGGGCAGGGCTGTGTGGTGTTTATCAATGATGTGGTTAGTCCTGTGTGATACTCTGCATAAAGATCCACCATACCCTCTAATAACAAAATACTTTGGAAAACGTCAAACCTAAAGAAGAAGAAAACAAAAGTGATATTGTACGAGTACTGAAATCTAGGTTTATCTCATGACAAACAATTCTTTTGAACAGTCACCATGTCAATTGCCATAAGCCTGGAATTACCAGAAAACCACGGAGGCCATGGCCTCTGTTGCCCTGGTCTTGGCCTTGTTGCCCCATCAAAAGGTGCCCTTAGACTTTCTACTAGAATTGCCCATTGCAAATTAAAAAACGGCCCTGCCCTTGCAAAGATGAAGTTTCAGCAATCACTTGTGCCAAAATCTGAAGGTTTACTTTATAGAATATTTTTGCAGACACTTGGCTGTGTGTTTTCCATTCTCTGTATTCAGTAGGTTCAGACAGAGGAATGACAAACTAAAGTGAAGCAGGCATCAACCTAGTAAAGTAAGTTACCAGAACTGACTGTACACAGACCTCACAATGTTAACTATGGGCACACTTCCAAAAACACTCTATCTCGATGACAAGCCCCCTACTACCCTGGTAAAAATGCCGCAGCCCCCTGCAATATAACCACAGACCTCTTGAGAATGGGGGTAGCCCATCTCGTAGCGGACATGCTACGCTGACTCGCAAGGAGGGGCGTGCTTTCTGCCTCCGGCGATGATTCACACAAATTGGGTTCCCCAGTGGGAGACATCTCCGGAGTCCTTGGTAATTGAGGCTCCTCAATGTCTCAATTGGACGGGTTTTTTTTCCAAGGGATGTCAGACAGCCTCGGATGTGAAGTTTTGTGGGATTTTGTTTAATAACGACTGATGCTAATTAGAAAATCCCGCATTGAGGATATTTTCTGGTCTCACAGAGAGCACTTTCAATTTCAATCCATGCTCATTCGGTTTGCTGATAATGACTGGCAAATATTTCACTTTCATCAAAATTAATGGTCAATACTTTGGTAATGACCCCCCCCCCCAAAAAAAAGGTGTAATTTGTATCCGAAAGCTCACTTGTAAGCTATGTTTTTAAAGATATTGTAACATTAGTAAGCATCCTGCGAAATTATTTCGTCTGATATGCCCCTGTTGGTTAGAAATCAATAAAAACATTTGAATTTCAAAAAGATTCATTGCATGAATCGTTTTTTCAGACTTCTGAGGGTTGGTGGCCGTTCACAAATGCTGTGGCCAGAGATGCGCCTGGTACTCGCTGTCACTCACAGCCCTTGATCGTGACAGTTTTTGCTGTTTTCTCAACAAGTAGACACTGTTAGTTAGCTGAAACATTCACATGTGATTTTGATTGTGTCTGTCCTTGATAGTTTGCCAATAAATCAGGACTACGTTGACAAAAACCAATCTATGACCCTACCTTTAAACAACTGATTTGTTTGATTTTCGAGCACATGGTAGCCAAACAATCACCAGGGGTTTTTAGCAGGAAGCTGAGCATTCAAGTATCATTTGGCTGTTTACATTGATTGTTTGCCGATTTGATGAATTTAATGGATTCGTGTGGACTTTTTGATAAAGTCAGAGCTTGGCTTTCAGGGCATTTTGAATGTTGATGGATGTATGTTAACATTTTGCAAATCTGCTATGGTGTCGGCTTCATTGTTAGATTTTGATGGATTTAAAGATGAGGAAGTTGTTAGAGCGTGCAGCAATACTGCGAAGATGGTTTTAAAAAAATTGTGGTTTGGGTTGATTATTTGCCATATTTCTGTTAAGATCTGTGGATAATGAACCCTATGCATTGATGTCATCACGCCGCCATCTTAGAGGTAAAACGGTGTAGGCAGAGCGCACAGGATAGGCCAATGAGCTACCTTCTTTCGACCTCTAGCCGAGGGCGCCCTACTCACGAGTATAAGGCCTATAAAGACATATTCTTTTCATTGCCTACGCGACTGGGTATTAGTCGCGATTCTCTTAACTCTGTTGATAATCTTTCATCAGTCTTGGCTGGAATAGTTTAACAGTAACTACGCTGGTTGATTTGTCGAGTATCGCATAATGGTTGAGTTAAGACAGATTTCAGAATCCTAGGACTTGGCAACAGTACAAAGAAAAGTGAAACCGATGACATAAGGTGTGCAGTGGCTGTATATTAAAGTTGAAGTCAATATGTCATCACAATGTCAAGGTTAGACTGATGCGCAACCAGCGTTGGCCACAAAATCTGAAAAATTGCCACAAATAGCACTCCAACTTTTGGGAGTGT
>CM021545.1:6149798-6161226 GCA_010994315.2 Pisaster ochraceus | reverse complement strand
TATATAAATAAATAAATAAATAAGAATTCGAGTGAGGTTTAAGGAGAAACCATGTAATGAACTCTCCCTATGAGCTGTGGTGGCTCTGAGAAGGACCAGTGATTTAACAACTCAACGTTTCGATCAGTATCCGCTGATCGTCTTCAAGAGAACGCCGTACTCTGATGCTGTATGCTGCCTAACCTGAAACCTCTCCTGAAGACGATCAGAGCGTACTGATCGAAACGTCTAGTTGTTAACAACCGCTTCTTCTCAGACCAACAAGGAGAGTTAACTACATGGTATCTCCGCAAACCTCACTTGATTGTTGTACTCCCACCATGCAAGTTTCAAACCTACTTAAAAAATATATATATTACAAAAATACATCTTGTTAAATGTAGGAACAGAACAAAAGTTTAACTATTAATTCAGCCCAACCGATCAATAGTAAGAACTATCTTCTCTGGAACGTTTTGATCTGGTGTTTGCATAACAAGCAAGAACTACAACATGTTACTACACAAAGCTCTTCAAAACCTTTTAGCATGTGTTCAAGATTGTCTTTTTTTACGCTGCCCTGTGCTATACAGCATCAGCTGTCAATTTGGGTTGCTGTTATCTTAATAAACAAATTTTCATTTAATCGTTTTGGCATACAGAGTCTGTTCATCTACATAAACAATTCTGACATTTTGTTTAGCCTTTCAAAACTGTAAAAGAATTCAGATATTATTTTGGGAACACGTTATTTTTTTAGCGTTTATGCCACAACTTCTCGCTTCAAATACTTCGTCTGCATTGCTGTGAAATTCACAAACACATCTTTCAAACTGTAAAATCGCAGCCACACAGAAGTCAAGTACAAGCTGTGAACATCAACAAACAAATAATCACTTGATTCTGCAGCTTTTCTAATAACGGCATCACACATTCATTCTCACTACAAACACACCAAACACTTAAAGCTAGGCTCACAATATATGAAATAATGACCGTCTTCATCAACGAAGAAGTGTACATGTGGGTTAACAGAAGACAGGAGGGCACAATGGACACAATTTACAGGAAATAAATTGCTCCAAAAGTTTTATTTCAACTGATGCTTTACACTACAGCATTGCATCAATGCGCTTCAAGTTGTATCAACCAAACTCTGTCATGAGACCGCAATGAGACTGAACGTCACAAATAGTCTGGGCCCTTTCTATGTGAAGGTGCTATAATCATTACTATGTACAGGGGACTATTAAACCATGCTAGCCAAACTGTGACATAGTGTAGCCTCTATCTTTGTAGTGCACCAATGTAGTATAATGTGAAGGCTATACCTTACCATGAAAGTTACCAGACTAAAATGCTTTAGACAGCCTCACTTTCAGCCTTAACTGATGTTACTGCAAGATAAACCCTTAGGACCCACTCTGGGCCACATTGCTTTGTTGTAGCCAGACATACAGCCTCACTCTGAGTTTCAACGCTCATGCACAATAAAGCCTCAGGAAACAACATCTATGTATGTAGGAGGTTCAATTAATATTCCAAACATCTATCGGAGGGGAAAATGTAATTGAGTTCAATAAATGTGTAATTTCGGTCACTGAACGATCACGAAAGCTTGTACACTGAGTAGCAAAATGCAAAACTAAAAATAATTATGTCGGAAATCCCAAAGTACTGTATGGTACCCCAGTTAGACTCAGAAAGCAGTACAGTGTTCATTGCATTATAAATTAAACATAACGGACAGGTCAACTCCAATTGATATTTGGAGTCAAAAAAGAATGGATTAAACCAAATATTTGTAGATTCCTGAAGTAGATGGAATTTATTTCCACTAACTTACTACAATAGTAAGACAACGTACAACCGAAACAATGATGAAATATAAAGTTATTTTGGCGGGAAAATTAATGTTTTATCTGTTTGGATAAATGACTACGGATGGATGCGTGGACATTTAATTTGAGACGAGATATTCCCTTTAAGCCAAGATGTGAAAATGAAAAGCATGTCTTGACAGTTTGATAAAAAAATGTAGGTTGTCCAAATATGAATGAGGTGCTAAACAGTGGTAAGATGATTTGGGGGGGGGTGTCTTTGCCAGTCCTGCAGACTTCATAAGGTGTTGGATTAACAGCCACGTCAAACCCAGCCTCAAATCTTTAAATTCAGCGTCAACGAAATGCATAATTCCGATTCCAGCTTCATATGTAATCAGTGAGGGCCCTCAGTGAAGGCCGGGGAAGGCAACTTAAAGGGATTGTGCCCGGTTTTATTCTGGGACGACATATTCATTCAAACAGGCTAGAAATTTTTCAAAAGCATCCACTGTAATTTCACTGACAGGCGGTCATCTTTTCAGAAGAAATTGTAGACACTGATTCTTCTTCTTCTTCTTCTTTTTAAATGCAGCTCAGAATGGTTAATATCACATGAGTATTTCTCTTGCCTTGCAAGGCTCATCCAAATAAAGGATTCTAGGAAAGTATAATGATGTTAAAATATCCAATGATATCATCATTTTGTCAATTTAACAACCGAACGAAGGATGGCTGCCAAATCAAATCACCAAATGAAGTTATCGCTAATTATGTTCTCAAAAATCATGGTCAATGGGACTGAATAAAGATGGAGCTGTGTGATTGATGTGAATAATTGCTTATGATGGCGTGGCTTCTAAATAAATAGCCAACTTTCAAAATGGTTATGTATGTGTATTAAAAACCTCTAGACTAAGAACACAGTGATGCGAAAACTGATAACCTAAGATTGTCGTTTTCACTCCTACTTTTTCACACAGGAAGAAGAAAAAGAAAAAAAATGAAAACAGGAGTTGTGACTAGGGGTTTACAAACTAGACAAAAATACTAATAAAAACTCTAAAAATGAAAAGACACGACTCTGTGGGTTGAAGCTAAGCTAACGTGGTTGGGTGTGTGTGTGTGTGTGATGTCATCAGATTAGGACAACTAGTCAGGAATACCTGAGTTCTGGGAAACTATGGTAACCACAATTAGGATTGTGATTGACTTACCCTGATCTGCATTCTCCTCACGACCTGAAGTAGGGAATTATGGTTCAGATAGACCAAGTAGGTACATGGTGAGATTAAGGTTGAAAACATGTATGGCTTTTTTTTTAGGGGGGGGGGTCATGCAAATTTGCGAGGAAAGGTGCAGGTATTAAACTGTTTACACAGAAATTGAACTGAATTCTTTTCTCTTTTTTTCTCTTTTTCGTTTGCTTCTTAAACACAATTGCTGAATTCAGTAGATGGCTTGGACAGTACAGTGTTTTGGTGTAAAAACTACCCAACTTCCACAATTTACCCAGAAAAAAACTAATTCAACTGAGATGGGAAGGTGTGGGGCATACCAAAGTCCCTCTGGCCTTCAATGTTGTAGCTGTATTAGTATGGTATACTTTTGTCACTTTCTACTACAGATTTGAAACTTCTTGCTGGTGGCATCCGAAAGTAACTAATGTTGTACATTTTCTTGATTCAAAAAAGGGTTGGGAAACAGTAATATGAGATTCATTAACATACAAATGTTGTACCTTATCTTGATTCAAACAGTAAGCAAACAAGTACCAGCAAATGTTATCAATGACGTACCATGTACGAATTAGGCTGAGTAATTTACAAGACATTTGCTGTGTAACAGTATTGATCACAATATATTTTGCATTTTGTGGGGTTGGAGTGGGTGGGGTGGGGGTAGTGGGTGGGGTTAGGGTGGGCTTAGGGAGTGCTTAGAGGTAGCCCTTTGCTTGGCTTATACCAGTACTATCTCACGGTCATGCGTTTTGCAGGGCTACACCGAGCTCGTCAACAGTGCACGTCTTGACGCACAATTACAAAGTAGATTTATCCAAGGAATGGGTTTACATAAGGGGGGTCAGACCAGGGTGTCGGTGAGGTACGTGGGTCACAATTTGGCACTATTTGGTTTTCAAATTGATCTCATAACAAAGTAAAGAAATAAAATGAACTGAAAGAAACATCGCACTGCTGCAAAGTACACAAGACATAGATGGGGATAGTTGGATCTGTGCAGAAGGAAGATTTCTACAGAGTAAGGGCCCCCCCCCAAAAAAAAAAAAATAAATCAGTAAATATAATAGAAAAAAGACAAGAAGTCTCCTACTACATGTAACAACAGGGAAAGCTTTAAAACCCGATTAAAACGTCAGTTTACAGATAACTGCATGTATTTAAATGGGAAACTGCCAACACTAACAAATAATTTTATCTTCTTCGGTCTAGATACCTCTTACTTGCTGATTTGTTTTTATATACTGAATATTCCATGAAAAAAATCTGTGATGTAGGACTGGAACTAAAGACTGTAGCATTTTTTTTAAATACTTTTTTTTTAAAGTATCTTTGTAAAGTTCCAAAAAAATTTACGTTTTCCTTAAGCACAGCCCTTCATCAGGAGAAAATGACATCAAGAACAAAGATTTGACACTAATTAAAGATTTAATAGTGATTGTTAAGTTGGCGTTTGGGATTAAATTTAAAACATCGTTTCTCATCTGAATTTATTACTAGTTAAGGGATTGTAGAAATTTCCACAAAAACGCCTTTGTAGTTTGAGACCTATGATATGCCGTCCATTCTGGTCAAGTCTCTTTCTAGGTATTATTTGTCACCAACTCTTTCTTAAAAGTAAGAGATTTGAGTGCAGAGGGCAAATTAAAACACACTGAAGGGACAGGTATCTCAAATTGGTTTACAAACATATGTCTGCAAAAGAAAATCACAGATGTGTTTACTGGCAATCTTGTCGGCAGGGAACCAGACTACATGAGGAACCAGACTACAGCCGGAACCAGAATATAGCTGGAACCATAGTATAGCTGGAAGCAGACTACAGGTGCAACTGAGCTATTATAGCTGGAATCAGACTACAGCTGGAACCTGACCACAGCTGGAACCAGACCACAGCCAGAATCAGTTACCTGACCACAGCTGGAACCAGACCACAGCCAGAACCAGTTATACAGCTGGAACCATACTATATAGCAGATACTTGCTATTGGTTACAATGTGCATAAGCCGTGTCCCTATGGACATCGCCTTAGGAGGGTAGCCCAGTGAATGGCCCAACTTCACAAAACTGCTTAGAAAACAAATCTACTTTGCATGTGTAGAAGCTGGTGACCACTTAAAATGCCACTTACTATAATAGTTGCGGCTGGTTCCCAACTAATATTTGCTCAGCAACTCTTCCTTGTCGGCAGCTTTGTGAAGTTGGGCCATAAAAATCATGCAAGCCTACGTTTACATCGCAGTATCACATTTTCTCACTCACAACCTTTTCCAACGATTACAACCTGCAGGCACATTGAAGGCCAAACACTTGGCCCCGAGAGCAGTACGGGTAATAAATAGGGTGGCGGACTGGGTTAAGACACAGGGACAAATCAATACACACTTTATCATGTTCACGTCCACATGACTGGGGGATGAGGAGAAGGGGGGGGGTTCAGGAACACTCCAGTCTCCCTATTTTCTCTGAATATTGCGGATTGGCTTAGAATTCATTTTAATTACTCATGGATTCTTTTCCTCTGTGTTGCTCCTGAAGAGCAGATTTGAAAACGTTGACAACAATTTCTTTGGAATAACCGGATGAAGTCTTTTTAGTTCACAGTGAGCAACTAATAATCACAGACGTTTGTGGTCTGGTTGGATAGTAATCTCTTTGATTTAATGAGCCAGTACTATTTGAGAGACTTCAGAGAGTCGGTTAGTGATGCTTTTTAGACCCATGCCTGGAGTGTCCCATAATAGGTTAGGGAAATGTGGGAGTGACTACAACAGTAAAAGGAATGGGGTAGTGAGTTTGGGGGGGGAATGGGAGACAAGAATGCAGGTATGAGAAGGAAGGTCGTTCGATCTCACCTTCCAGTGACTCTTCTGTGTCATCTTGATCGTCGTCGGAGCAGATGTTTAAGATGTTCACGAGCATCTCCGTAACTAAGAGGGGGAAAACACGAGGCATGGTTTAAGAGGAATGCAACGACAAGGGTTGATTAGTCCATAGCGGTGGCTAAGCCGAGTCACACGGTTTGCCGCCTGCCCTAATAAAGTTTTGCAATTGTTTAGATAATATCCCATAGGGTTGTAAAGTTTAACCGTTTAACCGCAAAAAAAACAAAACAAAACAATAAAACCCATCGACATCCATATTCAAATTACCTTACCGGTTAAACAAAGCCAACAGTTAAAAAATATTTTTACAAATTAAAAGGAGCACACAGTAAAAAAAAAAAAATCAAGACTGGGGACCTCCCTTTTCTTGAATATGTTTGCCCCAGAAGCTGTCCAGGAAAGTTGATTAACATCCCTTTTGTTGGTGGAACTGTCTTATCTTAATTCCCTACAAAATGTAATACAATTAAAACAAAATTGCTTTATATCTTTTTACATTTTGCTTTGCATGCTACCATGCCTGTGGTTTGTGGTTCTGTGACTGTGACGACTGGGTGTAGTGTTCTACGGTTAATCCTGATCATTCATTGAAAGTGTGCTGACATTTTTTTCTTTTATAAAGTTAGTAATGGTTAACCAGAAGTCACATGTTCTGTTTGAATGTTTAGGAAAATAAATGTAGATGCACAACCCTAACGTTCCATAAAAAATTAAAACTGTCACCAATAAAACAAAACAAATTCTTAGGAAGACTTTCAGTATTCCCATTCCTTACCCTTCTCTCCTACAAATGGCAAGGACCATGTGAACACATCCATGAAGTTAGGTAGCCAGTACGGGTGAGGTGAGCAGTTGAACTGCCGAATGTTCATCACGTTGTTTTCATATTTCAGCACGGCAGCTACAAACAAAATGATCACCAGAACAACATGTTACGGAACGGTTTCAAATAGTGTCAGCAAAAGAGTACACAAACAATTAGCTTTCAGTCATGCGGGAGAGGGGGTTTCAGAAAAATGATGATTTCCCAACCTCGTTCCCAGGGGTGCTTGATCTCGCCGCCGCATTTCTTTCTTTCCAGCACGCACTGCTTGCTCTAAACCCCTAGTATTGGTTAATTAAAATGTGCCAGTACATGGCACATTTTAATTTGACCTGTGGCCGACCACTCTACGGGCTCGCTCAAGCAGGGTAGCCTGTAAAAAGAGGCATCAAGTTAAAGAGCAACTGGTCCCCTCTCATTCTTCTTTGATCCTGTGACATGTCTAACTGTATGCAGTTTAGGGTGACCGTGTAACAACATGATTAATTTCAAGTTGAATCGCATCAAAATGCTGCTATTTTGACATGCCATACTAAGCGTCCTACAAGCGCCACGTAAGCACTGGAAAGTTTTTAACAAGTGTGCACGCAAAAGAGTCACTTTTTGGAGCCAGTCAGCGTTGTCTTTCAGCACATCCCTACCAGGGGTTAGTGACAAGAGGTATTGATACGGCGTGCTGTCCATGGTAGCAGGGCTGATGATTCCCCCCCTCAAGTTCAGCAGTCTACAGGAAGTTTCACCGCCACTAAGGCATCAATGAGCAGATCAAAACCAACAACCTCCGATCCTGGGCTGATATGTGTCTATCTCATCATTAAGCACAGTGTGATGTCACAAATCACTATGGTGATACAGACAACTCCTCTTAAGATGAGTCTGAAGGTCATATCACACGGGGGAGTTTTATAGCCAACCAGTACAGGCAATCTCAACTAAGCAAGAACATACACTTTTTTTCGATTTTCAATTGTTGATTTTCCATGGTACGGTAAAGCCGTACTCGCGTTGGGCTTTTTTTGGGGGGGGGGGAAGTAACCAAACAATTGAGTAACTTGACCATTATTTTAAGTCCAGTATGAACAGCCCAGGAAAAATTCACCCAGGTAACTAAACCGGGTCCAATGGGAAGTTTAGAACCACCTTATTTGCCAAGATAAACTAGCCTGGTCAAACTAACTGAGCCAAAAAGTCCAGTGCGAACACATAGTCCTGGTACAACCAGCCAGTAAAATACCAAGTCACCGTTATTACATAACACACAGAAGAGAACTACCGGTTCATAATGCATGTACTGGTGCTGTTCACACTCATGTTGTTGCCATGGCGGTAAACATAACTCAGAAATTGCATTCCTTTGCTTGAGTTGTTATTCTTACTTTTAGTTGCTGTGCTTCTCTTCAACCATTGTCTACAAGCTAGGTTGTGTATTTTATCACAACCAGTTAAAGGTCACTGTCGTAGCGCCCTCATGGGTTTTTACTTAGTTAGTCGGTTTGTTTCACCATCATCTTGATTAGTTTACGCACGTCAAATAATGCAGGTGCGGACACTGGTAAGATTTACCCATTGGAATGCTACCCATGGTCTCCATTAAATATTAATCCGATGCGAACGCGGCTTTAGAAACTGATACCAAACGTGCCTCCTGTGGCGCCATTTGAAATGCGGTGGAGTAACCTCGGAGCTCCCAGCATTTTGTGAAAACAAGCCCTCACCACTGACAGTTGATTCTTTGTGAATTTGTGACACACACTTTCCATTGCATCTATAGACCCCTTGCATATGACATCACACTCTGAAACAGCACCCTCACCGAGGCAAAACGAGGCAGATCATATTGGACGACATCTGCTGTTAGTGCATAAAAACGTGCATGTGACCTCCGCGTACCAGCAGTGTTGCGCATTATGTAAGGGGTCTATGATTCAGAAAAGGAATACAAAATATAAAATACCTTTGTTGTTGTAAACATCCAAGTAGTTGGGTGCCGAGAAGAGGGTGATAAGAACAGGGAAGCCTGTTGCTTGGCTCTTCTTGTACATACGATACCTGCAGAGATACAAAGAATACAGGATACCAGTCAAGTTTATTATTAAACAACTTTTAGCGCAATGTAATTCGGAGCGGGAAAAAAAAAAAATCATTCAATAAACTCGAACTCATTCGAACCCAACTGAAAACATTCCTCCATACAAAATCTACCTCCCTCAACATCTCTTCACTTAAACCCAGTGATGCCCATCTTAGCTCAACAACTTCATCTAACTATCCAATGCAAAAATTTTAATATAGGATTTGAACTGACTCTAGCTACTGGGCAATCTCAGTAGTTTAATCTGCTCTGGAATGGCAAAGGTCATGGGTTCGAATCCCACCAAAAGAATATGCCTGTGGTTTTGGGGTTTTTTTTTCACAGGACTTGGGAAAGTATAGAGCAAACAGTGCTTTACACGCATCAGTATATGGGTAAAATGAAATAATATTCATTATTCCCGATGCAAATTTAAAATCTATTAATAAATCCTTCCTCACACTTTTACCCACCACACCCAACCCCACCCTGAAACAATCCAAAACCACCACCTACCCCATTAAGCCAATCAACCTATCATTGAACCCCCCCAACGCTAAGCCGCATTATCTCCATTCCACTTGGCCCTATTCTACAAGTAATATGATAGCAGTCCCCGAATCCTGATGGGGTGTTGTTTCAATTGACACAGCTTGAGCCGAGGCTACATCACGCACTCTCTACACAGGGACCATATAAAATGACAGACCACAAAGTGAATCTACTGCAGAGCTAACCCTCTAGACTGGTGCCCCGATAGTGACTCAGAGTCTTATGCAACAACTCCATGGCCTTGCTAGCATTAAACTGGTCCCCTGCAGTGACTCAATTTTTACAGGGGGATCTTGGTCCTGGAGTGGGGGCTGAGAGATGATCCGTTCTTCTCTACGAATAACCCAGTTGGGAATAAACTTGTCAAGTGGTCTGAATAAACTCTACTGACATACATGTAACAGTGAATAGAATGATGTGTTTGGATATAATTTGTATGACTATTTTATGACATTTGTTGAAGCAGCACCTATATTTTATTGAACCTGTTCAATTTTTAATCATACAGCATCAACTGATATGTCCACACAAAAAAAGCCAAACCAAATCCACGGCCATTCCTCTGACAATAGAATAACATGCATTGGGCGCGTGTTAATAA
The DNA here is from genome assembly GCA_010994315.2 of Pisaster ochraceus. NCBI lineage: Eukaryota > Metazoa > Echinodermata > Asteroidea > Forcipulatida > Asteriidae > Pisaster > Pisaster ochraceus. Next base: position 6,151,256 of record CM021545.1, on the reverse strand, counting down.
ACAAGTATTTGATATTAAAACAAGACTTCTACGAAACCTCTACGTAACTTAAGAAGGCGGCGTGATGCTTCCACCCCAAGTCATTTGAAAAGGTGACTAAAGGAGTGTTTTTGCGAGGATGCCTTTGGGATAGAGAGGCAGGAAGACCTACAGTGTCGTGTCTGATTTACACCCGCACAAAAGCCTTATGGGAGTGGTTTGCTTGCCTCCCCCACCCCCCCCCCCAATCCTTGTCTGCTGCTGTCGGTACTATTAATAAGCCAAGAGTGTATGAGAGAATAGTGCATCCTGTCATGACCAGCTTCTTTCAAATACATATAATGCAGACAGTAGAATGAGGAGGTGTAACGCGATCGGCGCAGAGCGCAAGAACAAGTTCAGGTGTGAGGGGTGTAGAAATGCCTGTGCCGTGTTAATTACATTAGGGTGCTCGGTGGGTTGGGTTTAGAGTTTCAGGCTTACATTGGGGTCAAGCAGTGCAGTGACCCGGCGGTATTCAGTATCGGAGATGGACCCCCCCTGCTTTTAGGGGGAGATTTGTTTCATTTTTCTATTTGTTACCCATGGCAATGTTGAATGGGGACAAACTCGGGAGTGAAAGTAGGTTTTTGTTATGCTGGTCTGATTCGGTTACACTCATGTTGCATCGAGATTGGGTGACCCATTTCATTTTTTATTTTTTTATTATTATTTTTTTTTTTCCACTTTGAAAGAAAAACTCAAAAACAAAACCAGGTTGGGTTTTTTTTTTTCTTTCTTTTTGTGAGGTTTTTCTGATTGTATTACGAGGATGTTGTGAGGGAATGGCAAGACTAATCTCATTTGGTCAATGTTGATTGGAAAATTTTCAATGAAAAAGGATTTGTGTAATTTGTAGTCTTTGGAGGGAACAATTGATAATGTCGAAGACTTGCACACACAAAAATACTGATTGAGTAACTATGTATAAAGCTTTTGTGATTTATTCACAAGAAGATATGGAGACAACATGGCAAGAATTGCAGACAATTTTAATGGAAACTGTGACGATTCCAAAGGAACGAGAAGATTAAATTAATGTCGTAGTGATGAATAAGAAAACAACAATAAAAGTAGGTTCCTTTTATCATTCTTTGCAATGGGGAAAATGGGGCAAGACGTTTTATCACAATGTTTGACAGATAAATCAAATCAAAATGAATACCCCAAAAAAAGTATTTTTACCATTTAGCGTTTTAGTTGATCCTGAACAATGTGGAGCAAGAACAAAACATTCTTTGCCTCAAAACACCAAAGAATATTTCAGTGCTGCAAGAAAAATGTGCCCTTACATACTTTATTTAAAAATGTAATATTGACCTGTTAAAGAGGGGTATACCTTTGGTAAATTAATACAAAAAATAACGACCATAAAAACTTACTTGGTAAAAGAACGCTGGAGAGCTGCTGATATTATAAAACATTCTTATAAACGACCCC
>CM021545.1:6115908-6140977 GCA_010994315.2 Pisaster ochraceus | reverse complement strand
AATAGGGTCTTGTACACTAGATAGATAGTGCATTATAAATGCATTACTATTATTATTATACACACAATGTGGGATTTCCAAAACACAAAAACTTTTCAAAGGTTAGAAAACCGGAAACGGAGTGGTTACCACAGTGATTTAATGGTAGGGTCATAGATTGTTTTTTTATCAACGTAATGCCGATTTACAGGCAAAATTACGAAGAAAGATAAAATGAACATCACATGTGACAATTTCAGCTAAACACAGTGTCTATTTCCTGAGAAAACAGCTAAAAACTGTCAGGGTATCTTCACAAGAACGTCAAATCCATCCACATTTAGCCAGGTGACAGGGGGTACCAATTGCAGCATTCGCGAACGGACACCAACCCCCTGAAATCCGAGAACGATTCATGCATGATTCATTTCTCAGATTCAAATGTTCCGAGGTGTAAAAATCTCCAAACCATATTACCTCAAAGGGAATCTTTTCTCAAAATAGTTTATACTACCAATAGCTGCAGTGCTTCTCGCCAAGTAAGATTTTATGGTCATTAATTTTTGGAGTATTTACCAATCTCTGAAACTACCTTTTAGGTAGGAATGCTGGTGGAAGATATCCAACAACCCACTTACCCTGCATCCTGTGCTTCATGTGCACGTATAATGGAGAGCAGATTGTTCTGTTGAAGGAACTCGCAGCATGCTGGATAGCTGTACATGAGGAGAAACCAAACGAAAAAAAGGTTTTATTCATTAATACCTGGGACAGTTTATCCGTTATGATTGGTCCGGAGGAGATCATGTTGCCAAGTTTAAACAAGCGGTGTAAACACAGTGATTAAAACATGACCTGACGTTTGTGAGCCAAAAGAGGGCGCTAATTGACGATTACGCAGAGCACACAAATTTCATGGCCCTATTTAAGTTGGTAGGTCGCAGATTTAGCTCGCGCCAGTTCAAAACTTGTGCGAGGAGCTACACAGTGCTTAACACATGCATAGAAATTCAAGGCAGAGCCGTGGTGAGCTGAGGGAAAAACTGTCAGAACTGCTCTCAACTTTTACAGGGTTTTTGATGCTTTTAACGACAAGTTTTTTATAAATGGGATTCGTCTTAGAAAAATTATCAAGAGCCAGGCCTCACCATGTTTGAACAACTAGTTCAAAACCTGTTCACGGCACTTTGAACCAAAATCAAAATCTGACAAGGCTGTCAGCAAATTTTTCTTATAGAAGATAGGGGAACTGCCAGACACATATATGGATTGTTTACTGTTTTTCACCGCACTAAACAACAAATCCAGTTTGATATTGCAAAGCCTTCCTTGGTGGACAACTTCTGCTCGAAAACTCTCATCCCCAGACTTGTTGGACTGCTTAATATTCTGTCTCATCATTATTATTCTAAAATCAAATTTCAATGGCAGATGTCTTTCTGTTACATGCAACACCATCTTATTATTATTCCGTGAGCTTCTACTTTGATATTTGGGTCAATTTGAACTCCCCAAACACTTCCAAGGCAATCGCACATCTGTTTCTTTTTCACAAATTTTCCTGACGTCAAGCAGTCACCTTCTCTCAAATTAATACTTACCCAGTAATGTGTTTTCGTGATGCTTTCAAAAACCAAATCCCTGATTTCGAAGTAATTGATTGTCAAATTTCAGCCATAATTCAATTTTAATTCCCGTGGACAATGTGAACTTATTTTTTGTGAATATTGCTTTCATGGCATTGATATTCTTCAAGAATTGCAAAAAAAAAATTCTAGAATGGAGGGGCCCTGAGATCAAACAATGTAGATCAAACTATGTCCAGAACCCCCCCCCCCAAGTCTAACTTTCCCCAACAAAATTGGAATGAGAATCAGAAGCTCCACTCTAAAGCCTGACCTGTGTCATGACATCTGACCTTTGACCTTACCTATAGAAGTAAGAGCAGCCTCTGACTGAGTTATGGCTGAAGTGCTCTGATGTGTGTTCTTGACCGAATTCTTCCAGAGGGTCTGACCACAAGATATCACACATGGGGCCAAAGGCAGGGGGCTCCTTAAATCGATCCAGCTAGAATGAGGAAAGGAACAAAACAAAAGCTTCAAAACTATGACAAATCTTCTTTCTGGTTTCCTGAAAAAAACATTCTGAATCTCATAAAATTCAACCACTGCTCACAAACGCTCCCTAGCTTACTTTAATTCCACCCTTTCCCCCTTTGAAAAGGGCACTTGACTGAAAAATCAGTTCTTAAATTAGTTTCTATATCCAGAACCCAATTTCATAGAGCTGCTGGAGCAGAAAGTACTGAACGTTTAAATTTTAAGCTACCAGTACACCAGGATACCAGGATACCAGTCAAAGATTGTACACATAACATGGTTTTTGGGGGCTAGTAACCTTATTCTGGCAAGCATAATTTAGTTGTGCTGAGCTACTTTTTGTGCTTCGGCAGTGCTATGAAATTGGGCCCAGGTCAAAACCATAGCAAGAAAGGCACTGGTTTCTGAGACAAATCCGGTCTGGGGACCCAGAAAATAGTGCGCTCAATTTTCTTTCATCAGAAAGTAGTCCCGGTGAATTATTTTCTTCAAGCCTGTAGGATGACAACTTGTCATTCTGTTGACACATCAAGAATTCGTTCCCACCTGCGCTTAGGAATAGTTTAGTAGTTAGATCACACTTTATAAATTATTTATTGTTTCTGCATCCGCTTCAATTTTGTTGTTCGCAAAAGAGTGGCACCAGCCTACAGTAGTGCAGGTCTGGAATTTTATCTTGGAGAGGGCACGGCCATTTTCATTTTGCAAAGGGCACTTCCATTGGAAAATCTTAAAGTCTATTGGAATTGTTTTCAGGGGCACCAAGGCCAAGACCACAGGGGGCCTCTATGGCCTTCGTGTAATTTTAGGCCTGCTAGTGTGCCCTCACTTGACTCAACATAGACAGGTATAGAGAAAAGTTTACTGACCTAAGGTTAAAGGTCATGTTATCAAGCATCCTTTGGAATGTCAACAAAGACAGAAGGAATATTATTTGATACATTAGTACACGCGCTTGGCATCTGTCACCAGCTACATTATTATAATTTGACAATCATTGCCGCGTGCGTTTCCATGTGACAGAATAATCACATACGGTAAAGTGGATAAACATCAACTACACGTTATGAAAACATTTGAGTCCCGATGACGGAATTGCATGTGGCAGTAGGTACCTGGAAGGCAGTTGGGCCCTGTGACTGCTCAACATTTCCAGGAAGTATAGTTCATGTTATAACAATAACACCTGCTTATGTAATAACATGTAAAATAGCAATAACATATTATCGCAGCCAGTCCTTGAACTTGACAGAAAGGTCTTATATGGCTGGCATCACCTTCACATTTAGATTTTTCAACTTAAGTGCCCTGTACTCATAAAGGTCATATTGACTTGCAGAGTTAGATGGCGCCAACGATAGGATCGGCTCTACATTCTAAAATGAAGCACAACTTTTCTGTTTCTTCTTGAATTTTCCTTCAAGGTGACACCTTTTGGTTTAAACATGTTCTGCGGTTCAGACTCAATCTTCACTGCGATCAAATGATCATTCAAATTTGAAGCCTTTTACCCTCCTACTGTCTGACCAATCAATAAATCAAATCTAGCGATCTTAGCGATCTAGCTGACAATGGCTCTGTCTGAACAATGTGATCATTCAATATCAACCATTGTGGTTTAGAATGACGCCAGCCTGCAACATGATATCATGTGATGAGATAAGTACACAGTCAACCCTCCTACTGTCTGACCATTCCATTTCATCCATTGTAGTTTTGAATGATAGATCAACTATGCCAGCCTGCAAGATGACATCACATGGTAATTGCCATCTTCACAGAACACACGTGTACATGGTTAGTTCTGTGCACAGATGTTCCACCACATAAATGGTTGGTCAACTTACTGGAAAATGCCACTAAGTGTAGAATGAATCAAACATAGACACAAGTCTGGGTTCCTTCGGTAGACACCTTCACTCGCAGTACATGCTTTGCCACATCTTCTCACCCCCTTCACTGTATCTCTTCCACCGGCCAACACTATGAGATATCCAAATAGCTTTTCCCCCTGTCCTGGAAGTCCCTACCTGAATCTTACCATTTTACAATTTACTCCAGTTTAAGACAAAATGTCGGCCAATACCTTCCCTCTCTTTAAATTTTCTTCGTGTTTTTTCCCCCCTTGTAGCCTACAACTTGAGTGGGCGATTGGCCTTGTGGTGGGTGATTTCTCATTAAAACAAAATACTTAAACCGAGTCGTTGCTACTCACATTTCTGATGTCCTCAAGCGTGTGTATTTCGGGGGAGAGACCTCCATGCACGCACAGGAACTGTTGATTCATAAGGGCTGCTAATGGCAAGCAGTCAAATGCTTCCATACACGCATTGTACACTCTTTCTGTATACTTTATTTTACCTGCACAAATCAAAGACAATAAATAAGTACAATATTGTTCTGCTATTAAGTCGACCTAAAAACCTGTCCTTTTTTTTTCTTTTTCTTTTTTACCTCCTTAGAGAGAATATTTACACAGTGTTAGCGCACTGGACTCAAGCTCTGGTGTTTCTGATCAGCAGAGTGTGGGTTCGAGTCCCGGTCTTGACACTTGTGTCCTTAAGCGAGGCACTTAACCATTATTGCTCCGTCCTTTGGATGTGACATAAAGCCAATGGTCCTTCATGTTGTGTAATGTACGTAAAAGAACACAGTACACTTATCGTAAAATTATTCTTATTCTTATCATTATTATTATTACTATTACTGTTGTTATTAAACCTCAAGTCCTTCTAACATTTTATAGCTAATTAACCAGGAAATTCCAGGGGATTTTAAATACCACCAACACCCCATGTTCATTTCAGACTTGACGCAAATGTACTGGTTAATTCCTTAAACCCTACTCCCAAGTAGAGGTAATGTAGCTACTTCCTGGAAAAGTAGCATTTTCCCAAGAGTTTGCGACTCAAATGGAAAAAGGTCAACAAAAAGTGTCCGTGAAGTTCCCGGGACACTTGTCAACTATGAAAAGGGGCTTTAATTTTTCAAGTTGAATAACATCGACTTGAGAATTTCGTCCAAGCTCTACAAAAATCCTTCCCAAGGTACATGTTTTCTTGGCATGTCATATCAGAAATTTCACCCCTGAAGGGCGTAACTGCCTTTTCCACCAATAAGGGTATATCCAGTAGACCCCTTGCATTGGTCTCCGTCGCGCAGGTCAAACAATGGAAACGTGCATGCGTGTGCGCTCCGAGCACAACTCTCAGCCATTGATAGGTCTTCACTGACCTTAGAGAGGGCACTGTTTGGGAATTGTGACGTTACATGCAAGGAGAATAGAAAATCAGACCCCATTTTATTGCACAAAGGCCAAGAGAAAGGTGACAGAACTCAAGCCCTTGGGTCAAAGTTCAAAGGATTTGATTTTACTGAGTTGTTTATATTGTTCTTGGCCGTATAATTCATCGTAACTGCTAAGCAACATGATGTCACAATACAAATCGGGGGGGGGGGGAAGAACATCAGTTTTAGATAAATCTTAAGACTTTGTGACAATTGGATCAAGATAATCCATCAAGAAATCTCTGGAATTTCTTACAAATCCTGCTGGTAAGTGTGACATAATTTCCCCATGAAATGAGTGATGATTTTTTTTAAATTACACTCATCCGTACGTCAGCAATGGAGCTGCAAGTCGGGAAAACTATGCTCATGCAGAAGATGCACAAGGACATGACGTCAACAGGAGAGTAGAAATAAGAAAGAAATCATGTTTACTTACACTCCTGTTTGAATGTGAAGTATTCAGTAAGGTGCCGACACTCGTGGTTACCTCGCAACAGAAAAAACGTTTCTCGATACAGCAACTTTAATGCCCACATATACAACACACACTGTAAAATAAATACAAAAGTAATTACACATTAAAACAACACATTCAAAGCAATGTTTTTGATCAATAGTTGATTGCTGTTACTGTTATTGCTATTGTTTATTGTTATTGACCATGCAGCAACAGTCCACTTTTCGTAAACAATATCAGCAGATTATCCAGGAAACCCAATCAACAGCATTCACAGCTGCTCAAGGATAACAAGCTTTTCTTCTCCAAAAGAGATGCACCACAGTTTAAATACCTAGGAACCATCCTTTACAGGCTGGTTTGTACGTGAATGTCAGTGTGAAGGCAACTGTGGCATCGGAACAGTGACAACATTTGCACAATTTGAGCACAGCTCTAATCCTACAGTGCTTGAAATACCCACTGGGCCACTCACCAGACTCCAGTAATTTTAGCATTGGGCTAGTAACCCCACAACAAAGTCCTGTGGTCTAGTGTTTTCCCAAACAAACCTTTGAAGAAAAATTCATGAAAACAAAAGCTTTGCAATTTTCAAAACCTTCTTTTACAAAGTTCAGCAACAAAAATAATAATAATAGAGATGAAATCAAAGAAAAAGAAAGAAATGTTTTAAATCCTGTTAAAATATGTATATTCCGAGAGTGTTGCATTTCAGAGAATTTACAAGCTCTTTATATCATCACAAATTGTAATCTAGAGGTTTAGACATGATGTGGGTTCTAGTCTCTCTCCAAAGCACTTAATGAAAGGGTACTTCATGAAAGTACGAAGACAGAACAGAAAAATCTTACAATTCGAGCTCTCCTTCATGCACACACGCGACAAATACTCATTATGCTTCATGAGAACATTGCTTTCTAAGTGCACACTATTTATCCAAAGAACTTGAAGTAAAATCATCTGTGGTTAATACAACAGGTTCCTCTGAAAAGTGCAGGAAATACAAACAAGACGTCTTGAACATTCTGGCTTTTAATACATAGCTGAATGACTATACAAAATATCTCTTAAGTGGTTACTTAATTGATACATGAAAATGGCGGCCTGAAGAACACTGTGTTCACAAAGAGCTGTGCCCTATTTCAATTAAGCTGCTTAAACAGAAAATATTGCTGAACAATGTTCTTCTAAGCAAAGATAAGCAGGATACCAGTCACATATGCTACATGTGACAAAGTATTCTGGCTGGCAGCCTTATTTTGGTAAGCATCATTTTGCTTTATACTGGCAGCTCTATGAAATTGGGCCATCATTTTTGGGGGGCCATGGGTTTTTTTTAAGTAGTGTTAAGGGAAATTAATCAACCTTTACCATGCTGCCTCTGTCTTGGTCATGTTTCTTGTATCCAATACCAGCATTGAATACTAACATTCATTGTACAAAAAGGAACCAGACTACTTCTCCTTCCAGGCTCGGTTTGGTTACATTGCTTTGAATGGGAGAAAATCAAGATGTCCGCACTATGATAAAGGTCTATAGAATAATCTTTTAAAAAACAAAGTGTCTGACCAAGTTCATTTTTGAAATAAGCATAGTGTGGCATTGTGTTTCTAGTTTAGGTCACTAACGATTGATCTCCAGTTCTGTGTAGCGGGACAAATTGGAACTCATTCCATAACACTTAACATTAAATATGTATGCCCTTTAGATTTAAAACAGGAAAAACGAATCCACTTTCCTTTTATCCAAAGTAAACTATACCCGGACCTTTTCACTCGATAATAGTGTGTCTTCAGCGAGACTACTATATCGTTGTCACTGCGTGTGGTTTATAAAGTAAACACAAGACATCCCCCACTGTTTGGTTAATGACAGGAAAACCATTTGGAAAAAGCAAATATCAAACCACTAAAAATAAACACTGCAAAATCATCATAAATCAGAGATTTTATTATGAAAAGATTTCCTTTCTCGTCCGTGGGAAAATGGGATATCGAGAATTCAATTATGCAAGAGTCAATGTGTGGGCATCTTGGAGTACTGGTTCATCAAACTATGGGAATCACATGGGGGAACTAAACCTGAAAAATAGACTGGTGCTCTACAAAAAAAAATGTTACGTAACAAATGGGAGTTTGGGGGGAACAACACCATCTAAACAAAAATGTGTGATAAATATTTATGGCTGTTGCACTCAATCAATGGATCCGGCTTGACAAGAAAACTGCATAATCAATGCAGCTAACAGCCACAACTTTTGATCAAAGTCACTCCATTCAGACCTGGGCCAATTTAAAAAAAAAACAAAGCATGAAAATAAGGTTGCTCAGCACAAACAGGTAACCAACCAAATAAGTGTGTAATGTGTAACCTGTTTATTACTGGTTCCCTGCAAGAGTAAGCTATTACCTAGCCTTATTTGAAGCAGACACAACTTTCCCGAAACAACTGCCATTTCCGAATCAACTTTTATAGTACCCATAAAGGCCTTGCGTTTCACTTTTTGTAAAGTAGCCCACCTGGCTAGTAAACTGTGCATTTTACTTGCAGTATTCTCCCTTGAGAGTGGTCCACTGGCCAAATGCCAGTGAAATTCACTCCTAGTGGTCCTGCTGGCTAGTTCAGTGATGAAAAACATCCCATTTAATATAAAGCATGGACAAGTGAAAAAGCTGGGGGACCAGTGAAATGAAAAGCTAACTGGTCCTGCTGACTAGTCACCGAAAAAGTTAAGGGCGAACCTTGACTTGCCCCCCCCCCCCCGAAGTTTTAGTAGCTCAGATTTTAAACATGTATTGTCATCTGATGTATCAATGGTAGCGATCAAAACCAGTTTATTGGTCAAACACACTCAAAAATAAATTAACACATTTTAAAAATGTATTTTTCTCATCTGAAAAGGAAGAGACATAAGCATATAGATACAAGCATTATAGGCTGCACAGTTTTTTAGTAGCCCACAGGGCAAGTTGAGAAAGGGCGTTTACTAGCCTGTCTCAGTTTTTGTTAGACAATGTACGCCAGGCTAGTGTTAAGGGCGAGACCCGGTGTACGTTATGCTACAAAAAAGATCCAATGGAAAATTGTTGTCTCTACCACCGTCCAATCCCGAAACCATTTGACCAGGACTGCAGGTGTTTGACTCTACGGACCAGTGGGCAACACGGTGTTAATAATGGTGAATAAAACCCATGATGCATTGCTCCTTCCTGTTTTACATACATTAGTCAACTTAGTGTTCCATCATTGTCAATTCTCAAATCTCTTGCAACACTCTGCATTCTGTGCATTCATTTTATGGGCCATTGAAACAAAATTACAAATAATAAAAATTAAAAAAAAGTTTGATACTGACTACCAAACACAATTCAACCCTAATTGCTCTCTTTAAGGTACTACACATTATTGACTTCAGTTTACATTTATTTCTGAAAGCTTACTGATTATAAAGTTCATACTAAACCCTTTTTTTTTTCCCTGTGAAATATTTCCTTCTGAAATGATGTCATATTTCAAGAAAACTGTATCTGAAAACCTTTAAAAATGCAACAGCTAATTTTGGTTGTCCCCACCGAAATTAAGGACAATGTGTTTAAATGCTGAAAATTGTGCATGGTTTTTCTCCATTTTCTCCTGACTCACACAACGGAATAAGCCGAAATGTTCACAGGTTTGTTCTTGCATGGTTGATCACACAAAAACTGTCTGTGACTATTTTGTCAGCTCAACAAATCCTGTATAATACCTTTAAAAATGTATTTTCGATGTTCTTATGACACACAAAGATACGACAAAGGACAGGAAAAATAGACAGATTCGCGCTTTGTCGGAAAAATATTTCACCGAGGGCAGGGTGTACAGCTAAAAATGACAAATGCATAGAAAAGTGTGGTCTGATCAGCGTGAATAAGACATTTATTAATGCTTGATTGGGACTCATTCAAAGGCCACTATAAATACGCCTTTATCATCTTGATACAGTTATTTTTCTCTCTTTTTACATTGTGCACATTGGCATTTAGTGACATTTCTAGTGAGATATCGAGGGGGAGGAGGGGGGGGGGGAGTCAGAAGGAGGTCATCTTTCGGTTCCTGCATAGAGCAAGGGTTTCTTGAACACATTATCGTCTTCAAGAAAACATGACCCACAGTATGTAACTGAATCACTACTGTGTCAAGTCATTTTATAATTGAGAACCAAATCACACAAACCTTGCGTAATCATTTGTCTTCCAACGAACAGTTTCTGGCTCTGCAACTAACGAACACACTTGATGTTGCTTTTTCACATTATCTCTATTGATTCATCAATTAACAATCCACTCATTGAAATGTCAATACTTAATGTCTATAATTAACTCCATGCACATGGGCTCCCAAAATTAATCATCTGAACAGTGGGTACTTTCCCCCCTCCTTGACAAATGGAGCAATCCAAATTTCATTAAGTCTTCGTTTTCACTTCTCTTCAGATCCTTAAAAAATATTTCACCGTCTTCAAGAAATAAAATATTAATATACTAATAGTCCTTTCTTTGTAATTATCAGAGAATTCCTTCCCACATTTCTGCCCTAATGCCCCCTATTTGATACCCCTATTGTTGGAATGGAACACCCCAATGTCAATCTCAGTAGATAGAGGTAGGTAATAGTCTATCAAGGATGAAATATTAATGGCCAGTGACAGGTAGATTTTGAATGGGATGAGATGACATCCAAATAACAACACCGTTCAGTGTGAGGTGGGGTAAGTTCCCAGGGCAGTAAAGCGGTGCCTTGCATATGGACAGGCTGGGATGAATGGATAGACAGGCTGCGGGTTACCAGTCATCACTAATGTCATGATAAGGTCAAATGTTTAGCACAAGAGGTTGTGCAGTGAGGTTACCACCCAGTGGATGCCGGGGAGGCATATTTAGCCCTTGGAAAAAAGTAGGAACACATTATTTAGTACACAGGCTGGCCTATAATATAGGCTATCCAAGACTTTTTAGGCTAATAAATTGTTGCAGATTTTTCTGAGAGCGAAAAAAAACAACACTCTCCACAAACGTAAATTAGACTCAAGTACTTTGAAGTAGGAAGAACATTATGCCTAATGATGGGTAAAATAAAGATTACATATACACCAGCTCTCCATACATAACATGTATTTTTATTTGCGGTGATCTAGTAAAATAATAAGGACTTAGGTAAGATTGACTACCAATGGATGAATTTTCTATGCAGATTGACTTTGGCAAATATTGATTAAAGGTATTATACAGGATTGGTACGGACGAAAAATACCATTGTTTAATTTCGGTCTGAAAGCTTACTGATTATAAAGTTCATACTAAAACCATCTTTTCTATGAAATATTTCCCTCTGAAATAAAGTCATATTCGAGAAAGCTGTATCGAAAAAACTAATAGAAGTGCAACAGCTGATTTTGGTTGTCTCAACCAAAATAAAGGACAATGTGTTTTCAAGCTGACAATTTTGCATTGTTTTTCACTATATTCTCCTGACTCACACAACGGATTAAGCCCAAATTTCCACAAGTTTATTTCATGTATTATGGATGATCATACAAAAATGAACTCTGCCTGGGACTATTTTGTCAGCTTCACCAATCCTGTATAAAATTTTAAAACTATATAACAGGCCTTTCAATGAGAATCGTTAAGGATGAGTCTAAAACTGGTTTTACACCCAAGCCTAGACAGTTTGTTATTTTTATTTGCATACATATTTTTTAAATTCTTAACAATTGATAAAATACCCTATACACCTATGATTCATTTCACTTTCTACCATAAAAGCATTTAAACTGACTGTCAATGTCCAAGCATCAATACTTTAGGTGTTTAGGTAGACAGCAATTTGTTTACAATCGGACCAATTCATTCTACAGCAATAATAATGATAATAATAATGGACATTTATATTGCGCAACACCTACATGTATGAATATACTCTACTCCGCAAAATACAAATTACACTAACTGGAACAAATTAATCGTAAACAGATGGATTTTAACTTGGACTTAAAAAAATCAAGTGAGGATGATTTGTCTCATACAAAGAGGGAATTTATCCCGTAGTTTGGGCGCAGCGCACACAGAGAGACTAAACAAAACACTTGTTTGTTTTTCACACAAGATGTTGAGACAGTGAATGCAGAGGCACTCCCACACATCGGGGATTACACAGGCAAGGTCATAAGGTCACACCTCTATGACCGCCATTCCATTTCGATTCATACATTTTTATAACATCAGAATAAGTATAATCTCATTTTCTTGCCTCTCCAACGATGTTCACGACCTCCTTGAGACCCACGTAATTAAGAGTAAAACGCAAGCTGCCTCAGAAATCCGTTCACTCCCTTTTTCTCCGCAAAAGAACGCAGAAAACCGATGACACATACATGTTCCCACGACAGTCAACTGCGGTTGGGCCTGTTACCATAGCAACACATTAACATCAGACCTTGGCTGGGATTGACATTACATGCAACAGCAGATTTACAATTTGCATGTGTCTTTGGTGCTCCGTGTTCATTCCTACTATTTTATTTTATTTATAAATTATTTTATATGTGATTTTTTTTCCTTCTTTTTCTTCTTCTTTTTTTTCCTTCTTTTTTGGGTCGCACGTTTTCCTGTCCTGTTTTTCCCGGAGGATCATCACAATCGTCACATACTCAAAGGTAAAGACCAAGGAGAGATTTTTCCAAATTTCTTTCATTCTCTCATTAGAAGACTCTTGGGAGCACTTAGAAAACATTTGAATTCACCTCTGGGGAAACATCCGATCACATCAAGTTAGCAGAGCAAATATCATGTTGACTACTTTTACTTTGGCATGAACTACCTACATGTAGCATGAATCACGGGTGAAAAACATTTGACGCTTTTCACTTGTCACCATTTTAGTTAAAATTATTTGACACTATTGGTTTGTGGAAGTTTATGTACATGTGTATGAATTCAAATAGAATTTTGATATAAGGTTCATGGTTTTATCCAATCACCAACAAATCTTATAACATTAACTGTTTTATAGTTAATATCTGAGAACCTGAAGGATGTTAACTGTTTCACTTTGAATAAAAATACCCCCAAAATGCTTAGAGAATGGATAAAAAGCAACCCTAAATAATTTACAAGACCTAATAACATGCCATATTCAATTGCATCATATATTCAGTCACCAGCTTCTTTTCTAGATCCCTTCCAAAGTCAACATAATTGCCTACCAGAAAGTAATTTATAGAAAAGAGCATCGCTCATAAAACGTAACTAATTATAAGCAGGATCTGTCAGTAAATCTACGCTTTCATAACGGTGTACCCGTTTTTATGGGCAATACTAGTGCAGTTGTCATGGTTTTTAAGCTGAACTGCAGAGTTAGCAACCTTGTGCATCATTGATTCATGAAAGCGAAGTCATTACACAAAAGAATAGATGAGGGATAAATGGCATGTAACTGTTGCATGAATGAATGGAAGGTTAAGTGGTTGTGCACTTAATACATGTACATGTAAAGACCTCCACGCAGATGAGTCCAGAATATGATCAAAGGATTGGTTCAGTTACTGTTCAATAAACTACAGTAACTACACATACCAAGCCAGAACTGAACCTGTTCTGGTCCTGGCCACCAAGAGCCACTCTAGGAAATTACCTTGTCCTCCACTGTGGGGGTCAAATCACATTCATTTGAGTTTTCCAATCACTAAGAACGTATAGACTCTTGAAATGAGCAAAAGACAATGTACAGTGGTGCATCGTGGTGTGTTGTGGCTGATTGGCATGTCGTGGCCCAGTAGTGTGGCGCCGCCAAACGGTTAAAAGCACCGGACTCAAGCTCTGATGCTTCTGATCAGCAGAGTGTGGGTTCGAGTCCTGATCGTGGCACTTGTGTCCTTGAGCGAGATACTTTACAATAATTGCTCTGTCCTTCAGATGGGACATTAAGCCGTTGGTCCATTGTATCAGGATTGGTAGTGCAGGTAAAAGAACCCATTGTTTCTGGTTCACATAGCAAGCACCTTTGTTCACAGAATTCTTCAGGCTTGTGAACTACAGTGATGAAGTTCACTTATGAGGCAACCTTGGTTTCATCACCAGAAATGTATAACAATAATCATACTTTAATAGATCATTGAAAACAAATCCAAGGAAAGGACAAAGTAGTCTGTTCCCTTTACCATTGTGTATCCAAAGGAACCTGACTGAACATGGCACCAATCCTGACACACAATTTGACCACATCTTACCGCTTCCCTTTAACCATTGATGCTATTCCCATTATCAAGAGGAATAGGCGAGTATAGACGATCACACCCAAACCCTTTCCTTTTTCAACTCGAATGATTCAACCCCCTTGATAAGAGGGATGGGTGTGAGATGACATGAGACAAGGGATTTATAATCCGCACAGAGGTACCTCGTCGTAAGAAGCAGCAAGAACGAAACTGGATTTATTTCGTCTTAGACTAATTCTATTATGGTCTTAAAGATACAACACAAGCCCATCATAAATAAATAACATAGATCTTGGTTTATTATTTTTTCACAGAAATTTATTTTCAGTGAAACTTTTTATAATCTCAAGCAAAGGTTTCCCCAATCTCCATAAAAGTGTTTTGATAATCCTGGGTTGACCAGAGTTAAAGGTATTGTACAGGATTGGTAAGGAAAACAAAACTTATTGTTTATTTTCAGTCTGAAAGCTTACTGATCACAGGGTTCATGCTACAACCATTTTGTCCGTAAAATATTTCCCTCTTAAATGAAGTACTATTCTAGCAAAGTGTATCTGAAAACCTACAAAAAAATATTTTAAAAAGCCACAGCTGATTTTGCTTGTTAAAATCAAAATTAAGGACAAAGTGCTTACATGCTGAAAAATTTGCACGGTTTTTCACTACTTTCTCCAGACTCAACCAATGGATTAAGAGGCCGGAATGTTCACAGGCTTGTAAATTCATGTATACACTTGTATGGTTGATCACACAAAACTTGAACACTGTCTGCGACTATTATTTCAGCTCTATCAATCCTTTACAAAACCTTCAGATCTTTATCAAGCTACCACCAGCTCTGGCATGTTCCTTCTAGGTATGATTCTCATCAGACCAAAATGGTTTCTGAATATATCCTCCCAGCCTCACTTTGGTTGCAATCATATGAATAGGAGAAGACCCAAAATGGCTGTGTTGTTATAACTGCTCATTTCGCAGAGGGTCAAATAAATTGCCGACTGTATCAACCTTTTAACCAAAGTAGCAGTACAATTTGAAAGCGACTTAAACCCACCTCAGTCCATTATCTTTTAGGCCGGAAATCAGACAGCATAGTAGCAAAGAATCAAATGGCAAATCTCTTAAATGTCAAACTTATTTTTACATGAATGTACTGGCAAGATGCATTTTATAACTTCAGACAAGAAGGGGCAAGTCAAGAATTTCATTGTCTTTTAGACCATGTTTTTCTACAATTTGGTGGCTCTCAAGGCCTGGGATTTTTGCTCTAGCAAAGGCAAGTTTGCCGCCAAGGGGAATATTGCAAAATAAGAAAGTGTGCAGAGACAAGGGCCAAAAGACAATAGCTGTGTTCGCATTGGTTAACCGAGACCATGGGTAACATTCCAATGGGTAAATATTACTGACGTCCGCACTTGGATTATTTGACGTATGTAAACAAACCGAGACGATGGTGAAACAAACCGACTGACTAAATATAAACACATGAGGGCGCTACTACGGCAGTGACCTTTAACTTGATGTGACAGTTATACGTACATGACTTTAAATACATGCCATAGCTTGTAAAGAATGGTTGACCAGTCACTAAAAATGACAACCCTGTAGTATTCAGCTGAAACTTTCACATGTGACTTTTATTGTGTCTTTCTTCATAACTTTGCCTAGATACAAAGTAAATCAGCATTTAACATTGACTAAAACCAATCTGTGACCCTACCTTTAAATGCCACGGTGTATTTGATTAGTTCATGATGCAACAAGGCACAAGACCAGGAGCATGGAGACAATTGCCTCCATTCCCTTAAGGCCTGCTCTCATCTCCTCATCAGGATAAACTAAATCCAAGTGTCTGATATCACTTTGTATGGGTTCTCAGATATTTCTGCTTTTCAAATAAATTAGCAATCGGTTCTCCTCCTGAAATTATGCCTTTAAGTCAACCATGTACAGAATCACCTGCAATTCTTTAAGCGCCACACACAGTTATAATTGATATGACATGTTATGTCGCGCAGCATGTTTCACCGAACACTATTTGAAAGCCTTTGTTATCACCTCATAAGTATGAGATGCAAAGCAGGCAGTCATTAATCATTATATCAATACATTGTAACAATAATTGCTATAGATCACAGATTCCTCAGAATGTTTCTCAACACCATAATATCCTAATGCCACGTGATAAAAATATGAGCATACATAGCATCAACAATCTGCATTATGAAATAATACATGGTGTTTTCCCCGCTATGTTTCTAATGCAAAATTACTAAGTTTGTACATTCCTCAGTCTCGCGCATATATTTAACTTCCGGGACTAAAGTTGGTCACAACCATAATAAGTTTTATGTGCGCGCGATTCTATTTCTTCAAATACTTTAGTTTAATATTGTTTATGGCAGTACAAATGTTATCGTATTGTAAACAGTAAAATTTAGCCATGAAATATATGAAAGTAAAAGCAATTTTAACAAATCAACAAAGAAACCTCGAGAAAAAGACATGACCTCTGTTTCCAGTTACTTGTAAACGATTAAAAGTTGTGCCAAACTGATGTTCATGTTATAATTAACCTTACGCAATGGTGGCACAAATTCGGGCAAGATTGGCAAAGGGCGTCCTAAGTTTTATTTTGCTTTAATGTTTGTTTGTTTTATTGTATTTTTATTTTATTTTATTTTTTTTATTGCTTTAGGTATTTTTATTTTCATGAATTGTGTACAAATACAAGTTAAAAAGAAAATTTGATTTCACAGAAAAAGTCTTCATTTGAGATTTTTTTTTTTTCTCTCGTTTCGATACCAGCGAGACTTGCAGTCTATAAATTGTCTGAATTATTTCAGCTATTTTGTTTGCAAAAAAGGTTCATTAAAAAATCCTAATAGCTTTAGAAAAACATGGCTGACCTTTGTTATATATCATTTAATTACGTTTTCAAATTATTTCGGGCCCCTTGCCAAGCAGGAAAAAAAAGAAGAATTGAACACGATTTTCTTTCAAACATTTTCAGACCCAACGGATCCAACGAATTATCTTTTGCTCAAGTAAGTTATAATTCCAAGAATAACCCAGGTGTTTTGTGGTGGTTTTCATTTTGATAAACAGCAAAACTACACCCCCATCTTTAAAGACACACCCCCATCACAGTTTCCCATCAGAGTAATTAAATGTACTATTAAATATTACTCCGAACGTCTGACTCGTTCTCATGTGATAAATATTACATGAGAATGTTCAAGTGCACCAACAACTAGATGTAAGAGTGTGGTGTTGCGCTGTGCTTCATGGAGCCATGCCGACGGGCATGAAACCCTGTCGTCTAACGATCATTCTTGAAATCATCAGATCCTCATTATAGCAAGCTGAACTCTGGACGGCCACTACGAGGTCTGGTACATCAACCTAGAGGTTGGCCACATCATCATGATTATTAAACTAGACAAACCCTTCTCCTCTTTTTTTCTTCTTTTTCTTTTCATTATTGTGTTTTGTAGGAAGGGCTCTGATAACTCTAGGGTGAGAATCTTCATCAGGCCAGGTGTAAATATAGTGTCGGGTAGGGTGCTGTCAAAATAGAGAATTGTTCTCTGGATAGGTTGTGGTAAATATTCACTGGTACATTTTAATATACAGTTTCAGCAATAAACCTCCGACTTGATTTGTGTTTTTCCTTTTGACAAACAAATGGAGTAGAAATCTTTCCACATTCAAGCTCACACAATCACACAATGAATTTCTCCTATATTGTCATCCTTTTCACAGACATCTTTCCATAATTTGACAAAGTATTTGTCAGTAAGAAGATACTGCAAAAGATTCTGCAAAACTGTGGGAAAGTCATGGACCCAAACTCTGAAAGTTTGGCCAAAGCATGCTGAATTGAAACAAGGTTTTTTACTTGGTGTTTATCTTTGGTTTTAAAAGCCCTCGTGTGCAATCTAAAACATGCTACATGATTTGATCTGGATGATTTTTGAAAATTGGATCTTAAGTTTTAACAAAATATATATGACTTTATATTTTATTTTATTTTATTTCATTTATTTTTTCCGTATAGACTGCAGCTCACGGCTATCAGCACGCAATTAGCACATATCGGCCTGATACATTAGCTTGTGCATGAGGAGAACCCTGTGATAAAAGATGAAATTTTGAAATAAAAAAGTGAATTCCTAGTAATCTTGCTGCATGTATTGAAGAAGATAGTATTTGACCTTTTGGGGGGGGGCCATATGGAATACACTGTCATTACACTGAGGTTTCTTGCCTGGCTCCGACAGGGAACTTATTTCCCCACTAATGGAATTCAGGAAAATGCAGTTTGGGGGACAGGCCGTTTTATTCTTGGAGATTTATGTCGGATTTCAGTAATGATGAAAACCGATCTAGGCGATTGCGACTCCAATTTTGATCAAACCGGCTGAGCGGCCTCGCTGCGGAAATGAATAGCAGAACGAGGAAGCTGTTGGTGATGCATACATGTAACTACTTATCCCATATAACGTGATGAATGACTTGTTATGGATTATGATATTTTGTTCCTTCCGGTGGGGCGTTCTTCAACGAGTAAAGAGAGTGGTTGGGGGAGGGATAAGGCCAATCCACTCAAATCATTTCTATTTCTAGGCAGTCTTAGTGGATTTTAGCACTATCACGACTATGGCAATAGGCTTTCTATCGCCATGTCAACAATGTTTCTCGCCGTACAAACCTTGATTTTAGTATCTCATTGTATAAAGATGCTTAAATAAGCTTAAACTTTCACAAGTTTTGTTTTGCTTGAAAGTTAAAAGGTAGGTTCATAGTACAGCAATGAACCCCCGAAAAAACGTCTGATTTTTATTAGAAAACCTACTTGTTGTAAAGATGGTAATGCTAGTATTAAAGCATCTTGCAAAATTATTTCCTCTGAAGTGACCCCGTGATTAGAAACCAACAAAATTATGTCAACAAAATGTAAATCTCCAAAGCTTGCCTATAGAGGACTTTTGGAGATTCAAATTTCCATGGTGTTCGTTTCTAAATGCTTCAGTCGACTACGAAATACGGTTGGTACCCATTGTCACCTCACTAAACATGGATGGGTTCGACGTTCTTTATGAAAATACCGTGACAGTTTTTGCCGTTTTCTCAACAAGCAGACACAATATTCAGCTGAAACTTTCACATGAGAAAGCATGGATGAATTTAGAAGTATCCACAAAAGGGTTAAATTGGCTTCCTGTTACGGGTATTGATATCTTTATTCCCTATCTTACAAATGTACCCACAGTATTTGTAATGTAAGTTTCAACCAGCACGTTTTAGGATTGAATATTAAGAGATGCAATAAAAATGCTTGCATAATGTATATATTTTTTTACGGTTAATTAATATGTGAAGGTAGGAAAGTGTAGCTTGTAATTCAGCGCCCTCCAATCATGATGTGAGCCCAGTTTCTAATACTCTGTTAAGCACAAAATGTTGCCAAGCAGAAAACCAGTTGCAACAATGCAAATTATATGGCATCATGGCTGGTTACCTGTTTCTGCAAGGCAACATTCTCTTTGTGCTTAGCAATTCTGCTGCTACAGGTTTTTATAAAAATGAACCGTGTTTTTGATCGCATGAGGGCACTTATATACATGTAATAATAATAAAAATAGTAGTAATGGTTCTTCTAGTCCTGGACTTGGAGTCCGTAAAAACGTTCCCCTAGATTACTGATATTCTCACAGCTGTGACCTTTAGTTGAGATGTCTGGCGCCAGCCATGTAAGGAATAATATTCCAGACTTGACAACGAGCCTTTCAATACCAAACGGATAGTTTTGTAACTCAAGATATAAATTATCATGATCCCCTTAATGTAATGACTGCCACATCAAAGTAGACCAACCGTGAAGGAGGACAGGAGCAGGGTCATGCTGCAGCGGTACACCCACCGGGTTCATCCACATCCATCTACCTCCACCTACGCAAGGTGTGGGGAGTATACCAACATAGCCAGGCCAGGTCTCTGACCTTTACATACAGTACACTCACACCGGGCAGAGTATTGTTAGATTTGATTAAGCAGAACTCAATCGACTTCGAGTAGACCTGGCATCTTTTATGTTCAAAATGCTCCCAGAAAATTAAAGTAAAATTGGTGATTTTGGAACCAGGAGCTCTTCTCAAGTCATGAGCTGAAGAGCTTTCCATTGATCTCCTTGGGATGAAAAGCACTAAAATATACTGAAGCTCTTTAGAGAATTGCACTTCAACTTTGACTCTGCAAGGTCATGCCTAATGGTAACAGTCGGAGACTTACAGTAGGAGACTATCCAAGGTCAAAATCAGTTTTGTGGCGCACTCGTTCTCAAAAAGATAGAGCCCTCTAATTATAAGTCTCTACCTCACGTTTAAATGGTGTAAAATGTTACTTTATTTAAAAGTATAACGGAGCAAAACTTGAAACGTGACATCATCGGACTTTAAAAACATAGGGGCCGGACATTCCAAAGCCAAAAGAGGAAATGGTCAAAATCGATGCCATTTTGATTCAATATCATCAAAATTCATGAATTAAACTGAAAACTCTCTGTACAAAAATGTACAGACCAACTATTTGAAATGTAACGCCACCACACATTTTTGGATTTTGACAAAAAAATTGCACTTGAAGGGTATCAAACACATTGGCATTTTACACCATTTTTAAATGTGAGGAAAGAGACTCAGGTACCTTTTTTCTACTTTCATGAGGACTCTATAAATGGCAGTCTTTGAAGACTAGGTGGCAGCAGACTTACCAGGTACATTTCCATTGTTTTCTGAGCATGCGCACATTACTAAGAACAATGGAGTTACCTGGTAAGTCTGCTGCCACCTAACACCCCGAAAGTCCCCCATTGTAAAATGCGTGGATCACAACACTGAATTTAACCTTGGCGCCCCCCCCCCCACCTGCCCTCCAGTACATTCAATACATTGCTAGTCATTGACTGTGACCAGTAGGATCCTACTTCCTGTTCCTCATTCAATGCCGCTCTCCAGTTTTGGATTCTATTTCTCCTTCCACTGTTTCCAAACCATTTTAATACAGTTTTCATTTCTTCACCTCTGTGTGTGCAGAATCATACAGCTGACAGTTAACGAAACAGTTTTTTGATGAAAATGCTTTTAGCAAAACGAAACTAACAGTCCTTTAGAAACTTACATTGAACACAAAAACTCTCTTGTGCCTCCAGCCTGTTTGGCAGTGTGCTAAATCCTTTCAAATTTAACACGTTTAAAATATTTCACTTTGGGTGCTTTAAATATAATTCAGAAGTTGTCGTGGAATACAAGAAACTCCAAAGTAATGAACTAAAACATTGCGACCTCAATGGAATTCAGAGTCTGTGCCAGCATCTGTACTTCAACATGCTGCAGCCGTACTGAGACGGTTAATTGCCTTACATCTTCCCAGCTCATGACGTCAGAGAAAAGTGAATCCAAACTCCCCGTTCCCAATTTGCAGGAACGAAAGAGGCTGAGCATACATGTGGACAGTTGTGTATACAGAGCACAGCATGGTTTGAATACAGCATTGTATACAATCCATAAAATCATGTATAAAAGAGGTTCTTCCAAGCTTTGTGCTTCAAGAGGAATTGAAACAAAATCTGTCTGTTTCCTTTCTTCACGTCATTGTTTTCATAAGATGTCAATATCTTGCAACCAAAGTCAAGCTTTACGTGTCCTGAATTTAACATTAAAACACCGCCATTCAATACTCACGATTACTATTTGCAGAGAAATTCCTCTTTTGCATCACAACATACATGTATGATCCGGTAAAACAACAACACTACTACGCTACTTTCGCACTTAACTTACCTCTATACTAAAATATCCTCTATCGACATAGTCACCTAGGAACAAATAGCGAGTTGATGCAGGATTACCACCCACTTCAAATAGCTTCATTAAGTCGTAGAATTGGCCGTGAATGTCCCCACATACTGGAAAACGAGAGAGACAAGCAAGAAACATTATAATAATACTACTAAAACAAGGTATTTATGCGAACTCTACTATAAACACAGAACCTCCTAAAAGGGCAAAATAAGAATTTATTTAAAATAAAGAGAAACTCGATGAAACATGAATGTTTCAAGAGAGCTCTTGAAAAATTAGAAGACCAAGGTGGAGAACACTGATGTCACAAGGCAGCTGGCATAAAAGGTAGCTAAGCACAGCAAAATTATGCTTACCAGAATAAGGTTACCAGCCTAAACACCATTATATGTACCATCTGTGACTGATATCCCGCTTATTTCTGCTTAGCAGAACATTTTTAAGCACTATTATCTGCTTAAGCAGCTCTATGAAATTGCTTCTGAAACATTGTCAAGGAAACTTTACATAAATTCATATCCATGCTTAGCTGAATCAATTATTTCACGAATTTACAACGCTTAGTAAACAAGTAGGTAACCAGTTACCAATACAAATCATACATGTCATGTATCTTCTAATCGAAACTGTTTGGTGCTTAGCAAATTTGTGGGCTTAACGAAAATGTTAGCCCCCAATCAACCTCTAAAAGGGCATGGGCTGTATCTGCAAGCCTGCCTACAGGCATACAGTCAGGAAAACTCCACACTCCCGAGATAGTCCAGGGCATTTTCCCCACGGTTATCTAATTGTGACATACAGGACAGCAGGTCTTGTTTCTAAAAATAGAACAACCTTGGAGAAAATTTGTCTGCTGTGGTAGAGAAGGCAGCAGTGCTCAAGACACTGTCAGTGAACCGTACAATTCCAGTGGGTTAGGTTGGAAAGTGGCGAATCGAACTGAAATTTTCAGTCCCAAATGGATTAAGGCCACCTTCTTCAAGACTTCCTTTAGAACATCAAAATGTTTACAGAGAAAATCTACAGGACACTCGAGGCAAAAAACAAGGGCTTGGCAATGGTCTCCGGCCCTCACATTAGTCCTAGCCCTTAATCAGCTAGGGAAACGGCTCTCAAAAAACCATCAAATTTTGACTCTGAAAAAAGAAAAAATTCCTGATGGTTTTTCAGTTTGAAAAGAACCTTCGTATTAAGGCTTTAATACGAAGGTTATTTTGATTCTGAAAAAAGAAAAAATTCCTGATGGTTTTTCAGTTTGAAAAGAACATTCGTATTGTGGCTTTAAGGTCATTTTGTCAGAGCAGTAAACAGACAACACATGTATGGATGAAACCCTCTGTTTCCAAGGCCAAATTCACTCTTGTAATCCACTCATTTCCCAATAGAGAGTCCTTATGAAAGTGGAAAAAAACATTGCAAGATCCTAACCTCGTGTCAAAACAGTGCAAAATGCCACTGTGTTTGATACCCTTCAAGGTCAATTTTTGTCAACATCCAAAAACGTTCCATGACATCAAATTTCAAACATATGGTCAGTACATTTTTGCAAAGAGAATTTTGAGTTGATTCCTGAATTTTGATGATATTCAATCAAAACGGCATTAAATTTAATCTTTTGATTGGCGCACACACTCCCCTTTGGAATGTACGGACCCAATTGTTTTTGATGTCCGATGACTTAATGTTATCAAATTTCGCTCTGGAAGAGATCATCTATGACATTTTACACCATTTACACCATTTTAAAGTGAGGTTAGATACTTGTTATTTTTCCCCCATTTTAAAGGCAAAGTATACATGTACATGTACCTTTGGTTTTTGGAACCGTTCAATTGTTTTATTCCTATATAAATGTAGACAGACAATAAAAATAAATTTTGAAAATGACATTGAAAATGACATTTCAAAAGGTGGTAACGATTTTGAGATATTGACAAAAGTCTGGAGCAGTTGTGACCACGCAGGAAGAATATTCAGTAATTACAAAACACAATCTGAGAAATGCTTCATGCAGAAACGTTTCTCAAATTGAAATGTTTTTTGATACCTCTCAAAAGTTTAAGTTTTTATGGTAATAATCATTGGAGTAATTACCAAAGGTATACCCTCCCTTTAATGGAAAATGAATGCATCACAAAACAGAATTTGACCTTGGACCCTCCTCTCTAAAAATTGAACATGACATTTTGAAGTTGTTCAAAGAGTTATACTTCATACGTGAAAACTCTGTTTCATAGCAACAGCACTAAACCTTTTGCAAGGGAACCAATTAATATTAGTGTGAATATAATTGAAGAAAATAACTTTCAAACCCACTTTGTCATTTTTTACCAAGCTGAATTATTGGAGAGGAGAGGTCCCTCTGTGGCATATTGACGCATGATCCATCAGTTTGTTGATTGACATTACAAGAACATTGGCCAATGTACTGGGGTGAGAGTCTTTGCTGACAAAGAAGTCTGAAACTAGGATCCAACTTTTAGACAATTAGGAGGTATGTTGAAATGATGGCATTCCCACCTTTCTGACAATTTTTTTGCTTTAAATTTCACAGAACCTTTAGGAACAGTGTCCTCGGCACCAGTGAAGTTGATCCTAGAAAAAAAATATATCAGCTGTTTTACTTCACCAGGCTGACATAAAAAGTCTGGATTCAGATGAAAAACTGAAATTTTCTTATCCCTGGATATATACCAACCTGTTACTGGAGCCTCTATTTCTAGCATTGTGGACTCTCTTCTTAGTAATTCCGCACCCTTGTTGATTATTTTAAGTGCTACATCTTCTTGTAAGCGACCCTCTAACACAAAATGTTGCTTTAAGACATCTGGTCGTGGCAGCCCCTGGGCATCGAACACTTCTTTCATTGGCAACCTCCGTGACGGAGGATACGGTACGCCTGTTAGGAAAGACAAGAGGTAAATTGCAAAAGTTGAGGTTTATGAAAAATTTCAGGTTGTTTGTAGTCCCGAACGTGATACCAATGTTAAGATGATGATATTATGTCACGGTTCTACTCAGGATCTTACAAGAACTGTAAAGAGTTCCAGGCAAAACAGTAAAGACATTGTTTTACTGGGAGGCATCTTGATAATAATAAAATAATACAACGTTTTTGTAT
>CM021545.1:6100080-6115669 GCA_010994315.2 Pisaster ochraceus | reverse complement strand
TCCCTATTGAATATGAAATATGGACCAGTAAAAGGCTGCCAGACTAGTGGAACAAGTCGTCCTGCTGGCAAGTCGCTGAAGACGTTAAGGGCAAACCCTGAGAACCTCTACAGGGTTTACCAAGATGAGAAGGTGCAATCTGCTGGCAACCGTGCCAGAAACCCCAGGGTAAACCCCTTCTACAAACTAGGAGTGTACTGAGTTCTTTGACACACATTACAAGACACATGAGGACCCTTGGGTTTAACATCCCATCAGAAGGACACAGCAATTATTATAGTAAAGAATCTTGCTCTGAAGGACACAAGTGTCAAGAGGGGAGCTTCAACCCACACTCTGACAACACCAGAACTAGAGTCCAGCGAGTCCAGCCCACTAGACCACTCGGCCAAGTGATTTGTTCACTGAATGTTGATGTCCTTTGGAAATGTTCCATCATGTAATTGACCAAGTGTGACACTATTTGTCTTTGAATGAAAAAAAGGACAAATATCTTTAACAACAATAATTAAATTGTCCTGAATGCACTACAAACAGAAGCTCTGAAAAAAAATGCAGCCTTTTCCCCTTACATGCAGAGACCAACTACCTTCTATTAAAAAAACATTGAAGGTAAAGAGATGTAAATCCTCAGAAATTACGGTATTGAATAAATTGATACAATAATCCATGCTTCTTGGAACTCAACCAAACATTTCCTTTTAATTTTTTTCCCTCAGTCGGTAGAATTAGACCTTTAGCCGACAACCAAAACAAAATGCTGAATCATTAAACAATCAAACGGTTTCAATTTGATTGTTTAATAATTCAGCATGGATCAACCTCCGATTTCAAAACTCTCAGTATCGTTCCGCTCCCCGGTGAGCTATGAATAGACATCAAAAGTGTCATTACCTCCACAACAAGAAAAATCAGCAAGCAATGAGTTGCTTTTGTCTCCTACGTCGGATTATCAGCTTCTACTCTGGTTAAAATGGAACTAATTCTGGATTTAGGAAATAATCATCAACAATGCCAATTTAGCTGTTGTCAATCCATTTATTTATAATTTATTTAAAACACTTAGCTATTTTTGACCCAAAGCCACATGTTATAAAATGTACAATGTATAAGTCACCGTTAAATGCCACTTTTGTAACTGACCCAGAGCCACCAACATTTGCAGCTTGCAATCAGGAAGATTTTGTACAACAATCAGGGAGATAATTAGAATTATATTCAATATAATGGGGGGACAGTTTCCATAATCTGGGAGATTTTCAAATCCGTTCATCAGAACATTGAAAGATTCGTTTATTTTCAGGGAACTTTCGGAGAATCGGGCAGAGTTGGTAGCTCTGCCTGACCTTGAATGATTGAGTCACGAGTCAACTCACTGTAAATGTAGCTTGGGGATTAAGAGAGCCTTCAAATTTAATAAGGATACCTGTTTTTGAACATACACCACAGACAGGTTTAACCTGTTTTACTGTAGGCCTCATTTGAAGACAAAGTAACTGTAATTTGGAAGCTTTAATAGAAACCTTCAAAGAAGAATGATACCTGTTATGAACCTGAATCCGGTTCAACCTAACTTACAAATTACTGTATGCCTCATTTGAAGACAAAGTAACTGTAATTTGGAAGCTTTAAAAGAAACCTTCAAAGAAAAATGAATGTACCTGAATCAGACTCAACCTAATTTACAAAATACTGTGTGTCTCATTTGAAGACAGAGTAACCATGGCAAAGTGTCCGGCTCCAAGACACACAGCCCGTCCAAGTCAGGGAGGTTTCCAAACCACAATTTGAACCTACAGCTGAACACCTCGGTAACATCTTCTTACAATCACAAGCAATACTGGTTGGCTACTCCTCTTGCTTTGCAAAGAAAACCCCAACTTGCTTGAGTGATTTACTACTCCGACCATCTCTTACCAAGTCCAACACCACAAGGTAACTCAACGCCCAAACTGTTCAACTCTGATTATGGTGGTATGCCTGACCCCGTGTCAAGCATGATCAGTTTACTAGTGCAGTCCTCAGTCCAACAGAATCGGACAAAACGTGCAGTTGGATTTTTCAGGATCGGGAGTGGTTTGGGTTTCAAGATAATGAAGAGGCTAAGTCTCCAGGTCACATGGGCCCTTTCCTTCACCATAAATAGAGAGACCTCTATGTACACCCTGTGTCCAGTTTTCAATACAGCTTGCTCAGGAATAGAAGAGCACTCCAAGGACACCAAGTCACAAAGAGTAAACAACAAGGCACTGATATGCACACACTTCATCTGAATAGGATCAGGTCTTGGGGCATACAAAGTACAGATAATCCTCCTTGTGGGAGGCCTGGTGGCTTTGTACCTTGTGGGCGAGGTTGCGTTAAGGTGCCCTGGGTTCCAAGTCTCCAACTGTCAACACAGACAATCAGTAACAAGGCTTGACACACCCACTTGTCAGTCAGGTGCTCCCCACTTACAATGAACAAAACTGTAAATATTTGATTACAGATCGTTTCCTACTCCTGCGAAGAGGACTACTGCGTTGGGACACATCAAAGATTAACGCCAACTGAGCAACGCACACAAGAGTTCATTGATGCCTCGAGAAGGTCCAAGACCAGAGATGTTCCTGCCTAGCGACAACAAACATCAACTAAAAATTAAAAATCTAACAACTTAACTCCAGTAAAGGCAGCACATACTTTTGACATTTGCCAAAGACCAGTAATGTATCCTTACTTGGTGTATTCCAACATATGCATAAAATAACTAACCTATAGAAATTTGCACTAAATTGGTCATCGAAGTTGCAAGAAAATAATGAAAGGAAAAAACACAAAAGTTGCACAGAATTGTGTGCTTCAGATGCCCCAGAAAGGCCTCTAAAACTACATTACTCCAAAGGGGGTAATTTCTAACAACAGTGTTCTCCCTTAACAGTGGTCCACTGGCCAAGTGCCAGTTAAAACACCTGAGGACCAGTCAGAATTCTGTCCAACCAGTCCTGCTGGCCAGTTTATTGCTGAAGTCCCATCGCTACATTCAAACCACTTCATATCAGTTCAAATTACAAGTCCCACACTAATGACAATGTTACAAGAAAACCTTAAAATATGGAGCAGTGAAAAATCTGGTGGACCAGTGAAGTGACAAGATGGCTGGTCCTGCTGGCTAGTCACTGAAAAAGTTAAGGCCAAACCCTGAACAATGTTTTATAGTATCAACAACTCTGCAGTGCTCTATGGTCATCAATTTTTGGAGTAATTACCAAAGGTATGCCCTCCCTTTAAGCATTTCTACCTTCTCCTTGCAAGTAGGTCTTATCAACCTTGAAGGAAGGGACATGTAGGTTTACAATAATCACAATCACCACACAACCAAACAGCTCAGATCTCAACTCCTAAACCATGTCCATTAATTACCATAATGAATTTAATATTATTCACAACATGACTCTATCACCCACATACTATATTGTTGATTCTAGTTCATCGTCGTTCACAACCGTAATCAAACAAACGGTCTGAGCATGCTCAGATTTCCCTCTCTGTCCATCCATGGAGGTGGTCCGTCTAAGAGCGTGTTTACAGCCAGTAATCTCTCTCTCCCTCCAATGGTCTAGAGTGGCTCTCATACTATTTATACAGGGTTACCAGCCCCCCCCCCTTCAAATAAATTGGTAATTGCTTTTTTATCGCATGGGATGTGGCGGAGACAAGACCAGGTATTTAGTACACACTACAATGCATGCTGCTGTACGTGCAGCTTTGCATGTACATGTACACTTACCGCATAAACAATACACATGATATTACACTAACAATCTACCTGCGCAGTATAAACAGTCATGATTATTGACATCAACGTTTGGGTCTGAACACGCGATTCGACAAGTCGTTTGTCAAGAAAAGTTCGCAAATAGTTTTGTCAAATTATCAAGAGGGCAAGTTTTACATGCTAGAAATAGAGATTTGGGTTTTCTTGTTTTCTCTGCTCATAAAATACTTCAATAATGTTAAAAATAGCACTCCCCCCCCCCAAGACACACACACACACAAAGGTTACTAATGAAAGCATTGTTAAAATGAATTTTGAAAATTTATTTGTGCCGTAGAGTTGAGACCTTTAAGCTGCCCAAATCCAAATCCTGCCATCCCTAAAGATTGTTTAAAACCCGCTGCACAGTTTTCTCTAAATATTTTATAAACCTCTCTTCTGTCGACCGACCGCTCTTCCCACATACACTATTGATAAATGCCAACTGCGTGTCTATTTTTGGACCAATGGATATTTTTAGCTAGTATGTTGACCTGCAAAACTAACTAGAGGTTGCGGGAATACCACTCATGTAGATTAAAGGACGCCTTGCAAAGTAGCGCAAAAAGACAGTCGCTACATTTGTAATGTTTTGATCTTCTTTTCAAGTTACAATTTACTCAGTAACAGCAAACAAAACTGTAATCACCATTAAATAATTCTGCATCAGGGCTCGGATTTGGGGGCAAAATTCACAAGACCACGGGGCTTGTTGCTCAAAATCTTTACTGGCCCAGAATTGTATAAGACCAGAACATTTTAACGTGCATACTGTTTTCATTTTAACAAACACGGTGACACGCAGTATAATAGAAGATTTAACTTATTTGTCTTTCTCATTGAAAGGTTTTTATCAGACTCAAAGTCCACATTTTAACATCACTTGTTTTTGTTTCAGATATAACACAAAGTGGTTTTATTGTTCAACTGAAAAAAAAAACCACAAGACCGCTGGACTTGTCCGTTCATGAGTTTACAGGCCCGACACTAAGATTACTGGCCTAGGGCCTGTGATCCAGTGTAAAATAAGAGCCCAGTGCATGTACACTTTTTATCAATTATTCTTCTGTAATTTATTAACAAAACCTTGAAAAATACAGGTATATAACAGAATAACTAACTTCAGAAGATACAAGTGTGTCCTAAAACAAAACTGCCTCACTGTTTTAACAGAGCTCAGACAAACTTGATACATGTAAATGGTTTATCCTTGTATGCTCTCCACTTATTAGTGAAAAAAACATGTTCTATTATTACAAAATGGCCTCTAGGCCTGATGGTTCATTTTCAAAAGGGCAAGGGCACCAAGGCATTTTCTCCTTGGTAAAGTGCACCTCTAAGAGGAAATTGCAAATTTTTATTGGAACATTTCAAGGTTCCAATTTTACACTAGACCACAGTCCCCGAGGCCAGTAGTTTATACATGTAGTGTCGGCCAGAAAAGTCACAACTGAACAAGTCAGGCAGTCTTTCAATTTCTTTTGAGTAATGAAGTATGCTTAACATCCATAGATATAAACAAATGAGATCAATGTTACATTGTACATGTCTTAGTGTTTGTTTACATAAAAACAGATAAATGCGTGTTAAACTGTGTCAGAAAGTTTTGTTCTCGTGTTGATTCTGGTCTTGTAAAAACAATGTTGGTCCAGTAAACATTTTGAGCAACGAGCCCTGTGGTCTTGTGGATTTTCCCCCAGATTTGATTGAGCCCTACAAGATCAAGCATGCAGCCGTTAACACGTTTTACATTTAATTCAACTGTTTGGATTCCTTCACAACTTGATCACACTGCTGAACAATGTTATCTTTACCACAAATTTAAACTATTGACATCGCCATTCAATAAGAAGACTAAATGTACAACAAATGTTTGATCAAAATTGTCATCAAGCAATCTACTGTGAACCTATGACACATTGTCAAAACCCCCACACCCATATCTTCTTATACAATTTATTGATCCAGATAGGTATGAAGACCACTTTGAACAAGCAATACTATAAATGTGAATTACAAGTGAACACATTTACATGACACAACTATTGATTTTACCAACCTAATCAAGTGAAAGCCACTGGCGAATCATAGACTTGTAACATCTGTACAAGTCAGAGTTTTTATTTTTGTATGGGTACAGACAAATTTCCCTGGAAAAGGGCTCCTTTTAGGTGAAAAAATGAGAACGTGTTTTTTAGGGTAAAAGGTGAGACTTTCTGATTTGTTCACTGGTGACTTTTCCTGGTGGAAACTGGCCTGGTTTCATTCAGCAATAAAGGTCCACTCTTTGAACTTGTGCTGTGCATTGTACTACAGCATGACATAGGAATGGTCACTTAAACGTGGATGTATGTCCATTTAAGACGTAGAATGATCAATACCATTGGTTGATAATCAAACAAAAAGGTGACATAAAATATGTACAATAAACACTCCCACAGACACCTGACACTGTTAAGTTAACAACATCACAGTGCTTCTGGTCTCATCAAAAGTACCTGTGACCTCTTACACCCCTGGCATCCATCCTCCCCCCCCCCAAGGTAACAAATGTTATTCTCTAACCTCAACACCCATTTAAGATTGTACTTGCCGACTTGATTTTTTCAAAGACGAAAAGCTAGGTCTGCCAAATATCCCCATCTGGGATCATTGGATTTATATACAACATGTACTTGACACAGAGTCCAAGTTTATCAAACTTTATCAAACACAATGAGAGATCCCCTTTAAGTGGTTGATAGTCAAGTCCAAAAGCTACTGCAGACTGACCCAGTATTACATGTGCATGAAAGCAGCTGCTGAGACAGGAAAAGAGGCTAATGATTTTCCCTGGGCACCATTAATAAACAAGGGACTGCCTTAGAAAATGCATGAGTGGTGTCTCCAGGAGATGGGTACCAGGATGTTAGTCTTGATTCAAGTCAACATTGGAGGACAAAACCTCAGGATGTACGGAGTGCTTGTTTTGAGATCAATCAATTCAAAAATGCTGAAAGGAAATTGTTTCTCGGCAGCAACGCTTCAGATCAGGCAGAAGATTTTTGTTAGTTATTTTGTGGTTTCTTGGTTTGTTAGATTGTTGTTAGGAGGTGCAAGTTTGCAAAGGAGACCTTTCCCAAAATTCAACACTAATATTGAAACTATGTTTCTTTAAAGATAACACATCAGATGACATTAACCCTGCTGTTTTCATTGGTTTTCTAAAGCAAGGGGAAATCTGCTACTGGGGCAATCGGGAGCGTACCCACTTTAAGGGGGGGGTGGCCTCAAGCTCATCCTGACAGCTACAGGCTGTGTATCTCCACAGATCAGCTCTGTACAGTTACACCTACATATATGTAATCCTCACCCAGCATTATTAACGAGATGAGAAATGCATAATCAAGCTGCGTGAATAGACATCTGATGCAACGCGCAGGAGATGGCATCGGACCGTGTGCATCCATGCATCGAGGCCTTCATTTCACGCTTCAAGCCTGCATGTATATATGTATGTATTTAATAAATGCAGTGAACAATATTATCTTTTCCCGCTGTTAATTACTTACTGGAGGCGTGTACATCGCGTTCCTCAGATACCATCAGTGTTTCTTGTAAAAGCTGATGTATCTCGCCAATAGAGGAATATTGGATTCATGATTCATTATCTGCTGAATAAATGTTTGATTTTGAATCTGAATGCTCAGCAAAAGGGATGTCATCTTCAACAGGGACAGTCTCCAAAATCTATAGCATCTGAACGGTTGACTTCACACACTTTTAAAAGTAAATAACCGTTAAATTGGGATGTCCCTAATTGACAAACGAGTGTCATCAAGGTCAGTTAGATTCTGAGGAACCTGTCACCATGAATTTGAAAACATCTTCTTTTCATGGAATTTGTTTAAAACCGTTCTTATTTCTCTTGCCTTCCTGACACAGAGACAAAAATTATAAAAGACATCATTCTCTCGTCTTCTTTTATGTATTAAATAATAAACCACTAGGAAAACTGACGGGGTAACTTTGTTAATATTAAACGGGTGAACAAAGAAAATTTGACTGGAACAGACAGGATAAGAACCAAACCGGCGGTCTACCAACTGAGCTATCTAGCCCTAATATTGGCGGCGAAAGAAGCCATTTAACCATCAAGTTTTTAACTGCCATATAACCCCGGATCACAGCCAAGTTGACTATACAACCTGGGAAGTGGTAGCACAAGGACAGGGATGACCTTGAAGGGACACAACTTTGTATTTCAAATACCAAATAATAAAGCATATGGAAAACGGACTGGGTAAATTTGAACTCAATTTTGGGGTGAACTTAGAAAAATTTACTTGAACAGGATTTGAACCCGCGACCTCCAGCTCTACCAACTGAGCTACATTATGCTCTACCAACTGAGCTACATTATCTACATGTAGGTCCCTTATGATGGCAATCTCCCTATGTTATCAATATCTTTCTGGCACAGCAACCTGTAGGCCTGAAGATACCTGTGAAGAGAAGATGATGAAGAAATGTACAGTTTCAGACATGGGAGGAAAACCAATGTCATCGGGTAGGGACTGCAACCTAATCCGCAAGCAAAGCTTCGGTCTGAGGCAGGATTCAAACCAGGTCCACAGAGGCGAAAGGCAGGGGAAGCACCCAATCAGCCAACCTGATCTTTAAAGGAA
Organism: Pisaster ochraceus; assembly: GCA_010994315.2. Taxonomy (NCBI): domain Eukaryota; kingdom Metazoa; phylum Echinodermata; class Asteroidea; order Forcipulatida; family Asteriidae; genus Pisaster; species Pisaster ochraceus. The sequence goes on along the minus strand of CM021545.1, from coordinate 6,107,206 downwards.
ATTTTCACAAACCAATGAAGTTCCATAGACTGGAGGATGAGAAAGAATGTTCTGTTCAAAAAAAAAGCCCATACTTTAAAGTGTCCATTTGCATCAGAGAGCATACCCTTGGCTGTGACTCTGGGTACATCTTAACTGTTCACTTTATAACCAGGTGTTTCAGTTAACAAGAATCCTCAAAAAAGGCGTAGTCTCAAATGACTCATTCCCCAACGTGTTACTGTCCAATAAATCCAGTTTATTTCTCTGGCAAACTTTTAAGATTCCCCTCCGACATCAGCTCTCGGTGAAATCAAATTCAAACGGGGCAGAATGATCTCGCTGTTAGGCCTAAGATTTGACATCAGTGTTAAAGGTGTTACTCAGGATTGGTAAGGATAAAAAACATAATTGTTTAATTTCAGTCTGAAAGCTTAACTGATTATGAAGTTAATATTAAAAACATTTTTTCTGTGAAATATTTCCCCCTGAAATGAAGTCATATTACAGAAGACTGTATCTGAAAACCTATATAATATAAAAAAAATCTGATTTCGGTTGTTACACGCAAAAGTAAGTACAACGTGTTTACATGCTGAAAATTATGCATGGTTTTGCAGTATTTTTCTCCTGACTCACACAATGGGTTGAGCCCAAATTTTCACAGGTTGTTTCAAGTATATGGTTGATCACACAAAACATGAATACTGTCCGAGACTATTTTGTCAGCGCTAGCAATCCTGTATAAAACCTTTAAATATTGTTTTGATGAATCGAGGAGACTTTATTTTATGGTCTTCTGCTTTCAGTTGAGTTTTCTCTTGCGGCTCTTGCGGCGTTGGCATGAAAACTAAGTGCTCCTTTTCAAAAATGCAACAGAACCACGCGTACAAACTGACAAGCGTTGTCTTTGTCTACACCAGAATTATCGCAGAAACATTTGTTACATGCGAGTGGTTCCAAAAAAAAAATGGTTTTCAAAAGAAGCGAAAGCAATCTTTCCACAATATCTGAGAACTGGATTGACACCGCCCCCCCCCCCGACCACCCAGGTGTTTATTGTGTAGGACTTCTATGCACAGAGCTTAGTTACATTGAAAAACAGTATGAGGTTATAAAGAAGATTGTCATGGTAGCCATGCCTAGTTAATGCATGACTACTATTGTTCGTAGTCTAGATTGGTTGCTACCTATTGCAATGGATTTGTGATTCAATAAATCTTTTATGAAGTGCAAGGCCAGGTATTGGGTGAGTCAGGCCAGACACAATAAATTTTGTTTCCGGTTATTTAAAAAATTAAAAAATCATCAAAAAAATGATTGTACAATGGACAAAATGTCTGATATTGACCAACTTAACATATTTTTTTAAAAGTGAAATAGAAACCAGAACACATCAAGACAAATTTACCAATCTATATCCGTGATTTGAGTCTCAAGATTTTGTGATCCACGGCCGTCGTCCGGCTCCCACATTCACCATGCGAAAAAAATACCCATAATTCAAAGCACTACGCGCACGTGTATCTGACGGTGTGTGTTGAGCGCATTCTACAGCTTTGCACAATCTGCAGATTGCCCGCAATTTTATCAAATCAGCAGCTTTAGCTGCCTAACTTGTAGCACAATCTGAAGATTGCGCTTGCTTTTGCTCGATCAGAAGATTGAGCTGCCAATTCAGCAGAGCGCAAAATGTAAGTTGCGCACAAAGTTTTTCCAAATCCGTTGAATGCGCTCAACAGATAAACAAGCGTGGACTCAACAGAAGTCGTGAGCGGAGGAGTTTGGACATCATTTTGGCCGAAATTTATCTTTTTTAGAAATAAATCTGACACAATCGTACCTCCATATTAACCAGCAACCGACCTACTGACCCTATTGTAGAATGGCATGTAACCGGAAACAGAAGATTTTTTTTTTTTTTTTTTTGGCCTATCAGTCTCATCTGAATGGACAATTTTGTCAATGTTTTCTTTCCTAAGGCAGTAGCAGGGACTTGTGTTAATTTGGTTATAAATATATGATTGCTAAGTGCAAAAACTTGTTCACTTTTGTATCCTTTGTTTCGCAGATAAATTTCTTGGGAATTAGGCCTAATAAAAATAATTGTTTGTTTCCAGTAACATGCTCTGAAAAATTTGCCACAAATGTTGATAAAATTTTTACGGTCGCAAGGTTTTTACACCGACGGTCGGGTTACCGGAAACAAAACAAATATTTTTATTAGGCCTTCCAGCTTTTTTTACAAAAATAAGTTCTGATCACAACTGGGGCCAACTTTCCTGTGAAATGCTTACAGGTAGGGTCATAGATTGGTAAACAATCCAAACATTTATGAGCATAAAAACTAACTTGGTGAGAAGCACTGCAGGCTGTTGATAGAATGACTGAGAAAGGATTCCCTTTAAAGTAAAATTATTTTGAAAATGTTTTACCCCAAAACATTTGGATCTGAGAAAACAATTCATGCGTGAATCGTTTCTCAGATTTCTGAGGGTTGACTGAAAAATCAAATTTCCGTTGTGGTCTGTCGCCGAATGCTGCGGCCAGAGATGCAGTTGGCACCCGCTGTCACCTCGCTACAAACTAGGATGGAGTGATGTTCCTAATGGAAATACTGAGATTTTTAGTTGTTACTGTTTTCTCAACAAGTATTACATGCTACACACTGTATATCAAGCTAAAACATGTGACTTTTATTGTATCTTTCTTGATAATTTGGCCTGTAAATCAGCCTTACGTTGACAAAAGTCAGTCAATGAAAAAGGATTCTTTTTTTTTTTTTTATTGTGTGTAAAATAACATTTTGTTCTTGTAAAGGCACAGCAGTTTTGCCCAAGGTTTCGGAGTGGGAGTGTCTTCTTCTGTCTGATTCCTACTACAGAGATGAGATTGGAGGACTTTGAAAATTCCTGAAAAGTAGCTCTTGACCTACAATCCCCCTTTATTTTAGACCCAGAACCTCCCAGATGTTTTAATTCAAGAGGTTTCCAGACTCTGTGTATCACCAAAAATACAAAATGACAGGCATGGACACAATGTGGACGTTTTCTTTCTTCCTTTGGCGACAGTTTTACTTCTTTCAAGAAGGTTTAAGGTATGAGGAAAGCAAATCTAAAATCAGGAAAAATTCAGAGAAATGACACGCCCGATACTATCCCACGATTCCCTAATAAGATTTCTTGCTAATCAATAACGGTGTGTACACCCTTTACAATCTTTCATAATTTACTCAGAAATGGACTTCTCTAATTTTCTTCTCAATCTGATAAAAATAAATAATTCATGTAGTAGATCAAGAAGAAATTGTGAAGAAGAAAAAAGTTTCCACAAAGATAAAATGCAACCACACAGAAATCAAATTAAGTATCATTTACTGATCGTGTAAAATTCCCAGAAGACAGCAAATATCAAAGGATCTTTCAAATTTCCAGGCTCCGAGAGCTGGCAAATAAATATGGTACTTCATTTGATTTAGACCATTTCTTTATAAAAAAAAGAGAGAGAAAAGAAAAGAAAATGCTTCGTTTCATGTACATGTACCTTGATATTAATTACATTAGCTTTTACAGTGTCATACACCGCATAACAACGGATAGTTGTTCAGACAATATCAGACAATATCCTTTTGTTGTTACGCAGACCATAGCCAGCCAGTCAATTTATATATCATTATGAAGGCATCTTTGTTTTCTTCTCTTAAATTCATGCAGCCAGACCAAGGCTGGAAGTGAAAGCAGTCTGGCTCCTCTCATTTTAAATGCACTTAATACATGTATACTGCTGTTGAACACAGTGACTAAGACAAAGATGACAGCACAAAACCAGCATTAAGGTAAGAAGTAACTATGAAACTAGTAAACTTGCGGGTACAACCATGTGTGCATCTCTTTAGGGAGGAGTGTTGGCTCAGAAGGTATCTAAAAAGCACATTCTCAATGCCCTCATCTGCCTCGAAGTCAAATCCAACATACCTCAAAACATCAGTCATTCAAAATACAAGCTTAACTCACATCGAAATTCAAAAAACCTGGTCACAATAACATCAGGCCCAGTCATTTATACCCCAACCACAACACTGAAACTAGATATGACTTGTCAATAATCGCACACTCGGGGAAAGTCGCAGGGGGTATATTTATACAGTTGCGGCCCCGCCGGGCCGAACATTAAGCCCTCGCCGGCACTCTGTCCCTGTTTGCCAAGGAGGTTGCGTTACCGATGACAACCTACGGAGCCTCGGAGACAAGGAAAGGCCTTTCTCAGACAAAGATGGGAGGGTCAGCGGAGGATGTTGCCACATATCTCCATGGGTGACCTTGGGTTTGTACTAAGTAATGAGACCTACTCAGGGACGTTCCTCTTCAGCACGTAATCCACCGAGGGATCACCTCAAGAGATGTAGCCACATTAATTTAAAAGGTTTGTAAATAACGCTAATGACGGAGCATCCCAAAACAGGCAAAACTGGGTGGGGGGAATTATAAATTCTTGCAGGCCTCATCTTTGCCCGCATCAACTATCTTATACGCCACAGAGTGTGTTAGGCACAAGGACCTTTACATCATTATCTCCTTTAGAAATTCCTTAGAAGAAATTTCTAAAGGGAGACATCCAATTTACACAGGGCATTGCACTGTACTTAGATTCTACCCAATGTGTACTTTTCATTTCAAAAACTCCTAGCATAGTTTTTTAAAAGTTTGTGGCGTGTTTAGGCCAAGCGTCTAAGGGCAATGGACTCAAGCTCTGGTGTTTCAGATCAGAAGAGTGTGGGCTTGTGTCCTTGAGCAAGATAATTTAATACCTCCATTGCTTTGTCCTTCAGATGAGACACAAGTCCCACGTACTAGAATTGGTAGTGCACGTAAAAGAACCCAGAACACTGTATCATCGAAGAGTAGGGGGTTAACCCTGTGTTTGTGGTTCACGTAGCAAGCATCCTTGTTTACAAGTTTCCTCATACTTGAAAGCTACAGTAGTTAAGTTTACTTAAATGCGGCATCCTTGATTTCATTACCATAAATAAACAATAATAACAATAATAAAGTCTGTTTTATTTCTTGTAGGCGTTCTCCTAAGCTCTCCTACTCCTCCCCCCCCCCAAACCCTTCTCAACAACTGGATCCATCGCGAATGACCATAACAAGTTCATGAGTGTATCGTCTTTGCCAGCATCAGCTGTCTCATTGTTCCATAGAGTGTGATGGCACAGGGACCTTTACATCCTTGCCACGTAGTTGGAATATTGCCAAATCTAAAAGTTCACCAAGGATGACGTAATTCATATTGAGAAATACTTACATGGACAGTCTGTCTGTGCCTGTTTCAATATTATAATCAAACTTAAGTATTCCAGAATGTCCTCACTCTTCCTTAAGTTACAGCAAGCACATAATTGTTAATACCCACTAAAAAAATTATCACCAAGATCAAATGCAAGACTGAAAACACGTTGACAGTTCGGTATGATTGAAAAAGTAAATTTGATTTTGGAAGTAAAATCTGAAAGAAAAAAAGCAAGCCGTCTCCAAAACAGCAGTTTGAAAAAATGGTTCGACTTCAAACATGATTTTTCCAAACACGCAGATTCGTCACTTCTTGAAAACAGCGATCAAATGTTATTGTAGCAAGAAGAAGTAAAGAATGATTAAGTTGTGATATTAGAATCATATTACAATTACTCATTTAAACATAAAATATCCCAAGACTTGCCATAAAAGTAACAATTTGGAATTTAAACTCCAGAGTTCAATGTTTTGAGAGTACAGCATAGATGTCTTGAAATGTCAGCAAATACACACGTAACTGAAAGTCAGACATGGGGAGTATTATTCACACTTGATGACCATATCCAGTGGCAGTCAAATCTACCTCAAGAAGTGTATTTACCCAATTCTTTCACAACAAATGCAATACATGTACATCAAATCCAAAGATTCAACGCCAATATCGAATATCTTTGAAGAAGTGCAACTCAACCAGGTGAAGGCAAGTAATACAAGTTGCTTGAAGTTTTCAGCCTCAACTTGGAGCCTCAGCAAAGCACTTGGCTTTACATTAACAATAACAGTTGTATCAAACAATTTAGTGAGAAAAGATCACATGCTTCAGGTTACAGAAGAACTCCCTGGGTTTGAGGGGGTGTAGTATTGTTGACTAAACACACATGGATAACCTACATGTATGGACGCTGATCAGTGTGCCAAGGTCAAACAAAAGTGGGTTAGTGGGTCATGAGTGAAGTATGGTTCTCATATATGTAGGATTCTCATTAAGAGCATGCGAGCAGACTTGTCGAGATACACTGTAAAACAGTGATGAAAATGGAACAAATTGTGAGGAAGGAGTACTGAGATTGATTCAGGTAGGATCAAACAAAGATTGGTTTTTGTCAACGTAACGCTGGCAAAAAGGTTAAGAAAGATACAATAAAAGTAACGTAAAAGTTTCAGCTGACTCTAGTGTCTACTTGTTGAGAAAACAGCAAAAACTGCCACAGTATTTTTTCGAATCTATCCACCGTTAGTGAGCGGGTGGCAATTGCATCTCTGGCCAAAAAGACACTAACCCTCAGAAATCTGAGAAATAATTTGTGCATGAATCAAATGTTTTGGGGTAAAACAATTCTCCAAACCATATTACTTCAAAGGGAATCCTCTCTCAAAATAGTTGATACTATCAACAGCCCCAGTGCCTCTCACCAAGTAAGTTTTTATGGTCATTCATTTTTGAAGTATTAACCAATCTATGACCCATACTTACAGGAAGATAACGTAAAACTTCAACACCCACTGTTTCATACTACATGATACCTTTATACATAGTTTTTAACTTGTACCTGGGGAGACACTAACAACATGTTGTGTTCTAACAACACAAACTATCTTCTTTATTTTAATCCAAGGGCATCACACACTAACTCCATTTCTCTGAATTCACTTGACCATGACCTTTAACCTGACATCCGTAAACAAAAATTGACCTTTACCTTAATCAAGGGAAACATTGACAAAGGTTTGGTGGCCTTTGCTTGAAGCCAACATCCTGTTTCCTCCAGTTTTAACCTGAATTTATCATGCATTGATAAGTGGTGCTGACTTTTTTATATATCTGGAAAACCGCGTTTACACTAGATCCAGATAGG
>CM021545.1:6060368-6083138 GCA_010994315.2 Pisaster ochraceus | reverse complement strand
TTACACACAAGGTGTACCCCAACCCAGGCCTAAACCAACCCTAACCAAAATTCACTTCACAATTTGTCACAACTGATGCATCAATTCCCCTTGCACAAGCTAGCATATCGAGCCAATGCGCAGGAATTACAATATGTGCAAATTGCGGCTGATACAAGATTTCTTTGTTTTTGGTTTTTTATTCAGACCAAATTCACAAAAACCATCAAGATAAAACCATTTGCCCCAGATTGCACAGTAGGGCTTTTAAAACCAAGCAGAAATCAACGTTTCAATTCAGCCTGCTTTGGCCAAACTTCCAAAACTTGGGTCAAGAATGACCCCCGGTTTTGAAAGATCCTACGGAGAACCCTGAATTTTTAAACAAAATTATTCCACTGTAATTCAGGGATGCCATTTTCAGCCTAACTGAATTGTGGTCCTTCAAATGGGGTCATTCAACAATCCATGGGCTGCTAAGTAAACACCTGGAACTTTTTAAGATAGTCTGAAGTATTTACTCTGTATGATAACTACCATTACTTGACTTAAACTTGTTGAATAGAAATAAGGTTGAACAAACAGAATGGTACATTTCTGTAGTGACTATTCAACAAAAAGCCTTTTTGTACTACAAATACAATTAGACCATACAATTCCAAAAACAGTCCCTCCGGATGATAATTATTGAATGTGAAATTCATTTAAAAATAAAATAGCAGTTAAAACAGGTTCATGCTTATTTAAAAGGGTTTCATAATACAACAACCTCATCCTGCACAGTTCAAAAGTCCACTTGTAAAGTGTATAAATAGACATCTCTACTGTCTGTACATACAATCTGCATTTTTAAATATTGATCTAGGCCACACACACACCCAGCACAAACCTGTATTACATTGTATTACTTTGTGGGGGTCTTCAACATTGTAACACATGGCATCAATAAATAAAATATATGTCAGGGAGTATTTGTACTTACGAAGAAATCATTAATTTCACCCCCCAAAAACCAGAAAAAGGTGTTATTTTAAAACATTTTTAGGCTACCTCTTTGAGCCACCATTTTGAAATTTGAAATGAAGACCAATATGATGCATCTTAAATTTTATTTCTGAAACTTGCAAGACACTACTTGAAAATCGGTGTTTTTGTGAACTACTTTACGTTGAAGACTGTCTATAAAATAAATTGACACTTTAGGCTTAATTTGAAATAACACAACTGCAGTGTAAACACTTGATTGATTTATTATACTTTATGCACCATAGCTGAAGTCAAAAATCCCAAGTTAGAAATGGGTAAAGCTTTCACGAAATCCAAATTAATTATGGCAATATTTACTCATGTAAAAAAAAATTAACACGATAATAAAAGTATCAAGCTATTGTAGTAGTGTATGCATTTTCATAATTTAAAGTTGTTTTTAATAACAAACTCTGCTTGAATTATGTTAATCATTCAAAACCATATCTTGTAAATATTTCTTGAGTAACAAACAGGTTGAGTCATAAAAGGGTACAAGGTGAGGGGTGATTAATTAGTAAGGCACCACACTTATAGGCACAACATTCAATGTCATAGAACTCACAGACTCATTTTAAAGCAAATGCATTATACACAGACATGAGGTGATGGGAAGGAGGTCGTCCCCCAATTGCCGGATGTACTTCCCATAAATCTACTTCCTGGGAAGGGGGCAGTTTGAGATGATCTGAAGTTCTACTGACCTTAATCATCATAGTAGATAGAATATCATCCGTCATAAGAAATATTAGAGCTTGGAATACACTGACGCTACATGTAAGACATTACCAAAGATGACTTTTGACATTATAGTCCAGACCTCAGGAATTGACATTGTCCCACGAAAATCTTACGGGTAAAACGATGAAACAAGGTTACACAGCACAGAATGGGCAAAGGAGCAACCTTCATTTGACCTCTGCATGAGGGGATCCTACCCCAGCGACATATTGCTGGCACCAGCAAGTGGGCTTATCCTAAATTAAATTCTAAATTCTCCTTTTAGCCCCTCCCCCTCTCTATCTCCTCGAGTACATGCAGTCCAACTGAGAATGTTCTAAATGTTTTTAATCTCCTTTCATTTGGTTCTCACAGTAGCACTAGCCCCATTACTTTTCTCAAGGACTGAGTGAAACACCTGTCCGTTTAAGACCCATGTAGTGCCATTCAATAAGTCAGCCTATCACATACAGGAACAATACACCTTGTAACAATAGTGGGTTTATCTCTTTGTACTTTACAATATCTGGAGTCTTAAGAGGTATGCAGTTGCTATAACAGGTGTGAGTTTTCTTAAATGGTCAATAATCCAAGCGGAATTTCAATAAATGCCAGGTGAAAACAAATAATCCAGATAGTCCCAACTAGTGAAATTGACAAAGTCAGTGGTCAGAAGTTCACCCACGCTATTGAACGCATCCAGGCCTAATACTTCACAGAGGCAAGTGATGCAAATGCCTCCATTGCCCCTCATCATTGCCTTGGTGCCTTCTGCAATGTTAAAATAGAAATTTACAATTTCCTCACATAGGTGCCCTTCACCATGGAGAAAATGCCTTGGTGCCTGCCCTTGCCCTTTCAAAAACAAAGCATCAAGCCTGTTAATTGTAACCTTAATCTGAAGGTCTTAGTTTTACACACCTTACATAATTAACTGAAACTCCAACAAAATCCAAAACCATATGGTAACCCAACACCCAAAGTGACACCCAAACTGTTTGACGTCGTTTATGGTGGTATGCCTGATCCAATGTACATGTACCTTGTTATCAGTTTATTGGTGCGGTCCTCAGTCCAAGAGAATCAAACAAAATATGCAGTTGAATTTTAAGGTTTTGGGGTGGTTAGGGTTAAAGTGTTATGGAAATACTCATCATCAAGGCTAGTTGAGGTGTTGAGAAGGCAACACTACATAAAATGTTCGTTCAAATACAAACCCTCTGACACCCATAGTAAGAGTAACTCACAGATGGTGTATCAAGTATGATTACCTAGAGTTTAAGTTCTGCAATCAATTTTAAGCCCCGCCACAAACCACTCTTACAAATATTTGCACAACCTTACATCTGAGATAAACTTGAATAAACATTTATTCTGTTGGAAATTTGGAGAAAGAAAAATCTGACAAATAATAATTTGATAAATAAAAAGATAAATCAAACGACAAATAAAAACATATAGCATACAGAACTGGAAATCCTGTGCAAAAAAAATACCATCAGAAAACTTGTAACCTGGTTTTATGGCAAAATATGCCTGGAAATTAAATTTCATGCCATTAGAAAAAGCAATATTAAATTTTGCAAACATCAGTTTCATAATGATATGGATGGGTGCATACCTAATCCACCAGCTGAGACTGCATTATTGCTTTCAGTGTTACCGCTAAGACCCTTCAACTTTACTTCAGGCATTGCTTTCCTTTTTTCCCCCATTTGCTGTTTCTCTCTCAGCTAAACGATCCACAGTTTTATTTCTCGTTTGAAAATGAGGCAATTTTGTTTAATCTAACATTTTCCCTTGATTAAGTGATGATGTGTTTTTGCGTAGTTAAGTGCTTCAACAACCAATACGATACACACTATTTGACACGATGCTTGAGTGCACGCACTTGTGCATAAAGCGTTAATTTCAAAATTGCATAGCATGGAGAGGAGACATATGAGCTGTGTCCAATATGTGTCTTTGGCCATTTAACAGGATTAATGTCGTTTTCTTTTTCTTTTTTCTTTATTGACCGATCGAAAACCCTTCATAAATAATATCCTAACGACCACATACATTGCACATTCAAACACTACTTTCAACATGTAGGAGAGATGCGGACCTTGAACTTCGCCCTTGACAGGGCATGACAACTTTCCCCTGGTAAGGGGTACTTCTATGAGGAATATTGGAACTTTGGTTTGCACAAGGCACCACGGTAGTTGTTGTGGGCGTCGTGGCCGCGGGTGATTTCAAGGCCTGGAGAGGAACATCTTTGTGTAAACTGTCTACACAAGGAATAAAATCAGGCCTAAAGTTACACACAGCCAATGGCAGCCATGGCCTCTGTTGCCCTGATCTTGACATTGGTGCCCCATCAAAGTTCCCCACCAGACTTTAAGATCTTCCACTCGAAGTGTCCTTTGCAAAAATGAAAATGGCCTTGCCTTCTTGAAGATAAACTTTCAGGCCTGTAAAATGTCCATGAATTTCGAGAGATGCCTACTTGTATGAGATACTTATGTTCTCTATGCATTACCTCGATGACGAACTCCAGAAAACTTTACCCTTTGGCGTACACTGGTAATATTAGTAAGCAATGTCTCATGCTACATACTAAAATGCTTTAATTGTGCTGTACTTAATCCATCAAAAAGGGCCAAAACAACATGCGCATTTTTGATGAATTTGCTGAACACTTTTAACAGAAACAATCACAGGCCACAAAATATATGCATACGACAATTAAAACTGTCATTTGTAATTAACTGCACTTTTTAAAATGTTAACTGCATCCAAGGTGAGTGTCTGTGTGTGTGATTATTTTATTTATTTGTTTGCATACACTGTAATTTAACCGACACAAATAAATGGTATCAATAAATGTCAAGGTAGTAGGATGGCCAGGAGTGGGGGCACAGCATAAAGTCATTTCTGCCAGGACGAAGCTGTGGTAATGTCGGATTTGAGGATGTATTTCCTGCAAATGCTTCAGGCAAAGCGAACTTTCTTGATTGCATCACAATTGGGCAGCGCATACTAATTATTGCAATGCATCACAAAAATTTGCTTCGCATTCCCAATCGCAGGAAGTATGAACTGGTCTTATGGTTTTTCCCCCAACAGCTTGTCAAATTTACCAAATAAAACCTTATACATATGAAGAAACTCGCCTCATCTCATGAATATTCACCTAAACCCTTAACTACAGTCCCAATTCCTTCTATCCATTTGCCAGAGAGAAGGGTTCAGAAGGACCAGGGTCAGTAGGCCCTCACAACAATTTCTGGTTATCATTGGGTAATGCTTACTGGGTGAGGCATCCAAACTTATCCAAGTCCAAACAATCTGGTGTGGAGTGACACGGGAGACAAGGAAATGGAAAGATTTTGGGCTCACTCAAGTCAAACTGCCCTGTCTCTGTTCAGTAAGTTAGCAAATGCTACTTTATTTACTTCACACATAAAGGCATTGCCAGCACATGCATGAGTACCTTCCTTTGACTGCACTCTAGGGGTCCATATCCAATATTTCAGGAGAAGTAGAAGTACATGATGTATGTGGGAACCAGAGGTTCTCAAAATGGTCGAAAACGAGCAGGACTTGTATGGTCTAAAGAGCAGACTCAATGACTTGTGCCAGCATTGAGTAGGTTAGTGGAAGGCTGATCAAAACTCAACCCCAAATGTGCAAACATCTACAACATGGGTACTGTGTTGTTTGGAAGTATGTACCCTCAAAACAGTCATTGACAACAACAACAGTGATTGGTTTCCCTTGTTTAGCAAAGCGAATGCTAAGCAAATTGTATCAGTTGCTACTCAAAAATCATCATTTGTTGCTCAATTATTAGCATTCAGAGTGCACAAAATCTGTTCAGTCAAAATATTTTACTACACAACAGTGCTGGATGAAATCTTTCCCTGGTCAATCAATAGCTGTTGTGTGTGTATACAGAAAGTGAACCATTCCAGTCCACAAAAGAATACTGCCTACAAAAAGGGACAATAATTCCCTTCATCGTGTGCATACTAATCGAAGACATGAAAGTGTTTTTATAACAATGTCTTGTTGATGCATCAGAGTCACTGACAGTCATTAAAACTAACAATATATGACTATAGTCAATCATTCAAATGCAATAGATGACATGTCAGTTGATTTTGTTTAGAAAATACACAGTAGTTGAGTAGGCCTAAAAAGCCTTAACTCCCCCAATGAATGTCATTCTTGTAAGGAAAGACTTCTAAAAATTATTATTACAGTATAATTTTACTGCAAATTAAAAAATGGAACATGAAGACTTTATGTCAAACGTGTTTCGCTACGCTGAAATTCAGTATCTCGTTTGTATCTGGATTGTTGGATATGGGCCAAGCCCATTCCAAATACAAAATTTTAACATGATATCAGCCCCACATAAGAAAATTCTAGTTTTCATATCGTTTATAAAACCCCAATTACAGCAGCTAACATTTCAACAGCATTTTTTGTATGCAAAAAAACTAAGGACAGCGAGAACCGAGGAATTATAAGCCATAAATATAAATTAAACTTGTAACCCGGCGACATAAACATAGTCAGCTACCGCAATAACATTATGTCAACTGTTTGACCACAAAACATGGCGGCGGTACAGGTAGAATTTTGAAGATAACCCTTTCAAAAATACTCACTTTTTACAATCCTCTCTGTGGTTGAGAGCTTTCCGTCAATCGTAGCCATAGTTGAAAGGCTACTAATCCCACCAGCTGCCTTTGGGGGGTTCGATGCTATTCCAAAATATACGATTCCAATGGATTTCTTGCACAGGTCACCCAGGTATCCACTACTCTATCTCAGACTGCAGCGTAAACATTTACCATTTTTGCTAATTTGCATACCGACAGCAGAACCCCGGCCGCGCAAGGCTAACACGAGAGGGCGTTAACCGTTTTTGTAACATCCGCTTTTCGGATTAATCATTTTGGGGATTCTGGTGTTGTTTCCAATTCCCACCCTTAAAAAGTAGATTCATAAATTGCCACAATTTAGACCTTGTTTGTCAAGGTCTCAGCAGTTCCGTGATCTTTAAGGATCACGTGTTTTGTGAATTTTAAAACAAAATCCTGATTATCCCGAAACGAGTGTTTCCAAAGCAACCAACAGTATACACACCCGGTTGACGGACATACTTCAAGATGATTAGTGATGTGACATTACACTAATTTAATTTGGATGAGATTTACATAGAGTGAATAATTATTTCAAAATGTTTCAAGCCAACAATAACGGAGTAACCTTCACATCGACTCTGACAGGCATGATTTATTCTGGTGTTTGGATAAAAACATACATTTCCCCAAAAAACATTTGCCCACCTAACTTCAAGTAAAGTAGATTTCTTGCAGTGGAAGTCAAAGATTGCAATGGTGTGTCACGAGGCTTCAATGCAATGTACCCGGACACTGGGATTGGATCTACGTAGCAGCAGCTAGTGGCTCCCAGAGGAAGCTAAAGACAGGCTAGTGCTTTTCAAAATAGAATCATCATCTTAGTGAAGTTTCATGCGTGACGGAAGAAGTAACAAAATAAACCACAAAAGTTAATAGATAGCTCTAAAATAATTCACTAAGCATTGACGTGACCTCTTCCTGGCCGACGAATAACAACGGAGACATTATGAGAATGCCTTTGGGATTGGTAAAATAATAGAGCAAGGAACTACTACTGAACGATCCCTGCGAGCTATACAAGTAAATACTCTTGTTGCCTAACTGGGAAGAGGATTGTTTCATAATGATCATCAGTGGGGTTCATAATCACGAACTATGATCACTTGGGTCCACCAATCATACATAATAATATGAAAGTTTGCATTAGATATTCATCCATAACTGGTACTGTTTGTAAAGAAAGACCGGTCTTTACCCTGGTGATGGTTAAAGAAAGGAGACCGGGTGGGCAAGAACGGAAGTTGCTTGGATCTGGGTGAGGGCGCTATTTTAAGAACTGTTTCAGAACAGCCGTCGGCTGCAGGTAAATTACATTTATAATTAAATTAACATCCGTTCTTTTTGTGTCAACAGAGCACAACCACAAGATACAAACAGAAAAGTTGTTTTCTTTATTCAACCCCTCCCCTTTCTTTACCCAGTATTTAATAAATAGATAGATAAATAAATAAATAAATAAATACATAAATAAATGTCTATTTGAAGCGTTGTAAAAGCGAGTGTGAAATAAATGGAGTAGCATAACTCCACATCAAAGAAAAAATTAAAATAAATATTAATAAATAGATAAATAAATAAATCAACAAATAAGTAAATAAATAAATAAATAAATAAATAAATAAAAACATACTGGAAAAAACAGATTACAATTAGTTTATATTTCAACAATTGTTAGTGTTATTCAGAATAATAAAATGGATGCTGATTATCTAGCAGTGATTCACCTGATGGAGGTTGTCGCATTGCTGGGTAGATTGATTGATTTCAAGGCTTACATGTGTAGGCCTACTTGCTGCGCGGCGGGCGGGGTGGGGGGGGGGGTGAGTGACCAATCCTACAACACTTCAGTTGAGTTTAAGCACCTAAGGTTTGCGGTGACACCACGTAAGAAATCTCTGCAGCATTCTCCAGAAAACGGTCAGAGTAAACTGATCGAAACGTCGAGCAGAGACCGGCTCTTCTCAGAGCCACCACTACTCACAAATAACAGAGATTTCTTACACGGCGTCACCGCAAACCTTACTTACTAATAGTATTTTCCTCTATGCAGAGTTTCAAATTTTATCTTCATTTGAGTTTGTTTAGCCATGGTTGATGAACTCAAACCAAAAGCTGAATTCTTGGAAAAAAATGTGTTTAAATGAAGATGCACTTCAAAAGAGTTTTGGGTCTTTCCCAGTGGATGGTCCCAATAAAATTATAGGAGAGCTTGTCACCACATCCCAAACATAGAGCTGATTATGTTGGAAAAAAATTCTGATGGCAAAATTAGCAGGATACCAATCACAGATGGCATGTGGTATGACATTGCGCTTCGGTACGTTTTGTGATTAATTCAGCTTATGCAATTGGGCCCACAAACTAGAGAACGAAAACATGAGCTAGTGGGTATTGGTCCTTGTGCATTGCTCTGTGGTCGTTGAACGGACCCGCAGGGCACCGGGCAGTGTTGGTCTCTCCGGCCTACCTGCCAAGCGGTGAGTCAATTCTTAGAAATTCCACCATGGGGGGAAGGTGCGGCCCGCACTCATCAAATTAATGTCTTGTGGCTTGTAGTTTTCAACATCTTATTCAAATATTGGTGCATTACTATGAGATTGAAGCGTGGAATTTTCCATTGTTGGCGCCTTTGTCCATAATTATGATTTAGTCTTATCTAAGATTTTTAAAAAATAATAATAAATAAACATAACTATAAACATAAAAACTCACTCTAATACTTGTTCCAAGCACCCTGTAAAGACAATTTCATCATATAAATTGCTGAAATATTCTATTAAGAATTTTAAAGATTATAATGTTTGCTTTTAGCCAATGCTACGGCTGACTAAAAAGTAACTGGTAAAAGTGCAGACGATACGGAGGTACATCTCTAGTTTCCTACATTTTGACCGGATGACTACAGGTGAAAGTAATATTCATCCGCCAATGAAATAAACACCAACATATTTTGTGTAACTTTTTACTGAAAGGAGGCAACACAAATTGAATGTTTTGTAACATCAATGCCTCATTTTCTTAGTGTTTTATGATCTACGATTATTTCATTAAAGCTTTCCAGCAAAGAAATCGTTGACGCTAAAGATAATTGACTAATTTTTACTGGAGCAGTTACAAAATAGACCTAAAGAACTAAAATTAAATATGGATTCTTAAACCTTTACAGATCATGTAAATTCGCAGTTATTATTAAATACTTCAACATCATGGGAAAGCAAGTATAAATATGACACAAACAAGGTTACAATCAAATAAAACGAGCAAGTTTTGTGTTTTCCTGCCTTGGGTTGACATGTTTTCTGACAGATTAAAGCGGATGAACATTGAGTGATGCGTCAACTTGGGCTCAACACAACACAAAGTACATGTCGATAATAATGGTTCAGAGTTCACAATCACACACATGCATGGAAGAATGTCTAGTACTAGTAGTAAAGACTCAGCACACTCGCGCTAGATACATGTCGAATTGTGTGTTGTTGACATGAGTTGCTGTATGTATTTCCTTAAGCAGTTTTAGAAGAATCTATCGGCAATGGCGGACCTCATTGACTCAGTCTCTGACTTGCAGGACCACGGAGTAGCTTTGAGTAACAACAACAATGACTTCAGCTCTGACAACAATTCGGACTGTGGGCAGCCGACTGGCGTGGGAGACGACGGGGAAGAATTGTTGCTTGAGCCCGGCGTGTGTGACCCCGATCACATGGAAGAGAGATTCCGTGTTGACCGAAAGAAACTTGAAGAAATGCTACAAGGTAGGGTGTGAATTTGTGGTTTTCGTTCTCCATGTCTAGTTGGAATTCAGATTGTTACTTTTTAATTGAGATATTTGTTTTTGTAATTAGAAGACAGCATGTTGTTGTTTTTTGTGAGTAAACATTTGACAGATTCACAAACGTCTCAAGACGTAATTCTTATTCGACAGAAACCAGACTATCTTCGTGCAGAATGGCATAACACATGGTCTTATTCTTGCCTCAATAAGCATGCCTCAATCAACTCATTGTATGTACTTGCGGGTGCCCTAGCGAAGGAATACCGGGCCCTTTATTACGCCTTTTGAAATCACAACATTCAGAACACCTTAATAATATTGTGTTTTCCATCTTCTGCTCGATACTTTGTGAGCTAACTAGCCAGTGTAATCATGCAAAGATCTGTTTGATCAGATCAGGTCACTTTGCCACAATCTTTGAGCTGTTTCTTCATCATGGTGTGATACATTTCTTGTTCTTTTAAACATAACCACAGACCCACTGAGGATAAAGGAAATTGGAAATGTAAATACTTGAAACATGGAGGAAGAAAATTAGAATCAATTTTTTTCCCTCCATGCTTGAAATGCCTACCCCCTCTTAAGGAAGCTTAAAAGCTGGGATGTTGTGATTCTAAAGAAAGCTGGTTGACCAAAATACTCTGATTCATCTTAGATGAAGAACTGTCTCGACATTTGTTATCTCTATGTGTTTCTTATCACAACTAACTTTGGTTTAATTTGATGAACACTTCCATTGATAAATTATTTTGAAGTTCAGTACCACTCACTAGAAAAAGCTATTTCAAATGGATAGACTGATATTATTGTACTTTTTACAAGTTTTACCTTTTTTTAGCTGTCGCATTGTCTACACTAGTAATTTTTGCAGTGGACTACAGCTTCCGGCAAGCAGCAAAAAGAACAGCCATGTTAGTTTAAAATTCATGTCTGATGCACGGTCATTATGTCAAAAGTGTAAATTTTCTATATTTGTATGGCTTTTTGTCTCCATAGTGCAGTTGAACTACCTGGTAGTGCGTATATACATTATGACATTCCAGATCACCATAATACAACAAAGACAGAAAACCAGCCTTTGAAAACTACCCTATCTTACGTATTCCAGAATTTAGAAAGAAGAAAGAGGAAAAGTGTACTATTGTTATCGTCCCAAAGGATAGAAAAGAATTTCTTTTTTTACAAAAGTCCGAGCAGGGTTTTAGTATGCAGTCACACACTTCCATGATTCAAACCGTATATAAATGCTGTACAATTCTCTAGGAGCAATGCTTTGGAGGGGGAAAAGAGAGCTGTCTGACAACAAAAAGGAAAACCATATCCACAGGCTAGACTTAAAATATCCATTCAGAGTGCGAAAGAAAATAGGCTAAAACTGGATTCCCAATCAGTGAAAAGTTTACCTATAATTTCTATGAGTTCGGGTCATTCAGCTGTTAAGGAAACAACTTTTGAATCCTCAAGGTTTATGGTGATGAATTATAGTATAGACTTACAAAGGTTGTGGTTTCTTGCTTCTCCAAGGAGTTATTTTCGGAGATGCACTGCGAGCAAAAGCGTCTTCAATTGTATTCAAGGTGTGAGGAGTTTAAGGGGATGGTCTTTTTAAGGCTTAACGTTAAACCTCAAAAGTGAGAAATGTTCCCTTTTAAAGGGTCTGACTTTTTCAGGGAACCACAACCAAAAATAAATGTATGTCATGTCTTGAATTTTCTACTGAAGGGGAAGGCCATTTTTTATGATGTAAATGGCATTTTCATCTGTAAATTTGAATATTTTGTATGAGGGACTTCAATGCCACAACATGGGCAAGAGAGGCAATAAAATTGAAAAATACTTTTCCAATATTTAAAGTTTTTTGGGACCTGCCCAATTAAAATCATTGTATGTTTCCCAAAATGAAAGTACTACGGTCTTTCTCTTTAATCTTTACTCTTTAGTTGAAGTGGGGATTAAAACTCGCTTCAATACTAAGAATCCTTAGAAGAGGAATGGGTGGGAGATTGTAGTGATTCTAAAAGCTTCAGAAGATCTTGTGTGCAGACATCATGTTGAAAAGGAATTGTCATGGGGATTGTTGAATAACTGTTCAGTCGGTGGCGGTAATCCATAAAGATAAAGAGCCGTTCTAAAGAAACATGAGAATAACTGGATTATTCGAAATGAGTGAGCATCCTTGTAAACCACTTCAAATGATCTGTAAATGTATATATTAGAAAAATAATGTTTCGTTGTAATACTGCTCAAAACAAGGTCTGCCAATAACTTCTATACTTGTTTGTTATTTTCTTCATGCAATATGTGTGCCTTGAGGTATGAACATTTTTTGATGATTCATAAACTAGATACGTCTCCAAAAGCATACTTATAGTTTGTACAGCAATGCATTCAATCATCACACTTAATTTGACCCAAACAATTTTAAACAACACTTTCCCCCGCTTCTACAGCCTTGACAAGGCTCTCAACTAAGTATGCTTTGTGATGCATACTCCATTGCACCCTAACTTCTTGCAATAAAATATTTCAACTCCAACAACTCCGTCCTTTCACCTTGAATTGTCCCATAAAATTACAAAAAGCTCAGTTTTTATTTGCAATATTTTGCATTTTTAGGTTTAATCATGTGATTGTAACAAACCGCGAGGCTCTCAAATTCACCGTCGTAAACTTATGCGAATTTAGTTTTTTTTTAAAGGGGCATCCTTGGTTTAAGAACCTCACAGGTTTTAAAGTTTAATCTTTAAGCGATCGAGCAAGCAATAAAAGCCAAGTTATTGAATGCAACACTGGAATGTTTGTACATTTATGTCTGATAAGTAAGCTAGACAAAACAGTCTTACATCTAATTCTGTGAACTGATGCCAATGAGACTTAATCTTCCCAATAAAACCAGTACCAAGTTGTCGGGGTGATTGACCTTCTAAGTCATCCTTAATCCACCTTTTAGATAATTCCCTTTTACTCTGGAATCATTACACCTCATTTCCAGCTCAACATCACCCCCACCACAACTTAAAAAATACAGTACACCTGTTGAAGTGTTAATAAAATGAAGTTTGTGCATGGTTGGTTCTTTGATGCAGTTCTGCCTCCCAAGCGTGACCTGATCAAAGATTACCGTAAAAACGGATTAAATGCATCCCCGCAAAGAATGAAAAACCTCTTTACACTTTTTTGACACACTCAATTAAACGTCTCAAGTTTTTTGTTGTATAGTTCAAGTTATCCTGTTGTTTGTTTGTCAGTTTATGTTATGGTCTTGATAGAGTAATTTAAATCAGTTTGCACAGCAACTTACATTGTAAAAATTCCTGCTGAATACTCACTGTACCTTTAGTAATAAGGCCAAAAATATACATGTTTCCTGGTGAAGAAAGAAAGGTGTTTATCTGCTTATTTGTTTTTTCTTTTGCACACTCGTTTGTAAAAGTTACATGTAGTGTACATCTTAATGCATGTACTACAATCAGCATTGTGTATTCACTGAGTGGTTGAATACTGTAGCACCAAACAACACCAAAAACAAAACATAAATACATTTTGATATAAACAAAAATTATGCTTGGGTGAGCACTACAAGTTTATTTTAAAAACATTGTTTAATGAACTTGGAATCAAAAGATAGTTTCTGCATGATTTTCTTGGTTGCTGAAGTTATAGGAAACACAACTATTTTAGTTGAATTTATAAATTTAGACCCCCAGCACCATGGACATTTTCTGCTGAATTTCAATTTAAAGCATTAAATGCTGACATATTTTCGTAGCTTTTATTACAGTCTTGAGGCTTATACTTAAAAAATTAAGCAATTGTTCTTCTTTAAAACAGCATGCCATCATGTTCGTCCTTGTGATACTCCCCAAGTGCAGAACCACTTCCCAACGTTTTTAGGTCAAAAAGCGGCCAAGTTAAAGAAGTTAAAAAAAATAATAAAGTTGACGAGTGATTCATGATGTGTTGTGTTCTGGGTTTAAAAACACTTTAGTTCTGCATTGCCATAACAATAATGACAGTTGAAAGAGGTGACTCTCTTTTTGGTCGGTGAGTTATTTTAGCCATGTTGGGATTCGATCCAAACTCTTGTTTTATAAAAATAAACTTTGGAACAATTTTGGATAGCAGAGCTATTAAATGAAAATTTCTGAGATCTTGAACATTGACTTCCAAATGCATTTTTAAAAGCTTAGACTGTTCCCACTTCATGGCAAATCCGATAACACAAGTTACCTGAACATCTGGTCCTTGGTATAACACCCTCGTCGTGGTGCAGCCATCTTGTTTTTCTCCCATTTAAACCATGTTACCAAACTGAGTCTGGAAGGGGGAATAGTCTGGTGCTTTTTGGGGTTTCATTTGTATAAGAATTTTTAGGGGAAGTATCTAGTGTTTGCATTCTCATGTGTAATTTGTTGATACTGTGTACTCTATATTTGGTGGTTTTTATTTTATTTTCACAATAAGGGCCTCAGAAAATCAGCAAAGCTGGATATTTTTCCCCTCATTAAATATATGGTTTTGAATAAATAAACAAATTTGTCATCTCCCTGGAAGAAGGATGTAACAAAAAGGTCCCGGAGAAAATTAATGGGCAAAATTGCGTTTCAAGAAAACTGAGTTTGAAAGTTTGATCGGTTTTCTGACATTCAAATTAAGTCATTATAGAGGGGTTAAATTCTGCATGGGAATGGGAAAACATGTCTTTTGGGGGTAATGTGACAGTAATGCATTGTTTTTTCTCGGCAGGAGCCGTTTTATTGCGGACACCTTTCTGATACTGGAAAAGGTACTTTGTGTGCCTGAAAGCCTTATGCCCTTCTTCAGG
The DNA here is from genome assembly GCA_010994315.2 of Pisaster ochraceus. NCBI lineage: Eukaryota > Metazoa > Echinodermata > Asteroidea > Forcipulatida > Asteriidae > Pisaster > Pisaster ochraceus. The sequence goes on along the minus strand of CM021545.1, from coordinate 6,068,110 downwards.
GCACACAACAAATTAATTTCTGTTATATTTCATGTCAGGGATTTATATGTTTATGAAAATGTATGATGGAGATCAGTTTCTTTTGTTTTTTAAAACTCTTTTGGGTTCACCAGGAATTAATCTCTTGTCTTCAGAAGTGTTAGCTGGGAAAAGAGCTGGATGTTTTGTTCTCAACTCTTCAACTCAGTGCTCTGGTTTTTACCAAGAGATTATATTGTTATGGGATAGAATTGGTCACTGAGTCAGCAAAGCAAGCAAGTCATAGCTTGAATCTTGCACAGAAAAGTACAATCTCTAAAGGTCATTTTCATTCGTCCACATTTGCTCAAAATGCATGACTCCACTTGATGGATGGATGGTTTATCAAGAAATCTAACACATTTTTTCCCCTGGTGTTGAGAGTTAGGCCAAACAGTGGTAGCATACTTGAATTTGGTATTGGTTAGTAATTTACATTTTGGTGGTTGGTGGTTACCAGGGGGGTGGCATACCTCCCTTATGTCTTTAACATTTGACCTATAACCATGGGGATGAGTTGTTTACAGCAGCTTTATGTATAGCGAGAAAAATGATGATAGAGTCTTGTTTAAAACAGAGTCTTCCAGACGTGTTCAGTACAAACCACCGTGACTGAACAGATAAAAGTTCTGTTCATAAATGTTCATAAGTAATGTACGCAATCATTTTTGGTAACAGGGCCATTCTAAATGGAGGTATAACATTGTTTATTAGTGATGATTTGCACTAGTGCTCCAGTCTATATTGCATCAACCTTGAGTTGTTTTTTATCACAGTGGTTGCTCAAAAAGAGCAATGAGTTCTTCAAGTTCTCACCAACAATGAAATGGCTCATTTATACTAATGGGCAATTCCACGGTAACGGAATTACAAATCAGATTTTTGGCTCATAATTGTTCATCCTGTACACTAGCCTTATGACCTAACTAGTTCTTAACGCTTCAGAGGTGCCCATGCTATCATTAGGAAAGGACAAGTTTTAAATTCTCTCACTTGTGGAAAGAAGCAAGACCTAAATATGTCAGTAATGGAATTACGGCAGAAAATTTGATATTTTTTACATCTGAAAGTATTAAATGAATTCTTCTGAAATCTACTACACATTTACTATGGATTGATGTTTAATTTCATTATCTGTGATGTCAACTTTTATTTTGTATAATTTGTTTCAAACATGAGTTTACATGTAAGGTGAACATTTTAAAAACTGTTTAGTTATGGCAAATACTTGCAGTGAAGCAGTGAGAAGGTGAGCAACATTATACTGTTGATCCTTCGCAATGGGCCAACACTGGTTCTTTTTGTGTTTTCAGTTCTAGCAATGAGGTAGTGACTTTTGTGGACAAACAAGTATTAAGTAGTCATTGGAAGTCACAAGATGAACCCTTTGCATCTGAGTGGGGATGGTAAATACAGACACAATGTAGAGTGAGAGTGATTGGGATTTTGATGTACACATGTAGAGGCAATTTCCAAGACATAGATCACTGTAAACAGAGTTGACTGGAGTGGGAAGAACCACAAACAATGATTTGGCCCCTCTTGAGGCAGGTATATCTTTTCAGTTCGTGACCGGGCATCAAGTCGACCCATCTCCATCTGAAGTAACACAAAACAGACTCTTTTTTTTTCTAAACATGTCCTTAAATTCAGTTGTTTTTTTAACTCAGGAATCTTTTGGCTTTTATTGTGGAAGGTAACAGGTATAGAATATTGGTTGAGAAGTCAGGTTGGCACGCACGCACATCTGCATTGCCTTTGTTTGACCTCAGCAGTGGTAGTCTATGCGAGGGATCTATATCAGATCACTGCAACAATATTTTGCAACTTTTTATTTCAAATAAGAATTAATGAACCACTTGTTATTTTAAATAAAAAAAGTGCACTTGCATCCCCTTAAGGTGATCTCTCGCCTGCCGCTTCCCAGATTGTACCGTAAACTTGGGTGTGATCGCTGGCTATACTGCTGCTACAGGTTGAATGGCTTCTGACTAGCACTCCCAAACAAAGACTTGCACAGTTTATAGAGTGATGCCAATATTAGGGCTAGATAGCTCAGTTGGTTGAACCATGGAGGAACCTCCCTCCATGGTAGAACACCAACACGCTGATCCGGAGGTTGCAGGTTCAAATCTTTTCTCGTAAATATTTCTTTGTTCATCCCAAAATTATTTCAACAAATTTACCCAGTCAGTTTTTCATGTGGTTCATGATTGCTTATTTGAAGTAAAATATATTTAAACTTAAAACATGACACGCCCAATGATTGAGCCCTTAAAACTGAGCTTATTGGGAAACTTTGTGACACTAGCAGACTTGTCAAGTAATTTTCCATCTAAGTAGTTCTGAGCATGCGCACATTTCTGAAAATCTGGTGCAACCTAGTGTCCGCCAAAGTTTCCCATTGTAGTTCTTCATAAAAAGTTTTAGCTCAACCTGAACATATATTTTTATCGTAAATGTCTGAAATGCTGTTTGAATTACTACTCTCCGACTGCTCTCTACTCAGAAACTCCAAGCGCTGACTAATAATGTCCCATCACTTGACCCTCATCAATATCACATTAGTTTGTGAACTCCTCAAATCTATTCTTCAGACGCTTTTCATTCCAGATTTACTCCCTCTGTCCAAATATTTGGCAGAACCAAAAATGACGACACCTCTCCATTCTGAATTCCTTGCACTGAGTCGCTAGTATTTGAACAGTTATATGGGTAGCTGGTAACTTCCACAGTGTGATGTTTACAGAGCTAGACTTTCCTTTGACGGGGAGTGTTATTGTTTGGGAAGGTGCACCTTGGAGTAGGTTTATTGGGCCCTAATGGTGTGGTGAGGATACTTGAGGTGAGCTTTGTACAGGTCCTTGCTCTGTGGTCCAATAAATAAGTTCTTGGTAGAGTTGGTTGGTAGAGTTCCAGGTTGTTAATCTGGAAGTCAAAGGTTCAAATCCTGTTCTGGTAAAAAAGAAATTCTTTGTACACCCAAAAATTGATTTAAAGTTTTACCCAGTCAATTTCCCTGTGGTTCATTACTTCGTATTTGAAATAAAAAGCAGCATCCCCATAATTATAAGGTAATCCCAGTACTGTCGCTTTCCATATTGTGTCGTAAAGTTGGGTGTGATCCCTGGCTATATGGCAGTTACAGGTTGAATGGCTTCTAACTGGCCTTCCCCCCCACCCGCACAGAGTTGTTGACAAAATAGGGAGACCGCCTACATTAGGGTGATATAGCTCAGTTGGTAGAGTGCTGGTATTTAAAATCTCATTCAGTCAATTTTTCTTTGTTCACCCAAAAAGTTTGATAAATTGTTTGTATTACTGATAACTTGTTTAGGACTGACTTGCAGCGTTTCCAAAGACATTTTGCTAATGTGCTCTTTGTGTATAGGCTAATGAGGAAGCGCAACTGCTACTTAATCGACAGTCAATAAATCGTTCCAGTTTATACATTGTAATTGCTACAAATTCTACCACCTGTCATAGCCAAAAATCTTCCACCTGTTTCCTATACCACTCACCAGGGATTATTATTGCAATGTAGATTTGATGGACATGACTTAGAGGCATGCTTAGAGTGACCTGGTTTGGGGACAGTGATTATGGGCAGATTTATGACACCCCTCTGTGACCCCTGGCCCTTTGGCCTCATTAGACCCTGGGTCAAACCAAGACATTTCATCTTCACCTCCTACAAGGCCTTTGATATAATTATACAGGCCATCTTTTTACCTCCATGCTAATACTTGCAATTATTTGAGAAGTGTAACCACTCACTGTAGCTTGGATTTGCAATTTTTTGTCATTGTGATTTTTCAAGGTTGCATACACAGTTTAACTTATCAGTGCCTGCGCCCTTTCCCCCAATTAGTATTTCATTAAATGCCCCTGGATTCTCCATTCAAGTACAAAATTTGAATATTTAAAATACACAAATCACACCTCTCAGAGTACTCTTTGTACTGCTGGGGAAGTGTTGTCCAGTGTCTATAAATTCATGTACTGTTCAGTACAAGGTACGCTTGATGAGGAAGGTCGAATAGTCTGATACATTCTGATTGTTTTAGTTCTGAACGAAGGAAAAAAAAAGGATTCTTGTTGCGCCTGTTCCTGTTAATTAACTTACAATTCATTTACAGTTGACAGTGAGGGGTGTTACTGTTATCCCTTCATCGCATTTAAGGGGGCACCAAGGCAGCTTCTAGAGGCACTAAAGCAATTGGCTTAATTTACAGGTTGTCAATATGGGAGATCACTACGGATCTGTTGTTTTCATAAAAAAATGTAAAACTCAGGCACTTCGTGGAGATGGTAAAATGGCATTAATAATGGATAGATGAAAAAAAACAGTCACAATGTCAATGTGATGTGATACCTACAATGCAATATTCTATATGTTGAGAATAACTTTCTTTAAATAAGGTATTACTTGAAAGCAAGTCTTGACATGGAATTAAACAAAGTTTTAATTATCGGCAGGAAGTGCCTGGTTTGGGCATGGAGTGCCACAGGTACAATACAATCTCTTTTCAGTTTGTACCACCATGGAAGTTTAGTCACGTACATGTACAGTTGACAACAAAAAAGCAGCGACTGATATTAATCACGGCAGTAAAGTGACAACATCACGGCTTACATTGTGTTCAATATTCGCACAATGTGTTAACCGGAGTGGGAATTTCTGTGTACATTAAGTTCCTAATACTTGACATTAGACATTTCAATAAACACAACTTTATTATCTTAAAATAGAGTAACATTTGACCTGTTTTACTCTTATACATAACAACTAATTGTGGAGTATTTGAATCCTCTGTATGCAAAGTGTTGGTCCGTTGGCCACAGAGGCGCCTATGTGTCTGTTTTGTTATTCATTTTTTGCTCTCCACAATGCTAGCATCAGGATAGCTTCAATCTGTGTTGTCACTAGTTTGGCAAACTACAGGATGAATTAAAACGTTTCACTTTCCCAAACTGAGATTTGACATTGTGTCTTAGGATTAGTGTACGGTAGCAATGGGATTAAGCACAGGGATAATCTCCCTCTGTTGTACATGCCACAAGGGATGGATTCCGATTGAAAATGTTGGTCTGAGATTACGGAGAGAAAAGGAATCACACAAACTTGCTTAAATCTGCCAATTTGATTTTTTTCTTTTTGGCCTGCCTCAACCACAGACTATGCACAGAGGTTGACACAATAGACAAGGTCTCTTATCTCCTTCATATGAGCCCAAGTTGTGGCTTTCTGTTTGCTAAGACTTACACCCTTGAAGACAGATTTTGAAGCAGCATCAAAAAGTAAACCAAGAATAGAAAAGATCAGTGTACAGTAAGAAAGGTCTATGTTGGGCTTTTATCTGGTAGCGATGAAGTAGTTGGTGTTTGTTGTACGGATTTGTCCTTTCGTATTCCTAATAAAAACATGACAGTGTGTGCCCAGTGCACAACACAGCTATGTAACTCACAGGTTGGATTACTGTGGTGAATAGGTCACAATATATGAACCTAGTGACTAAATATAATTTTTTATTTTCTCTTTTGAAATTGCTGCTAAGGGTTAAAAATGATCAACTTCATAATCCACCAAGCAATGTTTGACCTAGTGATATTTCCCCTTGACTCGTAAACACTGAATTGAAAACATTCAACAAAAAGCATTCCTCGTTGGAGTTCATCAAGAACACTGTAGAAAGCCCACAACCTGTTGTCACTTTTCCTCAAATAACAGCTCAGGATTAACCTTTAACCTCAGGGTTTATAACCTGTTTTGCATACAGCAGTCCTTTTTCTACTGTGCTTTCCGATGTACTTTTTTGCTGTGTTACACTTGGTCATTGAACAGAGCAGAATGTAGAAAATCACTACCTGTGCTGGTGATATAGTGCAATAGTTAAAAAAATGTTAGGGGAAATTAATTGTATCGGACAATGATTCTTGTTTGTGTAAAAGATTTGTAGTCCAACAATTATTATTAAAAACCTTTTCGGATGAATCATAAGAAGTGTAATTGAATGAAGAAGTTGAAACATTATATCTTTTCTTGTGTCAGACCTCATGAGTTGCAAAGTTAAACTCTTTAAAGGTTTTTCATTTTTAAGTTTGTTGTGGCTAAGTTGAACATTTTCAGTAGCAAGGTACTTGTTTGACGTGGTTTTGTGTGCTAAACATTTTGTCTGTTTTAACCATTTATACAAGTAATAAAGGTAAACTTGCAGTATACCATGTGGTTAGGATCTCTTCTGAGTAGTGATGGCTCTGCTCTGAGAAAGGCCAGTTTGTACTAGATGAATTGCAAAACACAAGAATCAAAACACAACAGCGATAAACATTACCAATGATACTATACTCATTTTTTATTTAGCAATGAAAACTGATCCAATACAGTTGGTGTGATGTAACCTAACTTGGCAAGAAACCGCAGAAATAACTTCTTACATTGTGATGTGTACAGGTTAAAGGGAATGTACCAATCGAACACTGAATTATTAATTATAGGTAACTAGACTTCCCACCAAGAGGATTTTACACTGACAAGCTTCAATACACAAAGCCAATCTAGACTAATCAATATCAGCTATTGATGGGGATTGCTAATCAATATTATGTATTGATCGAGGGACTGTTTACACCTTGATCTTAATGGCCTGCCTATTTGCAATGTGTGTAATACTGTAGTTAGTCTAAGGTGGCCTTGTTTGAGATGTGCTAAGATAAACATTCACAACCAATTAAGAATGTAATTGAAATTCTGAAGAAAAGTTCTTTTTAAATCGAGCCAGAGTAAACACTTTCTGAAGTGAAACTCTTTGGAAGTTGTCCAGTTGTTTTTTTAGTAATCGTAAAACGAGCCTGCAAACATTTGATACAAGTACAACTCAGTACAACAAGTTTGTAAACTGAATTGCAAATGTAAATAATCAAACAAACAGAGTTTCTGTGAAAGTCTTAAGATCGGTTGAGTCCTTACTTTGTGTCTTCTCAAAATAACGGCTCGTGTGTAACTGTACACCCAGCATTTATATTTGTCCACCTATAGTCAAAAGTAAATTTGTACATCTCGTCTTAGTTAAGCCTTGGGGGAAGAATTAGTGGGGATCGATGATGAGTAAAAAATAAGGTGATTTTCAAGTACTGTTTTTAAAGAGTCCCTTCTGAGGAGTTGTTATGCAATCGGACTGGCTCAATTCACAGATTTTGAATTTTGCTTCGGGGTTGTTTTAAAGCTCCTTTGAAACGGGGACGTGGGAGTGAGAAAGGATGAAAGAAAAAGATGAAGACAGACTTGCCAAGCTGTCGATGTCACCAGTATGTTATAAACAGAGTAAGAATACTTGTGAAAACCAGGTCCTTCTTTAGGGTGTGAACCTTGCGCTTTTCACACTGAGGGCTGCTGGTCAACTTGTGCGAAGAATTAGCCTCTGATGGTTCCTCCCAAAAAAAACACAGTCCGTCTTAGAACTGGGCTCAATTTTATAGAGCTGCTTAAGCACAATTAGTAGCTCAGCACAACAAAATTATGCTTACCAGAATAAGGTTACCAGCCAAAATACCATGTTACATGTACAATCTGTGACTGGTAACCTGCTTAGTTTTGCTTAACAGCAAATTGTTTAAGCAATACTTTTTTCTGCTTGAACATCTTTATAAAAATGGGCCAAAGTTCCTCATTATCCCCATTAAGAGTATACTCATCTAGTTTCAAGTTCAAAAACCTTCATAAA
>CM021545.1:6034882-6048220 GCA_010994315.2 Pisaster ochraceus | reverse complement strand
TTTAAAAGCCCTACTGTGCAATCTGGAGCATTCTTTATGGTTTTCTCTCGATTATTTTGCATATCGGCCAAAAGTTGCAGGTATCGGCCCGATACGCTGGCTTGTGCATGGGGAGAACCCTGTATTTGATACATCATTTTCCCACATTGGTGTTTTGGTAACACCTTAAATATTGTTCTCCTTCTTCCCACCTTGGACTTTGTATTTGTAAATCCACGCTCCTTGTGGTTTGGTTAAACCATGGCTACCTCCATGGTTAAACTAGCCCCTTCCCTCCACCTTCCCTTCCTTATAACTAGATATCTTTTCTCCCTGAGTTTGATCAGAGCTCTGATCAAAATGTTGAGTTGTAAAACTGCGTTACCTTTTTAAAACCACCACAACTCTTTTTGAGAGGCATTTGCACCTTAGGGCTTTAGGCCTTTTTCCAAAACCTCAGCTTGGGTTCTGGCTCCACCTTGGGCTCGTCATGAACTTTATCTTTTAAAAACCACCACAACTCTATTTGAGAAACATTAAGTGAGGGAAATAAAACTTTAAAAAATTAACAGCATCTTAACATCGAGCTGAAATCATGGTTACAGCTAGCTAAGGTCAGTTGCATTCACATGATAAAAACACACTGCTAAATTCCTTTTTCTGCAGTCGAAGTATGTATCAAATTTCACTGCTAAGTTGAGTTAGCCGCGGAATTTTTGGCTGCTAACTTTTGGTGTTAGCAGCGAAGTTAACTGCGAAGTTTACAGCAAAGTTAGCTACCTTTAGCGTTCACATGGTCACAATTTTGTCCTTGTTAGCTAGCAGCGAAGTTAGCTATTCATGTGAGCGAACCCATTTAATTACAGGTTGTTACTGCCCCTTAGGCCTTTTCCCAAACCTCGTTTGGGCACTGGCTCCAGCTTGGGCTCTGTCGTCAATTTGAGAGCCCGGAGCCAGAGACGGAGGCTCCGCCAAGGTTTGGAAAAGCCCTTAGTTTCTATATTACTTCAAATCCTACTGACAACAAATCATTGTAAAAGTGTTGCCACCTTTTATGCTGTGATTTTTCTCCACACTGTCAAGCTGGCCTGCAGAGGTAGCAGGAAAAGCAAACAATACAAGCAGGAAGTAATATCACAAAGGAGTAACAAACAAAACTGGCACTCCACCACAGAACGGCAGGCAGACAAACAAAACTCTCTCCACTTCACTTCACACTCCAGTGAATAATCAGACCATTCATTCTTTTCCTAAGGTATGACTCAACTATGTGTTTGAGGGGATCTTCCTTACTGCATGGAGGATGGAAAAGAGTGGGAGAGATTTGAACAAAATATTCTCATCTCCTAGTAAAGTTATAAAAAATGTGCAGAAGAAATTAAATGGACCTGCAATGCAAAGTCAAAACTTAACATGTATCTTTCTTATTTCTTATGTCTTTACCCATAGTTTCTTGTTGCTTGAAACTCCTTTCATCTGAGTTCTGAAAAACTGAAATCTCAGTTAACAAAAATGAAAAAAAAAATTCTGAGAGCAGACCAAACGAAACAAATTTTACTTAATCCAAAACTATGGGTTTGTCTCATTTGCTGCAATTGGGTAGCTTGTAGTTGTACCTTAAAAGTACATTTTGGCTCAAAATTTATACTGGACCGCAGGCCAGAGGCCAGTGATTATAGCATCGGGCCAGTAAACTCACGACAGTGGAAAAGTCTGGCGGTCTTGTGTTTTTATTCAAATGTTGACTTTCAGTTTTACAAATCTCTTTCAGTTCTGTTGAGTATTGATGAATTCATAGTACAAATTAGATCAATTTTCTCTCAGTAGTGCTCATTAAAAAAAAATTAAAATAACATTAAACTGTGTTGGTATTTTTTCCCCTCATTTCAATTCTGTTCTTGTAAAAAACAAAAATTCTGGTCCAGTAAACATTTTGAGCTACAAGCCCTACAGTCTTGCGGATTTCCCCGTAAAAAAATTGATCCCTGTATCATGTTGTAGATGTACATTGCAGTTGATGAAGTTGACAACACATCTGGCATATCTTCTGAACTAGATCTTTAACACTGTTTTTATTTCTGACATTAGTGATAGATGTGAACGAGACAATTACTCTGCTTGGTTTTGTTTTACATTGTAAGGTTATTGTAAGGTTATCCTTACAATGTAAAACAAAACCAAGCTGGGTATTGGCTCATCATCTTCAGCCAATCATAACAGTTGATTTCATTCTCATGCATAACTGCTACCTGCAGTGTCGGGAATGTTTGAAACAGACATTGCATTCTTTTCGAATGAACATACAGTACATTATTTTACGTAGTAAAAGATACCAGACTCAAATTTACAGAATAAATTGGTTCAGTATGCTTCAGAAAAAATGGGCCCCCATTTACCCCCTTCCCCCCAAAACACACACACACAAACAAACAAACAAACAAACAAACAACCCCCAACACCCCAACAAACAAATAAACAAAACAAAACAAAACAAAACTACAACAAAACAAAACCTTTAGTCATGAAGAAAAGGGCAAAACACAAACAGGCAAAAAGACCAAACCAAACCAACAAACTGTTTTGTCGGTGGCTGAAGTTTGATCTTTGAAAGGCTTAGGCCTATTATGACTCATCCCCTATCCACCCCTGAATGAAAAATTTGAAAGAAGACACTTCACATTTGCAGGGTTTCTTGAAGAATTCTATGAAGAGTCTTATGTCTCTCTAAGGTTATGTTCTTGTGTTTTGTTCGACAGACCCGTCATTGTTTCCAACTGACTGGACGTGTACAAACTTTCCTTGAAACCCATTGAGTCTTGTAATAAGTTGTAACCACAATGAGTGGCTTGTGATTGAAGTCAAGGTTTTGTTGGTGCCATTATTTGACGAGGTTATTGTACCTGTCTATATGGTGGATATGGGCTTAATTAAACACTGTTAGGCAGTTGACCAAAAACTGCTTACCGCTGAATGATCCCACAGATTAAGCATAGAGCAAGGACATGATAAACCATGGAGGAAGGACATCAGCTTTTAAGTACAAACATGTTAAGCAAAAAAGGTAAATCGACCAAAATGTCATAAAGTTTTAGGCTGTTGCCACTGATACCCCACTCATTGTTTGCTTAGCAGACAAAATTGCCTAATGATTTTCTGCTTAACTATTTTATGAAATTGGACAAGGTTACAATACTAACCACAGAAAAACTTGTTCAGCAGTATTTTCAGCTAATTAGCTAAATTTCCTTTTGTAAAATAAATTTAATGAATAAATGAAAAGTTGAATGAGTTGGTAAAGGGGAACATAATCCCTTCAGCAGAATTATTTTTCAAGCACCCATCTCATTCTTTTGTAGATGGTCATGTAATCCTTCCTCATTGCTACGTTGAATGAAAATAAGACAGTGGAAAGTCCAAGCTTTATGCCAACTTGATAAATATTGACAATAATTGATCTTTAAATAAATACTGATTACTGAACAACGGCCAGAATTCTTTGTTTGGAGAAAATCGTGTTTGAAGTTTAACTGCGTTTTCAAACTGCTGTTATGGCGCCTGCTTACAATTTTTTCTTTTGACTTTTAGTTCTAAATTAAAGCTGTCTTCTTCATGCATACAGAACTGTCAGAATGTTTTCAATTTTGAAACTGTTTTGACGAGTTATGAATTCACTTGTCTTGCCTCTTTCACCAGTATACTTGTTTTTGTGTGTTGTGTTGTTCTTTAGTCATTGAGAAAGTCTCTGCTAGAGTCAAAACATCAGGCCATTAACTATTTTTTAAGTTAATAATTCCTGAACACATTCGTCACTTAGTGAAAAGGGTGACGACATTACACCATGAAGTTGACTCTTCTCGGATTTAATTAATTAGTCATCCACAAGTGTTTCAGTGTACCATAGTACACTCCACTCCTTTACATGGCTTTGTTGATTGGCTATCTCTGTCGATGCCAAACTGAATGGCCTCCAATCACCAACTTTCTGTACCTTGACCCTAGTAACAACAGCAGTTATCAAATAAACATAAACACGATTACATGTATATAAATCATCGGTTATTCCCCCTGTACATAACAAAGGGTAAGCAATTCAACTAAGATGATATCATCCGTCCGGCATGTACAAAAACCGCATCTATTGCGGCCTGAAATGAATACATTTTCGTGTTTTTTTTGTGTGAGAAAGGTTTGTGGTTACCCTTGAACAAATATTTCTGGGTCCACCGTGGATCCTAACAAAGAATATCATAATTTTAGCCGGGATCTTGTTTTCTAACCCTCTGACCCCCTGTTTGTGATAATCCAAGGAGAAATAGTTTAGTATTCTGGAGCTTTTTGTGATAGATTTTGTGTTTAATGAATGGTGGATTGGCACCAAGTGATAAATAACTGGCTTTAAAAAGACAGCATAAAACACTCTTTTTTTAAAGTGTGTGTTCATTTGAGCCATGAAGGTCGGAACGAGAACTATGAAAGAGAGAAAACTGTACAGATTTATCCAGTAATTGGTTTGACATTCCAGTACATATTGATTGTTAAATTTATTTTTAAAAAGGAGTTAAACACCTGTAAAGTTATGAGTCGACTTGTTCTAATATTTCTTTGATGAATTGAGCAATTTTTACATCTTGATTTTTTGTTTTGATCAAGCTAGAATAAATAGCATGCCAAGTGATCAAGAAGAAGTCTACACAAAGTAGATGTACACATGGTGTTACTGCAAACTGAATATACATTGATAACTCACCATACGATGCCTCAAAACCTGCAAGTTTATTTTCACAATTAAGAATACCATTTTACCAGTTTATCAATGGTGGATCTTTCCTTATCCTTGTCAACGGACCTTTGGCATAGCTGGGATTTGGTTTGTCAGAATTTTTTCAGGTTTTTTTCACTGATCTTCCAGCACCTTCAGATTTTCTTAAGAGGCAACCTTGCCAACACAGAGATGAAAAGACTTGGCCCTTGTTATGACCAGACCTTCAGATATCTATTTGAAATGATGTAGAGAGTCTGTAAACCTCTAACATGTAACATTCTTAACATTCAGGAAGCGTCATTTCAAGAGGACATTGTTATCCAATTTTCAGGATTGTTCACTTTCATACGATCTCATCCTGGTATAGTTACAAAAATCAATCTAAATCAAAACAATATTCACCAAAATGCCTACATTATAGAAATTTGAACGAGAAAATAGAATTAGCTGCCAACCAAAAGGACCTATTGTATAAATGCAAAAAAAAAAAATAACAGCCTGATGTTTCAATACCAGCAGAGCCTTTCTTGAGAAAGCCTTCGAGAAAGACTCAGCTAGTGTCAAAACGTCAGGCCATTAACTATTTTCTGCTAGTATCAGTTTAGCCAACACTATTCTTTTAGACTTTTTCCAATCAACATTCCGATCATCTTCAAAATGTTTTCACTTGTTGATAGCCTACATTTTACCTCAGACAATGATAGTTAACAGTTTCTGGGCTACTAGAATCTAAAGCTCTACGTCTACCTGGCATTTAGCCAGTATATGCTTTGATTAGATGCATTACCTCTGCAGTGAGGGCTGCTGTCAGCACACGCTCACATATTTTAATAATTCCATTGTCCCAAAAAATAATGACCATAAAAACTTTCTTGGTACGAAGCACTGCAGCTGTTGATAATGTACAATTTTTTGAGAAATGATTCCTGCCTAAGAAATGCGGTCTTAGAGAAAAGAATTAAACAAATTGTTGTATGCATGGGTAAAAACCAAACAATTCTGTTATTTCTACCTCTTTTGGATGAACCCTAACAACGTGCCCTCTGCACCAAAGGAAACCCTAATTGCTCTTGTATCCAAGCCTATGTTTCAGTCTGTTACTTCCCCGTCCTCTTGTTGCATTTCATGTCTATATTTCACTGGTGGTGTTAGTAAAGTTGCTGTGGTTTTTTTTTATCATGGAGACCATAAACTCTACTCAATTTGCTCAATGCTATTCTGAGGTAAGATTGAATTCTTTAATCCTCCTTAATGAGGTCAAATCTCTCGTAAGTATTCCCTGATCAATGAATAGAGACAAAGCTTTTCTAAGAAGCTCCTGGGGGGGTTGAAGACTGTATAGGAGGATTGCATTTCATCATTCCTTGTGTGGTACCAGTAACCACCAGAGCAATATAAAAGAACCCTGGATTTCTCTTCTGTCTTTAAGAAACCCGCTGTCATATAACTTCAAGTAATAAAACGACACAGGAAACTGACTGGGTAAATTTGTTAAAGCTTGGGGTTGAAGACAAATGTACGATAGCGTGACGTGAACCTGCAACCTTGTGGCGTGTCGTGGGCATGTGTTTAAGAGCACCAGACTCAAGCTCTGGCGTTTCTGATCAGCAGAGTGTGGGCTCTAGTCCTGGTTGTGGCACTTGTGTCATTGAGCAAGATACTTTGCCATACTGCTTTGTCCTTCGGATAGGATGTTAATCTGTAGTTCCCGTGATTTGTAGTGCACGTGAAAGAACCCAGAACATTTATCATGGAAGAGTAGGGGTTAACCCTGGTGTTTCTGGTTCACATCACAAGCACCCTTGTTTACAGGTTTCCTCGGGCTTGAGAGCTACAGTGATTAAGTTCACTTATGAGGCGTCCTTGGTTTCATTATTAGAAATACATAATATGAATAAAAATAAGTAATGTACAGGCGCTCTACCAACTAAGCTTTCTAGCCCATTTTTTGGCAGTCCCATTTTTTTTTCAATACCTTTTTTTTTCGGGGCTGCCAGTCAGAAGCCATTCAACCTGTAATTGCTGTGTAGCCAGTGATCACACCCAAGTTTAGGCCGTGTCCGAAACGGCGACTTCGGCTACAGCTATGGCTAGATCGCGCGCGTCTGCCTATTCTTCAACACTGGCAGACGCGCTGATCTAGCTGTAGCTGTAGCCGAAGTTGCCGTTTCGGACACGGCCTTACAATACAACCTGAGAAGCTGCAGTAAGGATCACTGTAAGGGGATGCGACTTCTTATTTTAAATATTAAATTTAAAAAGTTCTTCATTTTACGAAAATGAGGCTTTGGAAAACAGACCTGGAAAAATATAGAATGTCATAATGGGTTTGTTGTTATTGTGTTGCCCTGAAGTGTCCATAAAAAAATCTTTGTTTTGGAAGATTCTACCTTGGTCTCATCAGGTAGAAATTATCATGTTTTGTGATGACAATAACTCATCGGCCTTCAACATTGATCCAATCTCTGTTCATACCTCGCGCCTGATTATTTACTTCCTGATGTCAAACTCTGACATTTTGAAAAACAATTTTGTGATCACTTCCGCCTTTTAGCCTTCCAAAGAAGGAAACAAATTGTTTCCCGCCGCACCTACTTTTCTTAAATCACAGCCTAATTGTGACTTAGTCAAAGCCCAGCAGGGGACAACAAAAGAAGGCATGAGATTCATTGAGTCATTAATTTATCTATTTGACAAGATCTTCTCAATACACATTATAGTGTAGGCAGACCTTGTAAAGATTATTGTAGTTAACGTCATAGCCTTCTAGATTGCGTCGCATATTTTCAAAATCTGGTCAAATAAGGAAGAACTTTCTTGTGTGACTCTTTGAAACAAGTCCTAACATACCATGTTGAATCAAGCCAAAGATGAGCCAGTACAATAGACAACTAAACTTTATTATTCTCAACATACAACTGAACAATTCCTAGATGCCAGCGGTGCTGCAATCCCAAACACTTCCTTGTTCCACCCATTATCCTTCAATCTTCTCGAAATGGCTACATGTTTTTAAATCTTGTCTTTTATTGTCTGAACCAACAGCACCCTTAGTTGGGCATAGGCAAACTCTCAGTTCATTTACCTGTTCAGCTAGAACCTTTAGAAAACCTGCCCCTAACCACGGATCGTATGAATGGGGTAGCCAGCGCTGATTTTAATACCAGCGCACAAAAGAAACGAGTCAACGCATTCAGGGGTCACTCTATTATAGATGGTGCTGGCTAGAGGTGCTCATGTGCACACAAGTCTCCTTGTGTGGTTATTAAGATCGGAACTACTGGTGTTTGTGTTGGAACGCTTGCGTTTTTAACACAGCAGAACATATTTGTACAGAGGGATGAGATTGCAGGGGAATATTACGGTTGTGTGTTACTTTCTGTGAAGTTTACGATCACCATGAAGTTTATTAGTGGCTTGTCTTGGAACTGCATTGGAATGTTGACAAACATTTTTTGAAATTGTAAACACTCTTGGACTAAGAAGTTTGTAAACAACCCTTGGAGAGATCGAGAGGTGTTCTCATGCAGTGAAATCCTCTCCAGGAGACCCTTATCTGTGGATGACAACTGGTCAGGAAGTTATGGAAACTTGATTGGACCCTGTTCTGAGGAGCTACTCTACAAATCAACCAGAACAACTTAGATCAAGAGGAACTTGGCTGGGATTGGAGTGAAGACTGTTTGTAGACTGTTTTGTAAGAAACTGTGCACAAACTCTTAAAAAGTTGAACCTTGGATAAGACAGAAGTGTCACCAATGCAATGAACTTCGTTGACAAGAATTCTGCCTCAGATCCAATTAGATAATCAGTCAGGAGGAACACTCCATCATCCTTAATGTAAAAAACACTTTATGTAGGAAGATAAGACACCAGGATTAGTCATGGAACAACACAGTGAAGACTCACAGAACTATCTGACATGTCATCCAACAAACCAACCACCAACCAATACATCAGAGTGTCACACTACAGGTATCTAGAGACAAGTATACAATGATATTGAAAGTAACATGTGCATGTAGCGTCTTGCAACATTCAATCAAGAAGCAATCAAATACCATGAACAAAAAATTGTTGAATGGTTTGAAAATGGATTGAGTACTCAACTCTTTCACTGTCAAAACTAAAAGATTTGATGACTTCATAGTGTTTGGGGAAAACAATTGTAAGCCAATCTACTTTTGATAATATTTATTTGTTTTTACTTTCCCCCTTTTCAAACTATTCTTATGAAAACAATATTTATTTATATATTTATTCATTTATTTGCAGTTTAATTTAGACAGGGTAGCCTTATCAGTAATACAAATGCCAACCCTAAGGGCCCTTTATACAAACATTAAAAAGTAAAACAGTAAATTACAGAGTAATTAAGAAGAGCAATGAATCACAAAACAAAAAACTGAGTGTAAAACCAACAAACCAAAGCAAAAATCTTGAATGGATAAAGGAGAAAATTTACAAAAGCGTAAAACAAATCACAAAATAGGGCGCACGATAATGTTAATCTAGAAATGTTGTAACTTCTACACCTTTTTTCTAGATGTAAATTTTGCATCGGGGATAAAGAATATATAATTTGTTTTTTCCCTTAAACCATTGTGTATTAAGCACTGTAAACTCAGTACTTTCCGAGTTCTGTGAAATAAAACAAAAACAAACAAACATCGGTGTAAGGGTAAAAACAAATTATATATTCTTTATCCCTGATACAAAATTGACATCTATTAAATCATTGCGGTACCCGCTGCTAAAATATAGGATTCGAACCGTCTCTAGCCGCCGGGCAGGCTCGGTGGTCTAGTGATAAGACATCTGCTCTAGCAATGCAAAGGTCAGGGATTTTTGTTCACAGAACTCAGGAAAGTACTGAGTATACAGTGCTTAATACACATCGGTGTAAGGGTAAAAACAAATTGTGTATTCTACACCTTTATAGAATACGTGGTTAATTTCATTCCTCAGACTCTATAATATTTATTGTGGTCTGTGTTTGGCATGCCTTGCATATTACTGTTTCCAAAAGCCTTTTTAAGAATATTGCATGGCTGACTTTTATCAGCCAGGTTTGTAAAGATTGCCCAACATACCGAGCGGTCTAGGTTTTGTGATTGATCGTAGGGGTTGATTGTTTGATTCATAGTTGATGTCGCGACAGTGTAAAACTGCAGACTGAACATAATGCAGCATTATACATATCGACATGTACTCTAGCAGAATAGCTTGTGTGGTTTTCAATGTTGTCTGTTTTTTGTTGTTGTTGCTGAGCACTGGTTTTCTTGCATATATTATTTTTGTGAGAAGTGTTGCAGACTTTCCTGGTCATTTTTTATATGGTCGAAATTTTTCCATGGTTTGGAATGAAAATGTTCATCCTTCTCTAAGTGAGAGTGATATTGTAATAAGCTTTACATGCGGTTCTATATCAAAAGTGTTAAGCTTACCCCCTTTTGACAGAAAAACCAACCGTAGGGGGCTATACAGAATAATTATTGTTTAAAAATGTTGATCCTTTAGTGGAGGAGGGGGGGGGCAAAAGAATAAACTAAAAATCTAAATTCAGTTTTCAATTCAAATAATAGAAGGGGTTTTAAGGGAAAAAATAATACTCACAGAGGCCTCTTCAAGATTGTCTGTCTTGTTTGTGAAGTTCAGTCGTTATTGGTCAACTTTGGTTCGATTGCCAACCTCTGCGCCCAATGAGGAGTTGGTTAGAATTTCCTCTTCTGTTTCAGCTGCAAAGTTGCATGCTGGAAGCCAGGAATAGCCATTGAAAGCTCCTGAGCTGGGAGAGTATTTGTTTAAAATATCTGCTTCATTTGAGGGACTACTTTGTTCTTCAGTGCTGAGGGTATGATAAAAAGTCATTCAATATTTTAAAAGTCTTAATTTGGGGTGAGTGGATAGGTCAAAGCAATTTAGAAAAAAGATTGACTTTTTTTTCAACATTGATTAGTCTGAATAGCCCCCTAACTAAGCAGGTGTTGATTTGTAAGTGTGGGATTCCACAAGGGCAAGGAGCTGCCCGAATGTGTTTGTTTTGTCAACAATTGCCATTTCCAACAGTGGTTCTGCAGCCATTCTGAAATCAAAATGATCTTTTTCCTGAGTGAGTATCTTTGCCTGACCAGAATGAGATTCCAGCCATGCAGGAGTTGGTAACATTTCAAAATGACAAATATCAAAACTGCTCCTCCAAGATGCAGACCTGATTTGATGTGAAAGATATTGTTTGTGTTCATTATTATTTATTTATATATTTGTCATTTTCTTCTGGTCACTTCAGAAAAAAAATTTGAATAGCCTTTTTATTTTAACTTTCTTTAGATCCCCACATCAAAGTGACTGGGAAGATTGAGAATATATCGACAGCCAAAGATAAAATCATGTCAGTTCTGGACACAAAGGTGAGTTTTAGGAAATGTCAGATTTTCAAAAAAAACCATTTCATTTTTGGGTGTTATTGTAAGGAGGAACCAGGTTCAAATCCCACTCATGATTTTCCGACGACTCAAAGCTCTTCTTCTCTTCCCCACAGAGTAACAGAGTCACCTTGAAGATGGATGTATCATACACAGAACACTCCCACGTCATCGGGAAGGGAGGGAACATCATTAAGAAGGTCATGAAGGACACAAGATGTCATATTCACTTCCCGGACTCTAACAGAGGCTCTCAGCAAGAGAAGAGCAACCAAGTCTCCATCGCTGGGCAGATTGGAGGAGTGGAACAAGCTAGGGCTAAAGTCAGGGTAAGAGAAGCACGAGGGAAGATAGCACTCCACACTAATGATGTCACTTTTGCTATAAATACCCGGCTGTCGGACAAACTGTCCACCACTTATGCGATCACCGCATCTTCGGAGCGCCAAACTGCACTAGTTGTATAGGCATTACACGCGAGTAAACATAAAACTTTGACATGTACGCGGGACTGTTAGTAAAATTTGACATGTTTGTCAGAGATCCGGGTACTTAGCTTCTATTCTTAGCATTAGTGCAGAGTGATATTTGAAAGAATTTGTTTGTGTCGATTATTTCTATGCACAATTTAGGCGGGGAATAAGGAAGGAAGCTTTTGGTAACCTTGGGAAGCTACTTGAGTTTGACTTAATGGATGGATGGTTCCTGCTTGATAAACTTGTTTATGACTGTTGCATGACTGAATTAATACTGATCTTCAATTGGTAGAGGTGTCTTTTAGTTAAGTTTTAGGGAGTTGGAGGGGGAGGGGCCTCTCTAGATCTGATACACATGACTGCTTGTGATGTTTTCATGTACTCAAATGATAAATGTTAATAGTATGGTGCATTTAAATTTTTCAGTGACTTAGCCAGCAAGACCAGTCAATTTGTCATTACAGTAGTCCACCAGCTTTTTCACTAGTGCCTACTTTATATTAAATATGGATGCTTTCCAACACTAAACTAGCCAGGCGGACCACTTAGAGAGAATTGTTACTGGTCCTTAGATGTTTTAACTGGTATCCGGCAAGCGGACCACTGTTAAGGGAGAACACTGTAACAGACACTGAAATGTTGTAGCTGACAGTATACTAGGTGTGGCAACCAGTGAGGAATCGCTTATCTTATAGTTTATTCATAACTTCAAAGTGTGTTTGTATTGCACCGCCGCCGTACAAGTTGTCTCCAGCCTTGCTTGTCACAAGGATTCTAACAATAGCTCATGATTTAATCCCAAACCACAGAGGTACCTTTGTAAAACCACAACCAAAGATAGGTCTTGTTGCGCTGGACAATTGGGTCATTCTTACACTCCAATAGGAATTATTATTTTGATGTTTGTTTACATTGTTACCTAGTAACTAACCCACCCTTTTGATGGCAGTAATGGGTTGGGGGTGGGGGTAACGAACTTATAAGTCTTTGTTTTGTCAGTACGGTTTTATATAAATTGTTTATTGAAATAATAATGGAAATGTTACTCAACTGTTCGCTTTTTCTGTTATGCTAATCTGATCTGTGTATTGATTGTGTAGTAAATTTTCATTTTCAGATTTGTGTTTGTTAATATGTTGAATGGCATTTACTTTATAAGTCACAAGACTGCATTTTGATTTTCCAATCAAATTGGTAAAGAATATAAAGTGAGAGCAATCTTCAAAAAAACTACCTGTTCTTGTTGTACTGTAAAAATGTGATCCAAATATTCAGAAACGGATTCATGTTTTCTGCAGGCATGTGATTATTCAGGATTTTCTCAAAAGTTCCTTCTGCCTTCAAATTTTCTTGAAAGAGATAAAGCAATCACCAAAGAGAGAAATAATTAGTCCCCATTGTTTCCAAACGTGTAGTTGTGTATTTCTGGTGTCAGACCGTATGTAAACCACCTGCATTGTAACATCTGAGATTTTCTGGATCAAGAATAGGGGGGAACCCAGACCCACACGGTATTTTCCAGGAATTTTTGTCCAATCTCATTCATTTCAGATAAACATGACAACCAGTTCTAAACCATTGTCTAACTTTCCTTTGATGTAGGAGCTATTGCCATTGGTCCTTGTGTTTGAGCTCCCAATCAGCAACAATCCCACACCAGACATCAACTCACCAACAATCCAACAAATCGTCCAGG
>CM021545.1:6003419-6016145 GCA_010994315.2 Pisaster ochraceus | reverse complement strand
CGCTTTGATACGGCATTCGGGCTGTGATAAAGCGCTATATAAGAATCGATTATAAGAATCGATTATTATTACACATCATGCCTATATTTGTTTACAGAGTGACATAGTTTACACATGACGTCATATTCTGATCAAGCATGTTGTGTTGTCATGACTCATTGGATTTGTGGACTATTCATACACACATGATCAAAGCCATCTATAGGTCTACCACCATTACATCAACTTCTCAAACCCGGCCAATGTACATGTACTTAAACAAGCACTTATCAAGTTACTGAGAAAGACCAACAATTATATTTTGTAGCTTTTGGTTTTAAAAAGTGTAGAGTCAAGTTACAGATGAGTCAGGCCTAATGCAGTCATAGTTAATTTAACCCTCTTTAGTAACTGATAGTTCATTTGGTTTGTACATGAAGGATGAAGCACAGAATGGGCAGTGGGTCTACACTATGCTCTTGTAATTTCAGTCACTCCTCCTTCCAAAAAACTTTGTAGTTTTGATGGTTCAAAACACTTAGTGTTTCGACGTACATATATTTAACTTGAAATCAGAAAGACAGAACAATTTCAGTGTCATCATATGTTATTCAGGGATTGGGGGAGCTTCTTGTTGACAAAACTTGGAGAGTTGTTCTGATGTAATATTAGTTGGTATTTTGCAGACTTGCATTTCATATGATGTGTAGTATTTACACATCTTCAATGTAATACTGCATCACTGTAATGTTGTTGAAATACCACCAGGAACAGTTTTGTTCTCAGATACAAGGAGGAGTGAAACAAGACTGAATTTAATGATGGAGCTACCAGAATATTACATTTATCTTCATTGTCTTTATGCGATCAGAATCTTTGTTGAGAAGTTACCAAAGCATCCGCTATACAAGCAAGCTACACCCGAAGATATCAGAGATACTAAGAAGGTAAGATTCAGTCTCAGAGTGGATCCAGGTTTTCTCAGTCCTGGGCCCAATTTCATCGAGCTGCTTTTAATGCGAAGGTCACAGATTCCAGTCTCGCTCTAGTAATTTTTTTAAATCTGAATTATCTCATGTTAACTCATGTCTTCATTTTATCATTTAATTGGGAATTAAACCTAGGAGAGGCATCAGACAAATAAACTGTATCGTTTGTTTCTTTCTGCCCGTTTCCCAGAAAGTGAAACTAGCTTTCCCAAAAGCAGAGGACACTAAGACAAAGCTGAAGCAGAAATTTGAGAAGGATTTTAAGATATGGCAAGAAAGAGAAGTAAGTCAATAATAAATTGAATTTATTTTCATGCAGATCATTCTCCAAATCATTTCCAAACATTAAACAACACCTTACTTAAAAAAAATAAATAAACAAACTAAGCTAAAGTCAAAACTGTTTGAATTATTGTTGCCATGCCCAAAAATATGCTGGTCTTTTTTTTTGCAAATGTTAAGTTGCATTTCTTTGTAAATAAGATTGTGTAAACAAACAGTGCTGAATGATAATGAAGATGAGAACTATTTTAAGATGAATTTACAAAATGCTAACCCGATCATTTTCTAGACCATGTTAATCTTCAAATTGAAAAATTCTTATTGAAAGAAACAAAGACTGGCCAAGGAGGAACGCATCCGCCAAGAACAAGAAAGATGGAACGAAGAACAACATAGGAGACATGAAGAGGAAGAAAAAGAAAGGAGGCAAGTCCAGGAGGCCAAGGAGCTGTCTCTCAGGGAGGAGCAGGAGAGAATAATTGAAGAGCAACGCCAAGCAATCCTTGAGGAACAGCGGCGAGCGCAGCAGCGTGAAGAAGCAGAGCAGATGGCGTTGGAGGTATCTAGGGCAGCAGCTGCAGCAGCAGCAGCAGGAGCTGTAGATGCTGCTCATCCTGGGGTGCCTCCTCCATCTTATGATGCTGTGAAGGCTGGCGGATACTCAGTCTATAAACCTGCTGAAGTAGACACAACGATTCCAAAATCTTCTCTCAGGTAATAAAAACTTATTATTGAAGCACAAGCTAGCGTGTCACTGCCGAGCTGTTTCATGCATCCACTCAATGTTATTTTCACTGTACTGTGGCCGAGCAGTTAAACTCACTGGACTAAGCTCTGGTGTTTCTGATCAACAGAGTGCGGGTTCGAGTCCCGGTCTTGACACTTGTGCCCTTAAGCAAGACACTCATCCATTATTGCTTCATCCTTCAGATGGGAAGTAAAGTAGTGTGTCCTGTGTGTTGTGTACTGCACAAAAAGAGCCCAGTTTATCATCGTGACAGCCGACTCCATAAACTGCACAACACAACCACACTTGCTTCTACCACCTGTACAAAAATGGTTGGTCAGGGTGCCTTCGGTTATAGCGGCCCCCACCTATGGAACAAAGTCCCTCCAGAAGTCCGTCAGTGTGACTCAATCATGAAACTCAAAAAACTGTTGAAGACCGAACTGTTCAGAGCTCATTAATTTGTTTATTGTTGATTCTTTATTTGTTCAGCCCCTTGATCTAGTGCCTAGGATATATGCACTTTATAAGAACTCTGTATTATTGTTATTACACTTATCGCGAAGAGAAGGTGTTGGCCCCAGTGTCTCTGGCTGTGGCTGCTGAATGCGCTCCTGGTAAACCATTAGACAGTGCCACATAAATGGGTCTCATAATTCAAAACATAGCTCTGCTTATTCTGTTGAAATACAAATAATGAGTGCTTTGATATGCCCCCAGAAATGTGATAAAGCGCTGTGTATGAGAACTCATTATTATTAGTAGTATTATTATTTGTCCTGTTTTCTGTTAATTGTTAAAGGATGATGTTGCCATTCTCCCTGCTGTGCATTTTTCAAAGTATTTTTGTAACACATTTGTTTAGTGTTGTACAAATGGACCACAGTTTGAGTGTTGTGTTTTTCTACATAAGATGAACGTGGAAACACTGAATTTGAATTCAGATTTAGAATTTTACTTTGACTGTTTGATGTCATTCATACAGGACGTGTCCACCCGTGATAGATCGAAGTCTAAAGGTCGACCGATCAACAAAACCGATGAACCTTTTGAGTACCGTCACGTCAAGCAGCTCCAATAGACATGGGCTACGGGATCTGTTCATACCGCGAGATACGGTAGAAAAGTTCTTGTTGATCGCAAGGGAAAACACAGCCCTGAATCTGGAAACATGTGGCATCTTGGCTGGCAAACTGGTAAGTTGGAATATGTACTGGCAGGTAAAGTCTTACGAAGAATCCTTCGGAATCCCTAGTGTATAGCTGCACCTCGCTATTAATGTGAATGGATTCGATGTTCTTGTGAAAATACTGTGACAGTTTTTTTGCTGTTTTCTCAGCAAGTAGACACTTTATTCAGCTGAAACTTTCGCATATGACTTCTATTGATCTTTGTTTATGAATTTGGTCCTACCTATAAGACTTTAGTTTGCATTCAAATCAATCTGAAACGCTTAGCAAAATGGGGTCAAATACAGCTTATTATGGGGATATTGATAACCCATCTTAAGCTGAAACTTGGCTCTTGATTCAGAATTTCCTCATGAAGACCAAGGGCAGACCATCACCTCTATCAAGTCACACCCCTCCTCATGAATATTCAATTTTTATCTACATCAGGCTCGGGACGCCTTTACCATTACACATATCGTCGTACCGAAGCAGACGTCCACGTCAGATTCCTGCACAGCTCTAAATGAAGGAGAAATATTTGATGTAATGGATAAACAAGATCTTCTTACTTTGGGATGGATTCATGTAAGTAGGCTCTAGCTTTGATATCATCCTTCTAGGCCTCTTGATTGGCTTGTTGTGGCCGAGCGGTTAAGAGCACCGAACTCAAGCTCTGGTGTTTCTGATCAACAGAGTGTGGGTTCGAGTCCCAGTCTTGACACTTGTGTCCTTGAGCAAGACACAAAACCATTATTGCTTTGTCCTTCGGATTGAACATTAAGCCGTTGGTCCCGTGTACTAGGATTTGTAGTGCACATAAAAGAACCAAGAGCACTTGTCATGGATGAGAACGGGTTATCCCCAGTATTTCTGGTTCACATAGCAAGCACTCTTGTGTACAGGCTTCCTCAGGCTTGCGAGCTACAGTGATTAAGTTCACTTGTGAGGCATTCTTGGTTTCATTACCAGAAATATATAACAACAATAATAAGTTGAGCCCCAACTAAGTTACTTTGGATCTATAGGCTTTCATGTAGAGAGTGTTCCCATACTCTTGTTGGGCAACAGAGGCAATTGGGGACTTTTGGGACGTTAGCTGGCTGCAAACTTACCAGGTCTATTCATTGTTCTCTGTAACGCGAGCATGCTCAAATCTGCGTAAACATCGGAAATTTACCTGGTCAGTCACCTAGCGTTTCAAAGTCTCTGATTGCCTTGGTGCCCCTCCTCATTGCCCTAGTGCCCTTGAAATGTTCTAGTGCAGTTTACACTTACCTCAAAGAGGTACCTTTTACTAAATAAAAGCATCCTTCCCCCTCGCAAGAACGAATTTTAATGCCTGAGATATGATTCTTATTACTGCAGACTCATCCCACTCAGACGGCGTTCATGTCAAGTATTGATCTTCACACTCATTGTCCATATCAAATCATGATGGCTGAAGCTATAGCGATAGTCTGTGCGCCCTCACACAACCAGTAAGTACTGAGAAACTGTCTTTTACCAGCTTTTGTGACATTTAATCCATGAAGGTTTTTTTTTAAATGTGTGTTTGTTTTAATCTAAATGCATACAAAGGTTGAGTTGAAACGGTTGACTGGTTAACTGGCTGACCGTTGAACCGAAAGACAATGTTAAAAGCTGCTTCTAAATTGCATTAGCATTTAAATGAAGCCGACAGTAAAAAGAAGAAGAAAACAAAAACCTGAAGCCCACAATTAAAAAAATATATATAAAATATATTTAGAACTTTTTGTTGTTGAAAATATGAGCCCCAGATGCTATCCAGGGAGAATGACTGACATCCCTTCTGTTGGTGGAACTGTCTTATCTCAATCCCCTATAAAGTGTAATGCATTATTTTTAATCCCCTAAAAACTGGTATGCATTTCACTTTGAACGTGTAGTATGTGGTTTTGTGACGGGTAGACTGGCTACAGTGCTCTATTTTTAATCTTGGTCTGTTCTAGAAAATATTTTGACACTTGCTTCTTTTGCAGATCGGCTCATAGCTCTAATTGGGATCGGTAGAAACGGTTAAACAGTTAACCGGTAACCCGAAGTACCGTTTAGCTGTGTTGGAAAATAAATGTAGATGCACAATCCTAATGCATACTTTTGTTTGCCTTGTACAATACTTTCTATCAAACCAGGAATACCGATAATTGTTTTTCCTTCACAGAACTGGTTATTTCTCCCTGACACAAGACCATGGTTTACAATTCATCAGCAATTGTAAAGAAGTCGGATTCCATCCTCACCCGTCTCAGCCGCCGATCTACGAAGAAGGTCAACATGCCAAGATCTCTATCAACACATCAATACAAATAATTGATATGCGGTGATGGTAGGGTTTATATAGGTATGTGCACAACTCAGAGATACAACTCGGAGAGTGCTGTTTGTGTAGTTATCTGTCGCATCTGTTTTGAGGCTAGCATCCATTTGCGAGTTTGATTTGAATTATGTCTGGTAAAATGACTTGCTTAGTCAAAAGTTACCGCTTCAATTTGAATTCCTCAGAATGAAGAGACAATTGCTGTGTCAAATGATTCAGGGCAAGCTTTTGTGTAGCAACCTCCAAATGAGCACCCTGGTACCATTGTGCCATACACATTCATTTAGAATTGTGTATGGGTGTTTGCTGTCTTACAGAACTGCGCAAAAGCTTGCCCCGAACCATGACTTCATTTAAATCTGACTCGCAAATGGCTTATTCATACGTGCTGCCATTTTACCTGTATATTGGTTGCTCTGGTCACTCTTAACATACATGCATAGCACATGCTATTTATACTCCTCGCTTGGCCCCGCCGGTCTCATCCAAGACTGCTGGGATTGGCTGATGAGCTTGTACAAATTCTTGTTCAGGATGTAGTGGTACATGATCATGGGATCGGTTGTCTTGTACTTCTGATCGGGACAATGCGCAACAATCACTACATGGACATGTTTACACCTGACGTTAAAAAAATGCATGGAGGCTCCATGGATGATGTAAATGAACTTTTCAAACCAAAGTTGCAAGAAGAATGTTGGGATCGAGCTGTATTTTTTTGTACAAGGCAAGGAATGACAACAGTTATAAGAATTTGCACAATATAGCTAGATTATTATTGATAGTTGAATCTTTCGTAAACAGGAAGAGGTGTCAGTGGTTATTGGGTCAGGGTGAATGGTCCAATGCGCACATCAGCCAATCCCAGAGCCTTTGGAGAGGCTTTGGGATCAAGCGAATTGATACTCTATGTTCACAGGTGACATAGAGGGCGTGCTTTCAGCAGATAAGGATGACAAGTGAGCTTTAGCGTCCACCATGATCTATTTTTTATGGTACCGCTACAGTCATTGGCACACAGTTTTGTTTTGGGGTTTTTATTTCCTGAGGTCATACTGTAAGTTTCATTTACCTCTCTTTTAAGATTTTCTTGTCAGAGGTGAAGTTAGTATCCAGGGCAAGAAAAGACACAGCCATTATTTAGCAATGTACATAAACACAATGTATTGTGTCAGGGAACAAGACATAATATGGCAGACTCATTGGTTGAGTGAGCTAAATGAGCATTTCAAACTACATAGTATTAATTTGTTAGAGACCACAGCAGCTGCAAGGGCCTTATCTTAACACACCAGACCTAGAATAACACGGAGGCCATGGCCTCTGTTGCCCTGGTCTTGGCCTTGGTGCCCCTGTCAAAAGTTTTCCATAGACTTTGAGATTTCTAATGGAAGTGCCCTCACAAACATGAAATTCCAGGCCTGTCATACTGTTATAACCAGTCGTGGAAACTATATTTATATCAGAGGACACAACCAACAAGACTAAACAATAGCAACCAAGAGAGGGCGCTATCTCAAATAGAGGCTTTGCAAGTTACTACACGCACCCTTATTAACCATCCCATACTAAGTAAATTTAAGTGATTGTTTACTCTTTATTCTGAACATTTGTTAAACTAAAAAAGAAATTAACTTGGTGTATGGGGATGATCATGCAAAAAAGTATTATCTCTGAAGTGTACCAGAAATAATGGTCTGTTTAGATATGCAAGTCCTTGTACAGAGGGTGTGGGGGGGGCACCCACAAGATTTATCTGGGTGCCTGTGGGTGCAGTGGTCTCAAGACCAGGGCCCAATTTCAAAGGGTGTTTGAGCACAGAAAGCAGCTAAGCACCATCGAATCAGAATAAGGTTACCAGCCAAAATACTATTCCACATGTACATATTGTGGCTGGTATCCTGCTAATTCTTGTTTTTGAAACCATTCGGTTGTTTTAATTCTATATAAATGTCGATTCACACAGTAAAAGTAACCTGTGGAAATTTGATTTCAAAATGTGGTAGCGTTTTTGAGATGTTGGCAAAAAATTGGAGTTGATATGTCCACTCAGGAAGACTCGAATAATCCAAAATTAGGCATACACAATCTGAATAAACGATTCATGCAGACATTTTTCTCAGATTGAAATGTTTGTGAATCTCTCTCTAAAAACCACATTCCTTGGAAGGGAATTGTTTCTCAAAAAGTTATTACATTATTAAACAGCTGCAGTACTTCTTACCAATTAAGTTTTCATGGTCATTAAAATTTTGGAGTAATGACCAAAGGTAGACCCTTCCTTTAAGCGGGATATTTCTGAGCAATATTAGCTGCCGAATCAGCTCTATGAGATTGGGTCCAGGAGCCAGTCAGTCCCCATTGTACACACTTTAATGGTCAGTCATGTTTGCAATGTAATAAACATAGCTTTGTAAATATTCTATTTTAACTTTTCGATCACAAGTGCTCTTTACTTTAAAGTCTCTATATTTTGATCCAATAACAGGGTCAGAGGGCATGAGAGTGTCCCTTTATGTGGAGCCAATAATGGGTCAAAGAGCGGGAAGGGACCGTGAAGAGAGGGTGTGTTGAGGTCAAAGGTGTATTATGCATAATGCTAGTGTAAAGTTTTGAGCTGAAGAAATCGATGAATGTTGGGATGAACATAGTTCAATGGGAAAGTTTTGCTCACTGTATTGTTATGATAATGATGGTTAAAAGGGGCAATTTGTACATCTTTTTTTCCCTTCCATTTACTACTTATTTATTTTATAATTTCCTGTCACAGATTTTTAAGGTATCTCATTTTCAGGCAAAAGTTTCTTCTCTAAAAACGAATTTTGGTTGCTTTTTAGTGGAGGAATTTCTTTCAGATGAAAAAAAGAACAGGCTTGTGGATTGATACATTGTTACGTAGAAATCACTTTTATAAAAATGCTTGTTGTTTGTTAATATATACTATTCAAATTATATATTATATTTAATGAGAATGTAAATAAAAAGAAAACTGCTTAGCAACAATGTTGTCTTCCGTTTGTCTTAAGCGTTGGAGTTGATAATTTGAAGATTTGAGAGGAATGTGGTGTTGATGTTTTGTCATTGATGTTTCTGAATGGGGTCGGATATCAGACAACCTCGTTTCCAGTGGTGGTAAGATCTCGCCGCGCCATTTACCCCCAGAATGTGTTTTTGATATGGTTGTACTACCCATGGTAATTAGGCTGCCATCGCCGAGGTCAAACAATGGAAACGCGCCACGTGCCAATCCTTGATTAGCTCGAACATCTGTTTGGTTGGAAAGATATTTTGAAAGTAGAATACAATGATTCACACAAACACCCTTTGACATTGTGTGGTTTTCCTTTTTACTTCATGAACGGCCCGTAATTGTGTGGAGTCAAAAATGTTGTTCTACAAATAGGCCTTTTTAGCCCAAGAGCGCTCAATTCAAAGGCAATGAGCCCCTTGAAAGCTTTGCAAACCAGATAACATAACGTTTTGTACGTATAAAAAAACACTTCTCCTTCCTTGCCAGACAAATGCGTCGGCCCCCCAAAAAAAACGTTCGTGTATCGAAATATTGTTTGTATTTTAAAGAGATGCATTTATCAGACGATAGCCTAGGGCAAAAAATAAATCATGGCTCGTCAGCATATTCATGACAATGTTACCCAAACTAAACTACATGACTTGCACAATAATTGTTTGACCTCTAAACAAAAGTTGAAATCGAGTAAGATGATCGATCGACTTTGGTTGGCGTCGTTGATATCATATCATGATTGTCGAGTCATTTATAACAATCGACATTATCAGCGCTTCATACGCGGTGTGTGCTTAAGCCATGCATTGTATATTATTAATATCAAAGTCATTGTAGGAATAAACACTTAAAGGTATTATACAGGATTGGTAAGGATACAAAACACCTCTGGTTCATTTTAGTCTGAAAGCTTACTGATGATGAAGTTTCCACGGAAAACAAATTTGTTTCTGTGCAATATTTAACTCTAAAATGAACTCATATTCGAGAAAACTGTATCTGAAATCTAAAAGAACGCAACAGCTGATTTGGGTTGTTACAACCAAAATTAAGGACAATGTGTTTACATGCTGAATATTGTGCATGGTTTGTCGCTGTTTTGTCCTGACTCAAACAATGGGTTTGAAGTCAAAACTTTCGAAGGTTTGTTATTTCATGTATATATAGTGGAACACACAAAACGTGAACACTGTCTGCGACTACTTTGTCAGCTCAACCTTTAAATCTTTTGAGATACTGCAAGTCCAAATTTCAAAAGTATTTTTAAGTAATTACAAACTTCAAGTTGATTAATTTCCGAGATAATAGCTTGTACCTTTGACTGGAAATTGGCCTTTGGTTATCAATATTGTTGTACTTACAAGTAGATTTGTGTTTTATGGCAACTTAATGTCATTGATATAATATACCGGTACACTTATGGAGAAATGTTCATGATGGACCTGATTTCGTAGAGCTGCTCAAACGTTAAAATTAGCACAATAAAAATTATGCTTACCAGAATAAGGTTACCAGACAAAATACCACGTCACACGTACAATCTGTGAATTGTATCTTGCTTATTCTTGCTTTAGCAGCTTTATGAAAGTGGGCATTTTTTTTATAAGAGTATGGATTCTAATCAGTCGCATAACTATAGTCATTGAGCTTGTGACCCAAATTAACGGAAATTTTCAAACATTAGTTGGTATTCAGCGCCCAAGTTCCTGAAGCTATTAAAGCGGTAATGCTGTTCAACAAGACCAACGGGTAACCAATGGATATTAACCAGTTGTAACTCTCTCTCTCTCTCTCTCTCCGTGTATGAGCCAACTATACGTCCCCTAATGAAGTACTCTCGTCAGATTTGGGCCGGAGCTTCTTTCTGTAATTTATCGCTATTAGATATTGTAGAAGCGTATTGTTAATCTTGTTGGTAAAAGGTTGGAATCAACTTTACAACCTCTTTCCCACCGTATATGTCTATAGCCAGCCTCTGTCTTTTTCTACAGATACTTTCATGGTAAACGTGCCACCAATGTATCCAACCTGGTTCCTCTTGTCAGGATGTTTGAGTGATACCATACTTTCTGTTTAATTTGTTCCAACCCTTACATTTTGCTTTGCTGTGATGCAGAACAAAGAGCCACTCCAACAGCTTTAATCCACGTACTGTGTCTCTTTGGAACTCCTTGCCTGTTGCATGTTTCTCTCCATCCTACAGTCTAGACTGTTTTAAGTGGAATATTAATTCTTACCTTCAGCTCCCTTGAGTTATTATCATGTTAGATATTTTTTTCTTGCATCCTCTCACCAAGAGAGGCTTTTGGCCTTGTTTGGGGCGAACTTGCATTAAAATAAGGAACTATCATGGGCTAAGCAGATAGATTTGCTACCGTTGGTCGACATAAATCTGATAAATGACACTCGGTGATACAGCGACGTTGCAAACCGATTTGTTTTAAAAGCCACACGAATCAAACAAAAGGTTGTAGGCTTTGTTTAGATTTATTTCATGAACAAAATAACAATCCGTAAATATTGATTCTTTTTTACACTTAATACCTGAGAATTCGACAAAGTAAGAAGCAGTTATTTTGGGGGTATGCTGGAACACAGTTACTCTTCTACGCATGCCCGAATGCACAAGGACATACGTCATCGAGTAAAATTCGAAACCAAGCTTTTTCCATAAAGGCGTTTCAGCTTGGTTCGTCATGAGTTGTGTCCAGCGATAAAAAAATCTTCTTATTCTGCGGAATTCTTTGGCACTTTTTTGTAAAATGATTGTCTCAAAAAGTAGTTGCCACTTTAAAAAGATAATATTATAATACTGTACGTTTCAAGTTTTCAGTAGCTTGAATACGTATAGATTGCTGAATACATTTTGATGGCTGGAATTCTTACAATCTTGAGATTTAGTTATTGATTCGATGGTTCTTTTCAGAGCCAACACAAGTAAGATAATGGTTCAATGATACAAATACTTAGTCGCCGAAGGTAAATTTGAAAGTTTTGAGTGAAATAGCAGGTTATTCATCAGAAAAATCCTGATTTTAATATTTAAGAAAATATTAAACTTTTTTCAGAAAGTAAAATTGGGTCTGAGCCTGAGGTATCGATCATTTCGTGAATTCAAAATCAATATTTGTCAACCCATCTGAATAGACCATTACACACAGCGTTCGGTAAACATCGGAGGATCAAGTGTCCGTGTTGCACAGCAAACTGGTAGAAACAAAGTAGAATTTGGAAGCCAGTCGAATAACTAGCTTCGGGAACGCTCGTTCACGTTCGGGGATGATCGGCCACGAAATGGTATTAATCAATTGAAACTTTAAGAGTTGCCGGGTTACTTAAAAGTATCTAAATTATTTATTTAGTTGGAGGGGGGAAAGTACAATGTTCAGTTAATATTCCCTCTTGAGCAGGAGGTCAATATCTTTCTTGACCATGGCTGGAACCACCACGGGGTCGTACCGCTTGTATGGTATCCCGTCTCCATCAACAAGAAATTTCTGGAAGTTCCATGTGACGTCATTGATGGTAATGGGCGTCCAGAAGAAATTCTTTGGGTCGCCAATCTCTGTTTTTACGGCAGGACATGCGGCCTGAAAGTTTAAACAAAATACATGACACCATTAAGGAACTTGGTAAGAAAGAGATCTGCATTATCAATATTAAGAAAGTGATCAAACAGGCGCATTGGGTATTTCTGTGTTCTGTTTGCGGTTCGAAGGTTTGGGTCTGATGTCCTGACGTTTCGACCAGAGCAGAGTCGTTCTCTTTTAGCCTTCGAGACTCAAATATTGGGTCGAAACATCAGGCCATTTAACTATTTCTTTACATGCATTTATATCACATGTCCTTTTGGTTGGTAAGCAGTTTTCAACAGCTGATTTTATGTCCGCATTCTTAACTCGATTTTTTTTCCTGGCGTCGTTTCTTGTACATGGGACTTATCGACTCTATCACAAAATTGTTTTCATGTACATTTTGTTGTTGTTTTGTTTTGTGTTTGTTTGCTTGTTTTATTTCCTGGTGGGGTGGGGTACGTTTGTTTGTTATTGTTATTATTGGTGCTGTCGGTGTTTTTCTACCTTCTTCTTCCTCTTTTACCCAGTTTTTGTAGTAAATAATTGGTTCATATGCAGATGAGGAAAAACACACACAATATACTCCGGTTCGACGGTGTATAGTCATAATATCTTAACACGCAATAAATTATATCATGA
>CM021545.1:5868485-5878493 GCA_010994315.2 Pisaster ochraceus | reverse complement strand
GTAAAAAACACAGGTGTATTACTTAGGCATAGGAATCAAGAAGGTATACAATGTTTAAACACATCAGTGTATGAGTAAAACCAAATCATCCTTGGTGCAAATTTAACATCTATCTAAAAACTACTTTAAAATGTTGGCAATATTGGATGATCCTTATCATAATTATAGGATGGTAGCTTTATTTTGATGCTTTAAAACACAGAGGATTTGTTTTTCTTCTAATCTTATTAACACCAGTGTTGATAACCAAACTAAAATACTTCATTTTACTTCATTTTACTTCATTTTATGCTGGTATTGTTTTTTTATTGGTAAATGCGGCTGATTTTCCAGTTTGGCTTTGCATGAAGTTTAAACATTGTGCAATGTTTCTAACAATTTTTTCAGTATTTTCAGCACTTGTTTATATCAAAATGTGGAAACTCGTTCACTTTTTGTAAATATTGCAATTTTGAATAAATAAAAACCGTTGTGCATAAAGTACAACAAAATTTAATCTGTGTACTAGCCCATAGCAGTTTTTACTAGACAATGTGCACTCGGCTTGTGATAAGGGTGAGCCATGGTTACATGACCACTAGAGGGCGTTGTGATACGCTAGTCTTTGAATGAAGTTGCGGTGATTGAGGGAAAGAATGACCCTATTTGAAGTCCAATTCACTCAATCAATGATCCCAAGAGATAACGGCCGTTTTTTGTAAATGTTCCTGTCTGTGCTGTAGGTTTTGGGATTGTTCCCAGGACCACCTGTTGTTGGTCTCAATCTTGGACCTTCAGGACACTCTTTTATGGTTTCCATCACACACCAGAACATGGGAAAATTATGCTTCCTAATACATTATTGTAAATGCAATAACTTGCACATAGAAAGTGTGTGTATGGAGGTCTCAAAAAAGCACAGCTTGTCCACAGTAGAGACCTCTCTCTTTATACAGTGTACAATAACAAAGCAAATAAATTAAAACAACAATTAATACAGCAACAATAACACTTGGTCGTGCTGTCTGATTTGACTTGGTGTCTGACAGCCAAGTCTGGACTACATTTCTGATAAATGTCAGTGTCGTATTTGATTAATAACCACGAAGCCACAGGTTGTTGTCGGACAATATTTGCTGGTCCAATTGGGTGGATGGACTTTGTACTCTTACCACTTCAATCAATGAGTTTATTTGGCAATCAATTCAACAAGTTAAAGGTGCTATACAGTATTGGTAAGGATACAAAGTAGCAATGTTAATTTTAGTCTGAAAGCATACTGATAATGAAATTCGCATACTAGAACCGTTTTTTTTTCTGTGAAATAATTCCCTCTGAAATGAAGTCATATTCAAGAAAACTGTATCTAAAACCCTTAAAAAAACACAACTGCTGATTTTGATTGTTACAACCAAAATTATAGACAATGTGTTTACACGCTGAAAACTATGCATGGCTTGTCACTATTTTCTCCTGACTCACACAACAGATTAAGTCCAAGCTTTCACATGTTTGTTATTTCATGTATATTATCGTTGATCACACAAAACAGAAATAATGTCTGCGACTATTTTGTCAGCTCTACCAATCCTGTATGATACCTTTAAAGATATGGTCTGCTGGTAAAACCATACAACAACCTCCATCAATGACATAATTCCCACCAATTGTCACGATTTATGCTTGAAATTCCCTACATTTAATCACACCTTGAGTCACTGGACAATGAATGCATGCTTTCATTATCACAACCATCATATCAGTTGATCCAATAAAAATCTTGGTTTGGAAAAATTAAACGGGAAAATAACTTGATAAATTATCCAAAACAACCCACCCTTGCCTCATCCCTTTAACTTGAAAAACATCATTCTCAAATAAATCACTCTTGAAACGGCTATAAATCTAGATAGCATATATTTTATTCTTCTTATT
This sequence comes from Pisaster ochraceus, assembly GCA_010994315.2. Taxonomy (NCBI): domain Eukaryota; kingdom Metazoa; phylum Echinodermata; class Asteroidea; order Forcipulatida; family Asteriidae; genus Pisaster; species Pisaster ochraceus. The sequence continues at coordinate 5,876,579 of CM021545.1, read as the reverse complement.
TCTTCTTGTACAAATACAGAAATATTCTGATAATAGAAAAAAAATCAAATAGACATTTCAAGTTCAAGTGCTGAGAATGACAGTCCGGCAAAGATCATGCTGATTATACAAAATGATGAAAATACAAATACAGCAGCACAAGAAATGTGTTAAAACATTCAATCTCATAGAATGATGCAATTTAACCAACAGCAGCACACAAAAACTTGACAACAATGTTTTGATAAATTTGTTCACATATGTAAAAGGATTTTGGATTGCAAGACATGATAATGTGTTTCAAAAAGATCACTTTTTACTTTAGTAAAAATCCTCCATTTTAACTTCTTCCTCTTTATATTTTTATATCAAGTAATAAACAACAAAGTAAACTGACTGGGTAAATTTTTAAATAATTTGGGTTTGAACAAAGAACAATTAACTGGAGCGGAACTTGAACCAACGACCTCCAGATTAACGTACCGGCTCTCTACCAACTGAGCTATCCAGCCCTATGTTGGCGGTCTCCCTATTAGTCAATATCTTTGTTCGGGTGCCAGTCAGAAGCCATACAACCGTAAAACCATACAACCATGTAGCCAGGGATCACAACCAACTTTACGATACAACCTGGGAAGCGGCTGCCGGAGGTCGATGGTTCAAGTCCCGCCCCAGATTCTTTATATTTTTATATATTTATTATCTCACATTATATTTTTATCTCACGTACTGGTAGCACGCACAGCAGTCAACATCTTGCATCTTGCAATCAGGGAGAATTTTGTACAACAATCAGGGAGATATTTAGAATTACATTCAACATAATCGGGAACAAGTTTCCATAATCAGGGAGATTTTCAAATTTCTTCATCAGATCATGGAAAGATTTGATTATTTCAGGTAATTTTTGGCAGAATCTGGTAGCTCTGTAGCATAAGGCCTGTTCTGATAAGAAACTATCATTATTTTTATTGTGGTATGTAAAGTGTTTTAAATATTTTGAATCAACAAAAGAAACAAATCAAAATATCAATGATGAATTTCAGATCTTGTAAAGCTCTTTAAGAATTACTTCCAATGATTGGAGAGAAGGAAACAAGAATTTAAGTTAAATTCAATGTTAAAACATATTCAATGATCCAGCATTCTGTAAGCAGAGCAAGGAAGTAGGGTACAAAACAATGTCCCAATTTGTACGTAAAAAAATTCCATTGCTCAGAATGGTGTCTTTATTCAAGACTTTTGAAAGGTATTGCCTCTCACTTTTCGGAGTTTCACCTTTAACCTTTCCACTGGTAACATACTGTGTACTGAGCATAACATGAGCACCAGCTGCTTTCCAATTAAATTTGTTCACTGATTCAACCAGAAACAAAGCAACGGAAAAGTTCTCATTAGAAACCGTAGCGACCGCAGACGGCTTGTACCAAAATGCCCAAAGTGGCCGCAAACAGCTGCAAGATCTGACCTATTTCCACTCAAACAAAAAGATCAAAGTAAAGGTCATGTCCTAAAGTGACATTTTCCAGCGCAATTTTATCTGCCACCACCAATAAATTTACAGTTTCTAAAATAAACACTAAACATGGATAGAACTTTATATATTTTTGTCAAACATTTACCCACAAATAAAAAGTATCTATTGCTACTTGGTGCAGGCTACCTATTACAAATCTTAAAGTAAGATAAGCGGACTGTTGGTCATGAGAAAATATAAGTTGCACATTTTGATATTTATAAGTTGAATGTGCCATAAATTATGACAACCTAAGCGCAAGAGTAATTAAAATTCATCCACAGTACAGCAACTTCATAATTGAAAAAAAAAGAGAGGTAAAGGATGCTTTCGATTTTTTAAATTACAGATTGCCAAAGAAAACTGAAAACACTGTAAAGAATTGTGTGTACAAAGACAATAATAATATACCACTACTCCAGTCCTCGTAAAGGAAGACCTCAATTTACCCGTGAAAATTTAAAATGAAAATTCCAAAACAAAGTCTTTAAATTTGTGAGTCTTTATACTCATAAGTTCTAAAAGGTATTGTACAGGATTGGTAGAGCTGACAAAATAGTCACAGACAGTGTCCATGTTTTATGTGATCAACCATCTACATGAAATAACAAACCTGTGAAAACTTGGGCTTAATCCTTGGAGTGAGTCAGGAGAAAATAGTGAAAAACCATGCAGTCTTCAGAATGTAAACACATTGTCCTTATACAACCCAAATCAGCTGTTGCATTTTGTTTAGGTTTTCAGATACAGTTTTCTGGAATATGACTTGATTTCAAGGGGAAATATTTCACACATGAAATAGTTCTAGTATGACATTCATAAGGAGTAAGCTTTCAGACTAAAATGATACGATGATGTTTACCAATTCTGTATAATACCTTTAGCCTCATTCCTAGACTCATTAGGATGAATTCATCAATGACTCTGCATTGTTTACATTCTCAGGCAATAGGTTTTTTTAAGGCATTCATTTGTATTTTAGAAGAATCAAACCTTTGTATATACACACAACAATCTGACAGGTTGTTGTTTAAATTTCAAGTATACAGTGCTTTAAACTGTATAAAAATCAAAACAAGATTCTGAATTCTAAACGAATAATGGAGCATTTTTACACCAAAAAAACATTCTAAAAGGAATTCTGAGTGAACTGAAGTATACAAAAGCCTCTTAAAAATAGAACAAGACAGTGGAAATATGCTGAGAAATAGTCAAAGCAATGGATGATCCGTTCAATGGCATCAGACAGATATTAAACAAATATTGGATGCTAATCACTCATTGAAATATGGACTGCCGAGTGAAATGGAACGGTAAGAGTGATTATATTCCTCTATATTGTATGCATAAAATGCATCCTATATTTGTTGTATATACCTCACACATAGATCTTTGTCATTTGAAAAATTTCATATGATTAAGGATCTATAAGGTATATGGTATATAATATCGTCGTGTCAGTGCAAAAACGTTGCATCTCAATTTTGCTAAAATGCCATAAATCGCAGGAAAAAGCTCTGTGCAAAAACGTTGTATCTCGGCGCGTACTTGTTTTGTGTGTACATCTCGGCAAATGTACGAGATACGACGATTAGTAAACAAACTCGTGCGTAACGCATCAAAATGCAATTTTATAAGATTTTCTTGCACTTTCAAGACAATATTAGTAGTAAGAATAATAAGAATATCCAAAAGCTTACTTGTTAATGGTAGTAAGCATCCAGTGAAATTATTTCGCCTGAAATGCACACAAAATTAAAACACTTTGAACCTGAGATGTTTTCTGAGGGTTGGTGCTCTTTCAGGAATGCTGCGGCAAGAGATGCGGTTGGTACCCGCTGTCACCTCGCTAAAAGTTGATGGTTTCAACGTTCTTGTGAAAATACCGTGACAGCTTCTTGCTGCTTTCTACACAAGTAGAGACTGTATTCAGCTGAAACTTTCACATGTGACTGACTGTATCTTTCTTGGTAATTTTTGCCCATAAATTAGCATTACGTTGACAAAAAAAACAATCTATGCCCCTACCTTTAAGATTGATCAATAAACAATCCAGTTTCTTACAAGCTATATTAGTAGCAATTAAGTCAAACACTGAGTAATCACTAAGTCATAACTATAAACTAAACACCGCAACAAATCCAGTTTTGACAATCACACATTAATTATTCCCTCTGTGGACAGAAGGAAAGAACTTCTTTTCAAGGTTGATGTTTTTCTTGATTGATGTCAAGGCTGATGTCAAGGTTGACAAAAATATGAGAACAAAGAGAGGTTTAAACATTTCTGAGAAAACATGTTCATTATCCATTAATTTAACTTTACAGAGTACACTGAATGGTTTAACTACACTGATTACTACCTTAGGAATTGGTTTTTTTTTAAATTTAAATGGCTGCTTTTAGGACTCTCCTCCCACCAGTTCCAAGAGAATCCTCTTGTAGTCACCAGATGTGTCTCCCTGAAAACCACAAAGAAAACAGTAATAAGACCAAACGAATCTCAAATAAGTGGAAAGGTTCAAGATTCAGGATTGATGTGTTCTCCAACCATGGGCCTAGGAGGTGGGACTTGTCTGGTCCAGTTTATATTTTGAGCTCTGTACTTCATACATAAACGATCTCTGTAGAGGTTGAATGAAGTAAGAATACACCTGTAAACTATTAATGAAACCTTGTTGAAATCGACTCTCGTTGTAACAAGATTGCCGGAACTGGCCAATTTACCTCTCAATAAAAAGAACTTTGTTACAAGAGTAAAGCGAAATAGAGAAACACAAAGCAGAAATGAGATTCAGGACTTCAGGATGCAGAACCTCTTAATAACAGTGCTATTTATAACGAGAGTCGACTTAGAATGAGGGATGGCTACTTACCGCGATAAACTTTCCCAGAGTCTGTTTATATTCTCTGTAGAATTCTTGTTTGATCTCGACCATGTCGATCTCACAACGAGAGACGACGACGCGGACAAGGGTATCATCGTCTGTTCCAAGACCCTAGAGGGACAGAAAGGCTAAACTTATTTAACAAATCACAAAATGCAATGTAGACAATGTATATAGTTCCTGCACCATTGATGTCCCTACTTAGTGACGCTAGTCACTAGATATTGAAGTGTGCCTGTGGAAGAAGGGGTGTAAGCAATTAATGTGCAAAACTGTGTTTTGACCATGAAAGTTTGATGGGTTTTCTAATAATAATAACAATAATAATAACTAGTTTTTATATAGCGCTTTCTACGGGCGTCTCAAAGCGCTTTTCATAATTTATTACAGGTTTTTGAGGCTATTGAATTATGAGACCCATTTATGTAACACGTTGTAAGGATTAACAGCTGCCACTGCCAGAAACACAGAGGCAAACCCCTTCTCTTTGTGATAAGTGTCACTGGGTATTTTTACGTGCATTACACAACACACGGGACCTGCGGCTTTACGTCCCATCCGAAGGACGAAGCAATAATGGCTAAATGTCTTGCTTAAGGACACAAGTTTCAAGACCGGGACTATGGGAAGGTTGAATTCTGACTGGGAATGGGAAAAATTCTAGCAATAAAAATGCAACTGTAGTGCCATACTTTTTTCAGGAGCCATTTGTATTGCTTAGGAACTTCTGTTGCTGGGACAGAAGTAATTTGTCTAAATGGAAGAAGGGCGTAGAGCCTTACGCCTGAAAGAAGGGCATAGAGCCTTATGCCTGAAAGAAGGGCGTAGAGCCTTACGCCTGAAAGAAGGGCGTAGAGCCTTACCCCTGCTGCCGAGCACCCAAGGATATACGCACAATTCCTCAAACTTCTCAACTCCTTCTGAGAATACAAACTCAAAGCGCTACAGAGTTCAGACAAAAGGATACCACCTAAACCATGCAAGTACCCATTTACTTATCTGGGTGAAGAGAAGCACTACATGGTTGAGTGTCTTGCCAGAGGACACAAGGTATCATGGCCACTATGACTGCAAAACAACATATCCGTCACTAAAAATACTTTCAATGCTCATTTTGTCATACCTTCATAGATTTATGCAGCTTCTCTGCAAAGTACTTTGGTGAACTCCGTACACATGCCACTGTGGAATAAACAAATGAACAGCTGAATATTGCATTCTAGAGACGAGGTCACAATCTGTGATGCTGTTTGAGGCGAGACCAATAAAGGACTACTCCCTTCATGGGGAACCAATACATTGATCAGCTTTCCTTGCTGCATGTGAAAAGAAATTTATCATTCCAACCTTCACACCCCTCTCCCAACTCCTCTCCCCTCCCCTTACCCCCTTCCTCATGGGTCTAACCCCTACCTACCATCAGAATTCCTTTCTCCAGGTCACCTGACATCTCCCGTTTGATGGACTGCTCAATGGAGTATTTGCCCAGCCTGCTGTAGTCCTCATGGGTCTAACCCCTACCTACCGTCAGAATTCCTTTCTCTAGGTCACCTGACATCTCACGTTTGATGGACTGTTCACTGCCCCTCCCCAATCCCTACCTTATGGGTCTAACTCCTACGTATCTACTGTCAGAATTCCTTTCTCTAGATCACCTTACATCTCACATTTGATGGACTGTTCACTGCCCCTCCCCCCTCCCTACTCCATACCTCTTGGATCTAACCCCTACCTACCTATTGTCAGCATTCCTTTCTCCAGGTCACCTGACATCTCCCGTTTGATGGACTGTTCAATGGAGTATTTGCCCAGCCTGCTGTATTCCTCAAAGGTTGCTCGGAGCTGGGGGAAGCTTCTTGAGGCTAGAATCACATTGAACTGAGACTCATCAGTCCCCCATCGCTTCTCTCCAGCCTCCCACAAAGCCTGAACATCAGGGGAAAAAAAGGGTAAATTCTCAATGTTCATTTTGTACTTCACCGTGCACAACTTCAATGTAACTATTTACTCACTGAACAGGGCATGGATAAGTCACTGGATTAATGAAGTATCTAGAATGCATAACAACTTTCTTTGAGATTATTCTTTTGTTTAATTTGGGGTTGAACGAAGAAAAATTTACTAGAGCGGGACTTTAACCTGTGACCTCCCGACTAACGTGCCAGCGCTCCACCAACTAAGCTATCTAGCCATAATGTTGGTGGTCTCACTATGTAGTCAATATCTTTGTTTGGGGGTGCCAGTCAGAAGCCATTCAACCTGTTACTGCCGTATAGGCAGGAATCACACCCAAGTCTACGATATAACCTGGGAAGCAGCAGCAGAGAGATTGACAAAATAGAGAGATTGCCAACATTACGGCTAGATAGCTCAGTTGGTAGAGTGCCGGCACGTTAATCCAGAGGTCACAGGTTAAAATCCCGATCAGGTAAATTTTTCTTTGTCCAACCCAAAATGATATAAAAATTACCCGGTCAGTTTCCCTTGTGGTTTATTACCTGATAATATTCTTACAATACAAGTTCGGTTTATTTTGTAAATGATCTCATGAATGATTTTTATTCCATTTTCTCTGACTGAACTGAAGCTTTGAGTAAATATAGACACTAGGGGGTGAAAGGTCAAAACCAAAAGGCTGTTTTAACGACCTGCACTCCCAAAGTGAACATCTTATTGTGTAACGTTTCTTTACCTTAGCGTCTGCCTTGGCCTTAGCCTGATCTACCGTGTCAGTTTCTTGCCGAGCTCCTTGAGTCATAGAAACCAAGAGACGCTGGAAATGTCCAGATGTTTCAGAGATCACATCCTTCTCAAGATTCCTTGAAAATTCTGGGCGGCGAAAGAAAAAACAAGCGGTTATAGGAGAGCAGTAGGTGTTAGGTTTTGTTTAGCATAGTGTTTCATTACTTCTTGATAATAAGGAGGTTTATCTTTCAATTTCACTTTGGAAGGTTTTTTTTATTATAATTTTTGTATAACTAGAAAACGTTGTCAGTTTGTTGGTGCTAAAAATCATTACTAGGGTTGTGCATCTATAGTTTTTTTCCTTAACGGTTAACCGGAACATGTGACTTCCGTTTAACGGGTTAACCGTTTCGGCCGATTCCAATCTGATCTACAAGCCAACCTGTAGAAGGAGCAGATGTCAACACACTTTCCAGGATTGATCAGGATTAACAATAACACGATATACCCTGTCTTGACAGTCACAAAACCACAGGTGTGGTGGCATACAAAAGGAAAATGGATAACAAATTGCAGAGAATTGAAAAAAATAATGTATTACATTTTGTGGGGGTTCAGATAAAACAGTTCTTCCAACAAAAGAAATGTCAGTCATTCTCCCTGGATAGTATATGGGGCTAACATTTTCAAGAAAAGAAAGGTCTCATTTATAAAAAACTGTTTAACCATTTAAATGTTTAACCGTTAAGTAAATTTGGAAACGGATTTCAACGTTAAACGGTTAACTGGTTAAATGTCCCAACCCTAATCATTACTAATTTAACTATTTCCTGTCTTTGAAACGGATAGTTGAACTGTGAAGTTCAACTATCACATCTTAAATTTTGAGGGGTTTTAAATGAACTATCAAGTCTTATTTGCTAACCTTTTTTGTAAGCGTCTTTTATGGCGTGGATTTCTTGATTTGTTCTTGTACATAAAATTTCAATCAGAGTTGCTTCATCAGTTCCAAGACCCTGAAGGAGAG
>CM021545.1:5847160-5857768 GCA_010994315.2 Pisaster ochraceus | reverse complement strand
CTTTGTTTTAAACTGATTCCGTATAATGCAAAACTTTATGGGTGCACCACACACTAAGTATGCAATAATTGGTGTGCGCCAAACTAATGATCATAATAGGATGTAAACCAACAACTTTAAAAAAAATTTTTTTGGAGATCATTCAATTAATAGTTTGTGTAATTTTGACAAATTAACACGACCTGGGGGTTCTGTGCTTCAACTTTTGAAGAATTGGTAAATTTAACTTTGTCTTTTGGGGTTTGGGAAATGGATGGATGTTTCATGAAAACTGGCAGCAAGTTAATTTGGGGGAAAAGCACCCTTTCGGAGGGTGATACTTTCCGGTGTAAGTAGCAAACATTTTAAACGCTGACTTGCCAAAAGATGAAAAGAAATTTGAAGTTTAGTTGTCCGAAAATATATTTGATTGGTTTTCAAGAAGCTGAGAGCCTTTTTAAAGTATATTTGAATATGATGGCTTTCGGCATTGGTTGGCATAGGAAGTTTGTGTTAGTGCTGTGCACCCTTATAAAAAAGGGTATTAAATTCGACGCAATAATATTTGTTACAGCGCCATCATTCAATAGAGGGCGCAATATCAGTTCCTCCACGTTGCTCTATTTAAAGGCTTTATAATTACGTTGTCCCCGTGCTCGTGCATGGGTCGTGATCTTGTGTCTGAAAGCAATTTTACCTTAGTTATAACAAATCTCTGAACATTCGTAACTTTGAGACTATTTTTTAAAGAATTATCCTGTCTTGGTTATGCGCCTGAAAACTTGATTGAATTGACGGTTTGCAAATTATTATATTTTTAAAAAGATAATATGCCTAATTGGCTGTTCACAAACGGGACCAACGGAAACGATTTTACTGGAAACGATTGCGTGGAAGGACAAGAAAAGCTCTCGGCACATGCCAACTTTTGACTGGAAATTGAATAATCTAACATTATAATTTATAATAGATTATAATTAAAAATCACTTTTTATGGGGCCACAGTTGGCCTCAAAAATCGAGAGAATATAAAACCCCACTCGCAAGCAGCTTGTGTTACCCCAAAATGAATTTCTTTGTGGGAAAATTGGTGACCTCCGCATTGTCCACTCTGACGACTCGCCGGCGACACTCCGGCCCCCTGTTGTGTAAACATTGGGATTTGGGATTGCTCCACTATGAAAAAGGGGGCTAACTAGAAAACGGAAAATTGTACATTGTACTTTTGGGGCAATGTTTTACCATGTGCTGAAAGGACTGGGGGTTTTTCCTCTGGGAGGACAACACACAAATTAAATTAGCTTTTCAATAGTTTGCTTGTTGTTCTCAAATAAATGTGTGTGCAAATATTATTTTGATTATGTCTTTGAAAATGATTCAACTCTAAAATGTGTCGTAAAGTATTTACTTTCTCAACACAACCAACACTAAGCAAACAAGTGGAATGTACAGCTTATGTGGGATTCTTTTTAATTTTCAATCCATTAGGTTAGTAAGGTAGAAAACAACAAGTTGCTAAGTTCCAACTTGAATAATTTCTTCAAAATGAATTAGAAGTTGTGCAGTTTAATGGAAATAACACGACTAAAACTAGTGGAGCATAACCAGGTAAATGTACAATCGATCCTGTATGTACAAATCTCTATACTCTTGCAGACTACTGGTAAAACCGTCTGTTCATCTCTTCTAAGGGTTGAGACCACCAAGCCAACATCTTAAGACGTCTCCTCAAGAAATTAACAATAGAAGGAAAGACTCTGCCAAGCAAACGTTTACACAAGCAAAGAAAAGCCCCCTTTGTTACAGAAGAACGCAGGCTGCTTATTAGTTTTGTTGGCGCGTTTGTTAATCTTCCTTGATAGTTATAATGAAGTGGGACTACTAATTTCAAGGGTTGGGCGTCTTGATAATTATGACGAGGGGTGGTCAGGGCGTAACACTGGCAGGGAATGTCGAGACGCAAGATGGCCATCGGAAGGTGCAATTGGTGATTTCTTGGAAACCGTCATTGTTTAACAATACACTGGCCGCCAGGGGGTGGAGGAATGAAGAGGGTAAACCTTTAATTCGAACCCCATCATTGATTATGCCTCTAAACACTTCTGCTACTTGCTTGCATGCGTACGGCCGTTCGAGCAACATCTTTGAAATGGAATAATACCGCACGCTTTCACTTATTTCCCCTATTACGGTTAATGATGCACACAGATATGGCATTTCGATTACATGGACTATAAAACTGCCATGTTCCATCACAAGTACTGACACAATTTTTTAAAGAAAACAACGAATAGTTTCATGTTTTACTTTGTAGATGGAGAAGGCAAGTGAGCGCCCTGAAATTAGATAACCAAACTCGGAAATGATTCCAATTAGTGTGTAACCAATAACCAATATTATACCTTCCCTTGAAGCACTTAGTTTAAGTGATTTTTTCCTTCTGTCGTTCCAAATTTCTTTCTTTTATTATGATTTGTTTTGAATATCTTTAGTTATCGTTAAGTGTAGAGTCTCGAAGATTTCGATCATCTTCCGGGCGTCGGTTCACATCGCTCCCCCTTTCCATCGCAAAACCCCCGACCGGAAAATGGCACATGCTGAATGTGACGTCAGGTTAGCCGATGAATATTCAATTCACACGCAAACCCGTGTACCCCTGCACAGCCCCCCATTGATTGGCATTTGGCATGTGAATGGATTGATAGTGCGCATATATTGACAATCAACCCTTGCAAACAGTTTATCAAAATGGCGACTTTTAGAGGACTATACGGGACAACTAACTACTGGAATTTTGCAGTTTTCTCAGCCTGCATGGGTCTTCTAACCGTTGTTGTTTCAGGTAAGTGAGCTTGAGTATATTTTCGGTAAGATTTTTGCGTTGTTTTGTGGATATTGGAGGGAATTTCTGCCGAAATGTTCGGCGTTTTGAGGCGTTCCGTGCGCGTGTTGAGCACCGAGTTGGCAATGTCAAACCATGGGGCAAATTGCACGAAATGTCAGATAACAACATGGCGGTAGTGCACATAAAGATAACACGGTTTGCGTGCCAAATAAATTGAAGTTATGGTAAATGAATTTTATAGAAACTCACATATCACACAGTCAGTTATTCTTCATGGTGTAGGCTTAAGTAGTTCATTTGTAAAATATTGTTTGTAAAAGAGTTTGTGAAGTTTTTGACTTGATTAAGAAAGTCTTATTTCTTATTTATCTAATTCTTATAAATAAACAAACAAAAACGTAAACATTCGTTTTCGACTGTGTTTGAGTTTTTTAATTTGGCTTTTGAGTTCATTATCGAATTGTGCAGTATTCTTCCAGTGTATACTGATTAACATTAGTAGTTTAAGAAGAATGCACACTTAAAATCATGGATTTGTCAGTATATTTTAGCACTTAATTTGGGTTACATTTATTTAGGTATACAAATCTTGAAATTTGAACATCAAGTCAAAATACATGAGTTATGACTGTAGTCTTATGAGTTTTTTTATCTTGAAAGTTGCATTTTTGTTATTTTCGTGTTAATTAGTTCTAATATAGGTATTTTTAAATCAGTTTAAAGCTTATCTGAGGCAAATTGAGCCAAGACAATCTAATTTACACTACACCAACAAAAAATGTTTCTAATCTAATAACTAAGTCATATCTTTCTTTCCCTCAGTTCAAAATCACTCTGCAGTGCAAAAACAGTGTATCTTTTAAAATAAAATTTGTACGCGTCACGCGCCAGTTTGTTTATAACGTTGTATTTCGGTTTTGAAAGCCCGGATGTACACACAAAACAAGTGTGCGCTGAGATGCAACGTTTTTGCACAACATTTTAGCAAAAATCGAGATTTGATGTTTTTTTAATGACCCGACGAAACTTAAATGAAATAAAACCTTAACAGTAGTTTAAAATTAAGAAAATTAAAAGAATGATTGCATATGTTTCAAAGTAAAGTGCTGGATGTACGGTGTATTATGTGCCCCTCTGGTCAGCTTAAAATTATATTTCAGAAATTCCGCGGGCCTGGAGTATCCTCCTTGAGAGGGAAAGGTCGTTTTCATATTGCAAAGGGCACTTCAAATATTCCATTAAAAAACAAAAAAAGGATACTTTTGAAAAATCACAATAATAAGTGCTTTTGCCATTGAGTAGCATTAACACTGCTTGTATTACACTTTTACTTTTTGTTGTGAGGATTTCAAAAGGGGGCAATGTACTATTGCCTTGGTAAATGAGCTTTTCCTTTTGGAGTATGTCAAGGACATAAGAATTTCTCACCAATAAATATATAACCACCAATACATTAATGTCATAGCTAGTGATTTACCTACAAATTAGGGAACACAAGACAAGCATTATAATGTGCTTTTGCCTTTCAAAGCCCTGTTTGCATGCATAATTTTTAGTGCCAGTCGATTGAAGAGACTAATGTCTTAAACCATGTACATGTGGGTACTTTGTGAAACATACACTTTTTATTCTTTGCACACTGAAATATTGTTTAATGTGTCCCTTGCCCTTTTGTTTTAAAGAAGCCAAGCAATGTACATACAGTACAGTAAGATGCATTTAAAGTTACAAATTTTTCACTTTCCGACACCCTTAATTATATCTAATGTGGTTTTTACAATTTATTTTTATCCTGAGAGATGAATAATCTGCTCAGAATTTTAGTCCCTGTTTTAGCCTGTTTACTTCCGATGGTATTAACAGGATTGTGGAGCAACTGTTTGATAAAGCTTGGAACAAGCAACTCAAATTGTAATCGGAGACTTCGGACTTTTGTTTCCATTTTTACCTTTTATCAGAGCTTGCCAACTGTCCCTAATTCTGCAGAAAGTTCCCTGAACATAAACCAATCTCTCCAAGTTTTGATGATAATTTTTTAAAAACCTCCCTGATTACGGGAGCTTTTTTACCCTATTATGTTGAATGTAATTCTAACCATCTCACCGTTTGCAAGATGTAGATGTTGGCAGCTCTGCTTTATCTTTGTAAAAAATGTTTACTGCAGTCAGTTGTGTACAAATTTATGATGAACAGCTGCTGTTGTGGAAAATCACAGCATTCCCAGCGTGCAGCTCTCATGAGAGTGTGGTACTCATGAACTCTATCCGAGTTTGAATTGCTTTGTCCAAATACCATCTCAGTCACCCAGCCAGACTAGATAATTTGGAAAAGTATTCATTAACTTTCTCAAATTTAACATAAAACTTTGCAGCGTTTCTGTAAAGAAATCAATTCACAGAAAAATTGAGCTTTTATTTTTCTCAATCTGACTTTAAATTACAAAACCTCTCTAGGCATGGTCTGTACAACTTTAGCATGGTTTACAATTTTGAATAATGTTCATGATGCCAATCTTAACAACAGGCATACATATATAGCAGGATTGTGAAGAGAAAAACATGCATGCAATAAATTGTATCATGCATTGTCAGACTATTTAAAATGTTGTTATAAATTGTTATTTAATATCATCATGGTTTTTTTTAGCCTACCTACATGTATACTTGTGTTAAATCCCAAAATGCTTGCCTTTCCAACCCAATGTCACCTATTGTGAATGAAATCATGAACTCTAATCATGAGTTATTTAACAGTTTGCAATGTATTAAAATAAAAGAAACACATGTTTTTTGTTTGTCATCAGCTGCATAGATTAGTTGTAGACTACTACAAACCAAAGTTATAATGAATTAATTGATTTTTTAAAATTCATTTGAACTGGGGGCTCAATGTCATTACAAGCTTAAGGCAATGTACATGACCGGTAAATGGAACAATAATTTACAATAACAATTGTCAGTGACTTATCTGGTAGATCATTCCAGGTGCCTGGGGAATCATTCATAATTCAAGATAAATAGACTAATCACTTTTGTGGGTTGTGAAGGGAGTTTGAGTTTTTATACTGTAATTATTTATCATTAAAAAAATGTGCGGACATCACTTTCCTAGTCATCCGGAAAATTAATCTATGGATATGACATTTTTTGTTATAAAAGATTTCAGTTCATTTTCTTTATTGTCTGTACACACACTGCACAGCTATTGTTTGGTGTCCGACATGCACCTGGTGGCGTGTAATTTGTTGTTCTCCGATTATAAAGGAAAGTGAATGCTGATTAATTCGAATCAGACAACTGACTGGAGAGTTTTCAACAATTTGTTTTATTGCAGATTGTTTAATCGATTCGTATAGATTAACATGTAGTAAAGCACAAAGTAAATTAAATTTATAATTACAAAACACTGCATTGTTTAACTAAAAAAATTCTGTACTTGATATAGTTGTGTATTTTTGATTGAATGCTTTGATGTGAACATCATACAAGCAAATGTATTTACCACACATTGATATTGTTTAAGTCGACAATCAATGTACAACAATTAGCTGAAATCCTTCACATTTGGAATACTAATTTAAAAACATGCTGAAAAGAGCGCTGATGCCAGAGCTTTGCCAAGATGGAATCCTTCTGCCTTTGCCTGTATCCAATGTCAACTATATTAGCATAAACGTACTAATCCCACCTGAGTTATCCCCCTGTTATTTCTTCCTAAAGAGGGGGTCCTTAAACATCCTTCATTGTGAGCTCATTTGTGAAGAATACCCCACATTAAAGGGTCCAAGATTTCCTTTTAGTGTTTTGTCCGAAGTCATGGCCTACATGACTCCATCCCACAATGGTGAGACTAATGAAGGATAAGGGCTGCAGTACTGTTCATTTATTGTGATGCATAAGCTGCTAGTAGTGTTGGATTACTACAGTTCATCTTTACATCTGCCTGTAGTGTTAATCAAACTTAAACCCAATGTATTAGGTAGCCAGAGGAGGGGAAAGATATTACCAGAGTCCCTCACAGTGTAACCCTCCTTGGTGAAACATACCAGGCTTGGAATTACACGGGGGCCATGGACTCTGTTGCCCTGTTCTTGGCCTTGGAGCCCCTTAAAGAATTTCTCATATATTTTAAGATTTACCAATGTAAGTGCCCTTTGCAAAATGCAAATGGCCTTGCCCTTTCCAAACGAAACTACTGGCCTGACACACAACCAAATGATCCCCCAAGCTACATTGTGTATCATGTTCATTCAAATTTAGATAGTTAAAATTTACAATGATACGTGCACGCTAATAAAGTGCAACACTAAACAGTTCATACAGAATACTTGGAATGAATGAACATTGTTCTCCCTTAACATTGGTCCACTGTCCAAATGCCAGTTGAAACACATGAGGACCAGTCAAAATTCACTCCAAGTGGTTCTGCTGGCAAATTCTGTGTTGAAAAGCATCCCTCTTTAAAAAATATGAAATTATGGACTTGGAGTGAAAAAGCTGATGGACTAGTGAAACAGCAAGCTAACTGGTCCTACACTGGCCAGTAAATAAAAAAGTTCAAAATTGAAAATGTTTCATTGCAATGGTCATTAACTTAATGGTCATTGCATGGGATTTCTGATCCTCCAAGCTCTTAGCCAGCAGCCAAAGGTAAGTTGTTGTATTATAAGAATATGACAGTCATTTCTTGTCATTAAAAGATAGCTGAGACTGGCCAAAAATGACCTCTTTATAACAGGAATGTCAGTAAAGAGGGCAGCTAAATAGAGAAACTCAAAGCAGAAATGAGATTAAAGACTTCAGGATGTACTCTTTACAAGTGCAGAACCTTTTAAAACAGTGCCTTTTATAATGAACCTTGAACATATAAAATAATCCAAAATCTATTTTATGGAGGATCACAAGGTGCTTTTGTAATTTATTGTAATACACAGATTCTTTGAGACTAAACAGAAATGAAGTAGACATGACCTTGGCCCTGAAATGGTGAAATTCCAGACAGGAGCAACTGGAATCTTCAATTTAAATGAAGTATCATCTCAGAAACCAGCTGTAATTTCCCATGTAATAACTCAGTGGATTTCCTGTGTTTAACCTGATTAGTTCAGGGTATGCTTGGGGTTAAACTGACTCTCATTCACCCCAGTAAATATTGAGAGGCCTAATGTTCAACGTTCCAACATCAGGTTCCAGGACTTACTCTTTGCATGTCATCTTTATACTAGGCCTACATGTGTAGACCATGTACGCTGACCTTGCAAGTGGTACATGCAGTCATGATGGATGGACAGACTGTCCATGGATGTACTTCAATTATGCAGTTTACATTGAGTAAAGGCTGGCAGTACTCATTGTACATTTGTAGACTACAAATGGTCATGTGAACTGTACATCGTCATTGCCTCTGCATTATTTGCAACTCAACTGGAAGGTTAATACGACGTAATTCTTGTATTATGGATGAAGAGTTATAGGTTCTGCAGTAGGTACAGGTTGAACTCTACAATGGTTCAATGCACACACAGTGTACTATGTACGTGATGTACATTGTACGTACATGTATGCACAGTAAAAGCCTATGCCACATTTACCTGGCAATATTTCTTGAGCGGCCATCTTTGTTTTCTCTCCTCAAGGGCTGTTTCAATTAACTGCTGCATCAATTGATAACAATTTCACAGTGCACACAATGGTACCTCTAAGATACAAATCAAACTTGTTATGTTTTTTTAATTTTAGCAAATCACTACATTTTACAGAAGTTAATCTATCACTTGTTTAGTGAAAAATGAAAAGTCGTAAACTAAGCCAGGTTCTTTTGGGATCGGAGGATCATTTATGCAAATAGAAAAAATATATTCCAGTTTAGGGGAATCAAGGACAATCAAAACAAATAGGCCTACATGTAGCAAACAAAATATTCCTGAAAATGTAAGATTTAATATTTTTTTTATCTATTTAGTCTGCCATATTAACAATATGTCCACCATCTTGTTAAATTCAGACAAAATAAATCTCAGGGAACATACATTGTTAGTATGAGGCATGTCAACGTACTTCTTGGTCCGTCCAATTCTCCCATGTGTTTCAGAGCACGACATTTCAATGTTGAAATGAGGGTCCATATCATGAAAGTTTATTCAGTCATCTCAGTTGTGCCACATGAATGATGAACGCTTTGCTGACCATCTGTTTGGCAATGGTGTGGTCGACACACTTGGGCTGTTAAAGCTGCAGGGTACCCTGCCACCCCCAGACTAACTCCTTATGTGTATCTCATCATTGAGAACATGGTTTCTTCAACGTCTGGTTGGATTTGCTACACATCCATTCTCTACATTATAGCCTTTTTGAGGTATGGCGGACACGGAAGAAGTGCATTGTTTGGATTAGGTATGCAGACAAATTTACCCAAGCGCAATAGTGCCCCAGAGATATCCACCATATTTCAAAATGCTTTAGTATTGTAGGGAATCCTCAAAAAAGTCTGAAACGTTGTGGAGACTGCAGAGAGAAAACACTATATGAACATTGTTTGTGTGTTGTTGTTGTTGTGAATTGTTATAAACAAACAGGCCACTTGGTGATTCAAAACCTTTCCATGGTCAAGTATTCTTCATTCTCGAGAAGATGAGCAGAGTATACTGTTCGAAACTTCCAGACCACACCGGCTCTTTTCAGAGCCATCACTCCTTCCAGTCCAGTAGAGTTTAGCATATGGTTGTACAGTGTACCTGCAATTTTACTAGTTATAATTACATCTTATCTTACACCATGCAAAACTTCAAACATCACTTATTCTATCAAAATTAGACACTGGGTTTCATGTGTAAAGTTGTTTATTAAAAATCGAAACAAGGTTTTCAAAGATCGTTAACATTGTGTTTATATTGAAATTAATCAGATTTTTTAACTTTCTTGAAAATGACTTAAATCGCATGTAAGGGTATTTATTTCCTTGACTTTCACTCTTTATAATTTGTGTGTGTGTTAATCCTGCTGCCATGGCTGCTGACAAAATTTGATATGTGCAGCAGTTTTTGGAGCATGCTGTATCAATTGCAAAATCATATGGTTACATCATCAACTACACGTTTTACAGAACCTTAGGTATTTATACACAACCGTATTGAACATGGACAATAATGTCGAGGCACTGAAGAATATAAATCGTCATCTGACGCTTGCATGTGTACACTATATCTTTGTGTGCCCTCAACATAAATCATGTAATGGTTTCCTCTGTTTAACTATATTTAAGTGTGGCAAATTAATGGTGAGATTGTGGGCATTCTCATTGCATTGATGTCTAATAAAATGACCAGCACCTCAGGAAATGGACATAATGAATGAGTATCCGTAGTAATGCATTGAAGGCCCAACACATGTAGTAGTGGAGGAGCTCTTTGCATCAATATGTAGAGCGTGGAGTGTTCAATTGCGTGTAATTTAGACTTATGTATTTAGGTCAGGGAGACTGGACATCAAATAAAATGAGGCTATTGGATCAATGATATGATGGGTGCCCTCATAAGTCTGTAGTTAGGTTCAGATTTTATAGTCCTTAACAAAAGTTGTATCATTGTTGATGAGTTTACCAGCATTATGCTGATTGGAATTGAAGTTATACACATTGTAACAACTACATTATCTCCTGGTATTTCTCTGTAAATGAACAGTTAAAAATTGCATTTTGCATGAGAATAAGTACACAAAAGTCTTTATTTTTAGCATTTTTATTAGTTTTATTTCCTTGTGGCAGATTACATTTTCAGGAAAGTTGAC
>CM021545.1:5793213-5806738 GCA_010994315.2 Pisaster ochraceus | reverse complement strand
TTACCTGGAAGGAGTGGTGCTTGTACTTCTTAGATTGATGCTTGAAGGCTATAAAGACATTTTGATAATGTCCGCTCTGGTGGTTTTCTTGCTTGGCTTTTTCTATGAGTGACTCAAAGTGTACACTCGCAGTACATGTGCATTAAAAAGGCTGTTAACGGCATCAAAACAGTGTCCAATGGTCTGAGTTTTGCCCCCAAACCAACAATTTTTTCTGTTCAAAAACTATTTTGTAAAGCAGGCGTGGAGTTACATGGTAGCCACTTGAGGCAATTGCCTCTGTTGCCCTGCTCTTGGCCTTGTCACCCCTTGAAAAGTTTCCCATAGACTTAAAGATTTTCCAATGGGCATGACCATTGCATAATGAAAATGGGCTTGCTCTCTGAAAGATGAAAGGCCTGCAAACAAATTTTGAAACAAACAACTGAATCAAGAAAAAGCAAATTTGGTCGTTCCCTTTTACAGATTCCGATTTTAAAAGTTTCCTTTTGATTTTGGTTTTCATGTGTTTCAGGTCACACGGCTGCCTTCGGCCCCAGGAAGATGGTTTTGAAACAATTATCCGAATCAAGAAAAAGCAAATTCAGTCATTTCCTTTTTACAAATCACCATTTTCAAAAGTTTCTGTGGTATTTTGTTTTTTATGTGTTTCAGGTCGCACGGCTGTCTTCCGCCCCAGGAAGATGGCGGACTGTTTCAATGCAAGGGCAAAGAGCACACCATCTCACGCACAATGGTCTGCTGCAACGACAAACCAATGTGTAACGTCAACCTGCGGCCAACACTTCCTCCAACAACAACAGCTGAGATTCCAGGTGAGCCGTTCAAACCTTTATTACAGATTGGTTTCTGGGGCCAGAAGAAGGGCTCTATAAATGGATACTTAAGGCTTGTCTCTATTTTCTTGTCGACAAAAAAACACACCGAGGGCTTTACAGAAAGCTCACCTTTTAACCAGCCAAAATATTATGTCACTTGTACAATACGTGACTGGTATCCTGCTTACTTTTGCTTAGCAGAATTTTCGTAAGCACTGTTTTACTGTGCAGCTCTGGTGTTTAACCCTCCCACTCTGGCCCACTGAGGCCTTTGTAGAAACCTCCCCTTTTCTTGAGAAGGCCAAATTTCATAGAGCTGCTTAATAAGCACAAAATTTAGTTATGTACAACTGAATTATGCTTACTAAAATAAGGTTACCACCCCTACTACCATGTCTAATATAAAAAAAACTGTGACTGGTATCCTGCTTATTTTTGCTTAGCAGACATTTTTTAAGCACTGTTGACTGCGAAGCATTTTCATAGAGCTGCCTAAGCAGAAAATATAGCTTAACATAGTTGTGCTTAGCTCTATGAAATTGGCCCAGGTGTTAAATCATCCCACTCTAGCTTAAAAACAAAACAAAACAGGGATATAAAGATCCCATCCCTAAATTTGAGCCCTTCTCGGTGTAATAACATTTCTTATTTTAAAAAGTTTAGGATAGATTGTAACTAAAGCAGTCTCAAGGAAGTAAAGGTTGTCTTGTAAAATAGAATGATAATCTTGATTTATTATCTGAATTGTACCTCTGATTAACTGATCATTGAGGAAATCGTCACCGTTTTCATGAACAGCCAACTCTTTTAAAAAAATCACATATTTTGGCAATTCTGTGGTGTTTTTTGTTTAAATACACATTTTGGATGCTATCACTGTTTTCACCGTTTTCATGAACAGCCAACTCTTTAAAAAAACAAACCATATTTTGGCAATTCTGTGTTTTTTGGGGGGTTTAAATACACATTTTGGATGCTATCACTGACATCAACATTTTCCCCAAGTTTCCAGTCATAAAACTTTAGTTTCATAATTACACTGATGAGGACAATATCACCAGATATACAGTTTTGTGTTTTCACAAACAGCTAATATTCAATTTGCCATTTCTAAAATTGCATTTACGCATTGGTCTGTACAAGATGCACTGCACACGCCAAGAGACAATTAGAGAACAGTTAGTTACTCTCAAATTAAACTTATTGTGATATTTAAAAAAAACCAGATTTGCATGATTTCTGATCGCCACTTTCATGGTTGGTAAAATACTTGTTGAGAAGAAAACATTTCAAATCCACTTTTTTCAACTTAGTTGGGAACAGAATTAAAACTGTGAGAGCAATTTGTTTTTATATTTACTGACTATCGTCTTTCTTGGCATTAAGATGGTTACATGTGTAAGAGCATTCCAATACCATCATTCTATTGTGCCTTTAAAGCTTTGATAAATATTTACCGCAGGCCTTAAAGTGATAAAAATGTCCTCACTCATAAAACAGCGATAGTTATTGAATACACCAGAAGTCAATTGCATAAAAAAGAAAAAGACCCATCCGCCGTTTTATGTGTTCATCTCTCAGGAGAAGTCATGAGAGTCATGGAGATAACTGGTCTAGGGAGACCACACCTCTGACCTTACTGGTGCCAGTCTATGGATTCCAGTCTGGACCTTTTGCCCGGTATCCTGCTCTAGCTCTACCATTCGATCAATGCAAAGCCTAGTTACCAGTGAATTAAGACCCTCTGGGTCACTAGAAAAAAAATCCTGCCAGACTGCCAGCCTAGGGAATTGTATAATATAACATTTCACGCAGTAATTCAATAAAAATAGAGAAATTGCTGGGCTCTTGGACCTGCATCAGCTCATCAGCGCTTGGGGTTATAGGGTGTATGTCACAGGGAAAAGCAATATAGGCTTGGGAGTTGGATCTCACATAGGCCAAAGGGTTGTTGATGTATGTGGCAGTGTGTTTCAACATGACAGCATCTGAAAGAGAAGAAAAAGAGCGGGGAGAAAGAAAGGGAAAAAAAAACAGTTGTTGAGATAATATACATCCGATGGAGCATAATTGAAAAGGAAGATGGGCTTTATGTGGATTGACGCAGACAGATTGTTTAACTGTCAATGAGAAGATAGAGATAGGTGTAATTATGATCCGGGTATTGCACATGTTGACGAGTATGGCGCGATTGTCGTAACTTGAAAACCAGATACATCCAAAATCCATAGTTTTCTAGGTTTTTTTGTCCATCCCTATACTGTCAGTCATTTTTTTGCATATTTTGATTTCTGAAATTGATACGTGTGGTGGACTTAAGGGATGATGTTCTCTGAGGCAATTTTTTCCATTCCACTTTTCTTACCTTCTCTATTTACTGTGGTGCCACTTGAATTGTTCTTTTTGTAGACACAAAATATTGGTTTCTCTCTTAGAGGTAAAAATTACCATGCCCTGCAATGATAAATATTCTAGGCATACCTAATGCATCATACTGTAAATCATTCCATACACATTCCCTTTTCTTATACATATACCCAATTGCTCAACTAGTGCAGGTATGGAACATCCTCAAAGGTCATTGCAAGGCAACATTTGATGGTTATTATTTTATTATTTTATTTTTCTATAGAGAGTGTCAAAAGAAGGTTATACTTCATTTTTGTGTCCACAGTTTTGGAAGATGGTATATTTATATTGTTTTTGTGCACATTGGCAGACACTATCGTTATCAAACTGAAGGGAAACAGGGCGACTGTTGTACCTTGCAGGGTTCTGCAGGTTTTCCAGCACCGACAACTGTAGGCAAAACCCTATACCTAGTACCTAGTACCTTGTACCTTGTACCTTGTACCTAGTACCTAGTACCTAGTACCTTGTACATATAAATGTTGATTTATATTTACCTGAGACTAGAGAAAAAGTCAGGCACATTCGCTCACTCTTCAATGTACCTAGTACCTAGTACCTAGTACCTTGTACCTTGTACCTTGTACCTTGTACCTTGTACCTTGTACCTTGTACTACATGTACATGTAGTACCTTACCTTGTACATACCTATCATTCATCCCTCCATCTTTTCTTTGGATCTTGTTCCTACTCTGCTTTGCCATTCTGTGGTTCTTATTGTCCATCTGTTGTCTGTCATCCTTGCTTTGTGTCCTGCCCATTTTCATTTCATTTTGTTGACATACTTTGTGATATCTATCACTTTTGTTTTTTCTCTGTTTGTTTTGTTGTGCAAAATACAAATATTACGGAATGAAAGAGCAGAATTCAATTTAATCTAGCCATACAAGCCAATAAAATTGGGTCCAGAGAACATTACCTCGAAAAGAGCCTAATTTGCTGAGTATGATTGGTGTAATGGTTACTTACAGTGTACATGTGTGTCTGGAATTAGGAGGGATGTAGCCTTGGCCTCAAGTAGTAGTGTCCTGGTTTATTTGTGGTCCGTTCAAGTGGTTTTGTTTCATTGACTGTTTACCTGTTAAGTCAATACTAATAATATAAGCATCAGGATTGTGACTTGTGTAATACAAAATTCATTTCATGTGGGTTTGATTGAAGCATTCCCATCTTCATAAAGGTTTTTTGATCATTTTGTTGGAACTTTAGCCTTTGTGAAATTGTGATTGCCCAGGATTCATCCGTAGTTCAAAATCTCACAGAGAAGTAAAGCACCAAAGGGTGGAACAGAGTCCATGTAGTGTATACATTTGTAGTTTTGTATTTCTGGTGATGCACAGTCTTTACACCCTCCCAAATTTTAATACCTGTGAGGTTCTGTGTCTGAAATAAGGGGAAATTGAGGCTCTGCAAGCCAGTTTCAGGCATTTTCACATTCATCAAATCTCATCCCTGACTGTACCATGTTTGTGCTAAGGAAGTTCATGGAGTTATTTGATAGTTTTGAAATTCAGTTACGATAAAATGTTAAGGATCTTCAATGACGCCATGTCAGTGTGAGGCCTATGATCCACAGTACTGTGGGACCACTACAGTTTACCTGCTTCATTATTTGAAGTCCGTTACAGGTATTTTTTACACAGGATTGGTAGAGCTGACAAAATAGTCGCAGACAGTGTTCATGTTTTGTGTGATCATCCATAAATACATGAAATTACGAAGCTGTGAAAATGTTTGGCTTATTCCGTTGTGTGAGTAAAGAGAAACAAGTAAAAAACATGCACAATTTTCAGCATTTAAAAAAATTTGTTCTAAATTTTGGTTGTAACAACCGAAATCAGCTTATTGTGTTTTTTCTTTCTTTTTTTTCTCCCTAGGTTTTAAGATACACTCGAATATGACTTCATTTCTTATTGAAATATTTCACAGACAAAATTTTCTAGTATGAACTTTATAATCAGTAAGCTTTCAGACTAAAATTAAACCATGTTGTTTTTTATCCTTACCAATCCTGTATAATACTTTTAAGTATCAACACAATTCAGTTGTCTATGACAATTACCAGTGATCTTGCCTGATAATACCTCAATCGAAGTAGAAGTCTAAGGAGCAATAGGTAACGAGGTACTAGTAATGTACCCACAAGGGTGCCTCAACACTTTCTGTAAAAAAACCTTCTGCCGTTCAGAAGTTGATTTCCGGAGCAACAATACCAATATCCGATTCTCTCACGGTGTCAGACAGAGCCCAAAGAATCTTGTGATATTACCTAGGGAATCCTAGTGAGATGTTAAAACCTTAGATCAGGCACCTGTTGGTTGGATTAAGGGGGGACTAGGACAATAGACTCCTATGAGCCTCCTGTGGGGACGTCCTGACTATTCGAGACAAAAAGGGGTCAAGGGTTATAGTTCGAAGGGGGTAATTAAAAGTTGTTTTGAAAGCAGTGTATATTTCTTTGAAATTGAGTGTTTTTCCGCTGGGGTTTTCAGGCCTGGAATTTCATCTTTGAGAGGCAAGGCTATTTTCATTTTGCAAAGGGCGCTTCCATTTGACAATCTTTAAGTCTATGGGAAACTTTTGAAAGGGCACCAAGGCCAAGACCAGGGGCAACAGAGGCAGTGGCCTCTGTGGCCTTCGTGTAATTCCAAGCCTTGGTTTTTAAACCAAAAGTCTAAGCTTCAGAGTGTGATTTTAAAGTTTTAAAACTTTTATCATAAGAAATCGGACCTGGCGATGTTGTTTAACATAACATTCTTGAATTGATGGTAGCTCTGTTCACACCTGTTCAAGCCTGGCAGAATTAATATCCAGCGTTAAATATCACGATCAGAAATTCTTCCCTGCTTGGTTTCGTGAGAAGGAAATATGTCTATGCCACATTCATGAAATGTTTCTACCAGAAAAGGTGTGAAGAGGGTAGCCTACTTGTATGTTAGATAGTTATCGCCGCGAACTCACTTGTCTTGTAAAATGCCGTCAGCCGTCTGTGGCGAGAGTATAGCCAGGGCATCAAATGTGCTCCCTGAGAAATGGACTTGACTTATAAGGCAGATTCCCTGGTAATCCCTGGACATAAATTATGAGTAGGATATTTAGAGTTCAAATCTCTGTAACGAGGTGAATATCAAATGAATTCACTGCCTGGAGTTCAGGGCCGATTATTGTTGGTCACATTCCTGAGTCACTTTTTCCTAAAGCAAGTTTTTCCTTCACACCTGTTCTGCTTGTTCCAATTCATTAATCATAGTGTCTTGGAATAATCCATACCTGTGTAATGTTACTGGTCTGCCTGCCCCAGCAAAAAGAAGAGTAAAGTTATAAAATGCTATGGGCGATGTTTTAAAGTCAAAGTTGAATGCATAGCCATAAACATAATAGAAAAAGTGACTTTCGATGGCTTTGGGAAATTTTATCGGTAATTTCATCCTAAATTATTGGACATCAAAAGCCTCGTTTTGTAGAATTTCTAAATCTCTGTGAAATGTCAACTTGGATCTCATTTGGTTGGAGCAAGGTTATGGGTAATCATTAACTTTTCAAGTGGGTTGGGGGTGGGTGGGGGGGGGGTTAACTCATAGGTATGCAATCCAGACTCCAGTATTACCATAAGTTTTATCGCCTCTTAATCAAATCTACAGAGAGAACAGCGCCCTCAATGTTCAGTGGCACTAGACAATTTGTAATAAAACTTTATTTAAGCGTCTAGATTTGATGCAATTTTGTCTAATTTCCTTACGTTGTTCATTGATCTTGGTTCATCAAGACCTAAGGATGATTAACTTTAATTTTCTGCATTTTTCCTTCTTTTTTTTAAATGTAGTTGAGCCGCCGGAAGATTACGAGTATGACACAACAGCTCATCAAATTGTACTACTAGTTTCTGTCACAATCTGCGCAGTTCTATTCATTCTTACAAGTACCTTCCTCTATATCAGGTCAGTCTACATCTTAAAAGAGTTTCATTCTCACTTTGTGTTACTCAACATTTTGTGGCGTGTCATGGACGATTGGTTAAGAGCATCGAAGTTAAGCTCCGGTAATGATACTAAGGATACGGCAGCACTCTCCCTTAACGATAGTCTGCTGGCCAAATGCCAGTTTAAACACCAGTCAAAATTCACTCCAAGTGTTGAATAGCATCCTTGTTTCATTTGGAACATGGACTAGTTAAAAAGCTGCCTAACTAGTGAAATGACAAGCTAACTGGTGCTGCTGGTTAGTCACTGAAAAAGTTAACGGCAAACCCTGATGCCTCATAAGTGAACTTAATCACTGTAGCTCATAAGCCTGAGGAAACCTGTAAACAAGGGTGCTTGCTATGTGAACCAGAAACACAGGGGTTAACCTACAGCTTAATGTCCCATCCAAAGGAAAAAGCAATTATAGTAAAGTATCTTGCTCAAGGACCTGGGTGCCACAACCGGGACTCGAACCTACATCAGAGCTTGAATCCGGTGCTCCTAACTGCTCAGCCACGACACTTGGCTGAAAGTCTCTCCTTGAGGTTTATTTATTTATTTATCTATACTAACTATTTTCGTTTCTCCTGACAAAACCAGATTAAAAAAGAGGGAAGCAAGAAGGAGGTACGATATGGAGGGAAGCAGAACACGGCAGAATGAGACGTATATTTCTGACGGTGAAACAATCAGTGAACTCCTCGGCAGAGTCTCAGGGTCTGGTAGTGGCTCAGGTCTTCCTCTCCTTGTAAGTGTCACAAAACAAATCAAATTTGTCTCACAAATAATATATTTTTTCTTCGATAGTAAGGGAATCAAAGTGCGTGAAAAGGTTTTTTAACACGCTGAGGCCTGGTTCATGATAAATTTCCCAAGACAAAGTCGAGGTAAGATTAATAATATAAAAAAAACAGGCCTCAGTGTGTTTAAACAACTAGTTTAAAATTGATTCAACACACTTTGATTCCCATTCATAAATACCTTTCCCTTAAAAACATTTTTAAAAACCTGCAAAAGTTGAGAATACATCTGACAGTTTAGCCTTAGCGCACCTCGACATTGCGGTGAATTTTCTATGCATGTGTTGAGCAATGAGTACCTCGCAAAAGTTTCAAACTTGCGCGAGCCAAATATGTGTCCTTCCATTTTAAATTTGGGCTGTAAAATGTGCGCACTTCGCGCAATTACCTCCGAGCGCCCTCTTTTGCCTTAATAAAGTCAGGTTACGTTTAATTGCTTCTAACTGTGTTGATATCGCATGTTTATACATGGCCACATGATTTCCTCCTGACAAGTCAGAATAGATAAACTGTCCCAGGTATTTATGAATAATTATTAAATGTATGTTAATTTTGCATCGGGGATAAAGAATATTATTTGGTCTTTACCCTTGTTACCAAGAGTAGGAGGGTTAATGTTGTTATGATCATGTTAGAGGATTTCTTGGTACAATGATTAGAATGTTTGATAATGATAGCCCGATTTATTTTGTTTTTTCAGGTCCAGCGTACTATAGCAAAGCAGGTTCAGTTAATACGCTGCGTCGGACAGGGTCGGTTTGGTGAGGTGTGGAAAGCCAAGTGGCGAGGGGAGTACGTTGCTGTCAAGATTTACCTCACAGAGGAAGAGTCCAGCTGGTTCAGGGAGACGGAGATTTACCAAACTGTTCTTATGAGACACGACAACATCTTGGGTAAAGGACCTTCTTTCAAGACAATCTTTCCTTCCAACCTCCGTCTGTCCCCTAGTGTTGTGGCCATAGGGGCGACACTGTGATTGCTCTTGTCTCACAGAGCCTCCATTTGTCTTGGTCTTCTGCTGCCCTAAGAAGTTATCCCCAGTTAAGACCCGTCCATTCCTTGATGTTATCTGCCCACATTTTCTGCTGCCTTCTCCTTTTGCGGGTACCATCTAATCCAGGATTGTGTTTGTGAGACTCCCCTTCCCTCTATCTGACCACGTGACCAAGCCAGACCAGTTTCCTCTTTTTGACGACTGAGCAATCTCTCTCGCTTTGCGAATATAGACAATCTTTCAGCGAGTGTCTAATTAATAAATCTCTATCTCAAACTCATTTTGACATCTCTAAATAAATTTCCTGACATTTCTTTTGGTTTTATTTATTAGGTTTCATTGCAGCAGATATCAGAGGGTCCGGGTCGTGGACACAGCTGTTTCTGATCACGGAATACCACGAACACGGCTCACTCTTCAACTACCTACGCTTTAATATCCTCGACACAAAGGCGATGTTACGATTGGCCCAGTCAGCTGCTAATGGTCTGGCACACCTGCATTCAGAGATCTGCGGCATGCAGGGTAAACCGGCCATAGCACATCGAGATATCAACAGCCGGAATGTCCTTGTTAAATGCAACGGGACATGCGCCATTGGAGATATGTCACTAGCGGCAAGATTTTTAAGGTTCGATTTGATCGGATGATTTCTTCTTTTTTCTCTTTGAGGCTTTGGCCGGAACATACAGAAAATGATCAACTAGTGTAATTTTATAATAATGAAAATATTAATAGTGGAGTCTTATAGACTGATGTATTCACCAAGATGGTGCTCAAGGTGCTTGAACAAAGAAAAACATTTTTAAGACAGGTTTTGAAGTTTATTAATTATGAGACCTATTTATGTAGAACCATAAAGGTGCTGCGAAGCACTCAGTAGCCACTTTCAGAAACACCAGAGCAAGCTTCCTTCTCTCAGCGATAAGTGTAACTGGGCTCTTGTACCTGCATTTCACATCAGACAGGACCTACTGCTTTATGTCCCAGTGGTTAAGTGACTTGCTAAAGGACAAAAAGTGTCAAGACCGGGAGTGGAACCCACACTCTGCTGATCAGAAACCTGAGAGCTTGAGTCTGGTGCGCTAGACCGCTCATCCATGACTTTCTTATTGAAGTGCCCTTTGCAAAATGAAAATGGCCTTGCCTTCTCAAAGATGGAACTCCAGGCCTGAAACGCTCCCCTCGTTTGGCAGAAAACTTCATCTGTACCCTCAAGAAACTTTTCTGCCGATAACCCACTAGTTTGAGAATGAAAAGCTTCTTGCGATTGAGTGGAATTTATTTCAGAGCATCTTGGTGCACCGATGAGGAAACGAGATTAGGATGTGTCCATGTTGCCTCTAATTAGTCCCCCCAGGGTTTCTCGATCAAGTAGAGCCGCTCTCTTTGTAGGGAACGAGTCCCGGCAAATGTGCCGAATTGAACTATTTCCCCCCCAGAGGACTGGCTGAGATGGGATTGGATGAGGTGAATTTCCCGTGATGGAAACGAGCTCAGGATGTGTCCCTGTCACATGTAATCCATCACGGGGTAGTTTCACTTAAACCGCTTAGCAGTGAATTGTACTAGCTAGTATTGAGTGCTAAACAGTGTTTACTGAGAGATTGATTTAATCAGATACTATCTTACAAAATCAAGTTTAGCTCACTCCACAAGAATGTATGCAAATGTTTGACTTTTCCGAAACTCACCAAATCCTAGTGATATTTTTAGTCATGGCTATCACTGGAAATCAATTTTCATTTTTGATTTTAGATGTATGCAATACTTTGATTAATTTGGGGGTTGAACAAAGAAAAATTGGCTGAACCTGCGAACCCTGGATTGTTGTGACAGTTGTAATGGATTGACTAAAATACAGTGGCACTTCTTTCTTTACTGCTCATGAATATATAGTGCACAGTCCATGTATGCAGGTTAAAGGTCATGCTGAGTTTATATTAATAAACCAGATGGCCGCTTTGTGTGCTAGTGGCTACTCTGACTAAAGTATTTTCCCATGTAAGTACACCACACTGGTGCTCTACCAACTGAGCTATCTAGCCCTAATTTGCAGTCTCCCTATTTTGTTAATATCTTTGGGGTGCCAGTCAAAAGCCTTCCAATCTGTAATTAGTATAGTTTAGTACTATACTTTAGTAAAAACACAAAAGGAAAACTGAATAGTCACAGTCTTAGCAGACACATTTTGTTCGAAAGCACATGGAGGGCTACTTGAATCTTAGGGAGAGGAAAAGGTTCAAGCTTGCTGTTGGCAAGACACTTCCATAAATATCGTTGCGTCAGTGCAAAAACGTCGTATCTAGATTTTGCTAAAACTTACCTCGCCGAAAAATTGGTCTGTGTAAAAACGTTGTATCATGTCAGATGTTTTGTGTGCACATCCAGGCTATTTTAAGAGGGATACAGCGTTTTGACTTCAAACTTCATGCGCAAAAGTGCTTTTTTTTAAAGGAGATACAATGTTTTTGCACTGACACAATGATATGATGTCTCATGATAAAATGGCCCTTGTTTTAGGTTCCCAAGCGATTTCTTGATGAGCTTTTCATTCGGATGTCACAAAAGGGCATTTTGTCTAGGCTCTGATAATTGGAGTTTTATTTTCTACTGATCATCTCTTCTTCTTTTTTACAGTGAGAGTAATGAAGTCGATTTACCAACAAAATCAAGAACGGGCAACCGGCGATATATGGCACCAGAGGTATTAGATGGAACGTTGAACACCAATGCCTTTGAGTCGTACAAGAACGCAGACGTCTACTCATTTGGCCTGGTTCTTTGGGAAATCGCAAGAAGATGTGTTACAAGAGGTTGGTAGTGAAGATTTGGACGGTGGAAACAGGGCTAGAATACAGTTGGCCCCGGGTTTGAAATCCCAAACCTTGTGGTTTCAAGTTTGGCAGTCTAACACAGAGCTGCCAAGTCTCCCTGATTCTGCAGAAAGGTCCTGGAAAATTAACCAATCTTTCCATGTCCTGATGAACAACCTATAGACCCTTTGCATATGATGTCACAGGCCCACCACAGCGCCCTCACTGAGGTCAATGAAGATCTGGCATTGGCTGAGAGTTGTGCTTGGCACGTACACGCATGTACGTTTCCATTGTTTGATCTCAGCAATGGCGGCCAATGTAAGGGGTCTATTATGTTGAATGTCATCCTCAGGGATGTGATATCTCCATCCCCCCCCCCTCCAAGAAAAAATTGTAATAATAAATAAAAAAGTAAATAAATATTTATTTATTTTATTTATTAAAAATTCATAAAACCATGAAGATAAAACCATATAGAACGCCCCAGATTGCAGAGTAGGGCTTTTAAAACCAAATATAAATGTATATAAGTAGGCTCCACGCTCGCAAGCTTTCACGCTTGTAAGCTTTTGCGCTCACGCCTCAGGTTTTTTTTTAACAGCCTATCACATCCCTGCATTCTAAATAGCTCCCTGATTATTGGAAAAAAATCTCCCTGATTGCAAGATCCAAATGTTGGCAGCTGTGCTAATCACTTCACTACATATTGTCCTTTGCAACAGGTATTGTAGAGGAAGCACAGGTGCCGTATTACGACTTTGTACAGAGTGCGAATCCAACACACGAAGAAATGCAAAAGATTGTTATACAAGAGAGAAGGAGACCTGACATTCCTAACAGGTGGAGTGGAGATGATGTAAGTAGGCCTCTAGATCCTAAATCCTTTTTAACCTAATCTTAAAGGTGCACATTGCCTTCAAATTTATTGGCGCTTTGGGCTATAAAAAGCGTTTTGTTTCGAAATGAATATGGTTGGGAAGACAGTATAAAGTAGAATGATCCACTTAAATATCCCTTGAAAATGTGTAGTTTTTGTGTCATTTCATAGCGTAACACGGTTGATGGCTGGTTGTATTTCAAGAGGCAAATTTGTGGGGTTTTTTTCATCACTACTCGCCCTAAATTACAGCACACAGTGGGTGTTTTTGTGCATGAACAACTCTTGAAAAGGATAAGGAGTAATTCTAAACAGCAACATTTTTGAGAGATTTGAAGGCAACGTTGCCCTTTAAGAGCTCATTAGAATAAAGTTGTGGTTATTGCTCAATTGTAACACTTTGGAAATGTATTTACCTTCATCTGAAAAGTTTATATAAACAAATTTTTGATTATTGCAGAGTTTTACCCCGAGATCAATCTTTCATTGGTTGTTTTTTTTCTTTGTTTGTTTACAGAGCCTTTTGTCTATAGCAAGGGTGATGACCCAATGCTGGCACCCTAACCCTGCTGCCCGCCTCACCATGCTTCGGGTCAAAAAGACACTGGTCAAAATGCAGGATGAGGATTTCAAGGTCTAATATATGTATTATATTCATCTAACTTAACCCCCCTTCCTCTAACCATTCCCTTCACCCTCCCATTGAGATGGTAGTGAGGCTGCCCGCCATTCTGAAAAGTTGGCCCGTTACTAGTGAACAAACTAACATTGGTCAAAAAGCTAGTTATATTCCACTGCAAAATGGAGATCAGTTTTGTTATGAATGGATGTTGATTCTGTTTGCT
>CM021545.1:5770764-5784016 GCA_010994315.2 Pisaster ochraceus | reverse complement strand
AAACTTTTGTTCAAAAACTTGGGAAGAATGTTGAGAAACAGGTTTGCTCACGAACTGTTTATAAAGTTCAAAGCACTGGACAACCGCGCTGGCAGATTCTGCGCTGGTATAAACAGCGCTGCAACTTGTTGTTAAGCCATATCTATTAAAATAGAAAAACAAAATTGACAATTTGTTTGAAAGACAAATGCATCCCAGTTTTGTTTCTAGTCTGGCGATGGCAACAGTACTGCTATAGTTTATTAATAGAAAAAATGCAGAATACAATTGCTACCTTTTCACTTATGATGTGGCCAAAAAAATAGTATCTTGTTTGACCCAATCAGGTGTATGTTTTTGTTCATAATGAGGGGAAAATGGTGGTTGGCCACAGTGTCTTTACTTCATTGATGCTTTCTAGGCAGCTTCAGTTTTTAATTTGTTGCTCCAGAAGGATTTCTTTTGAAATCATACAAATTCTGACAAGAGTTCTTGGATAGCAAATGCCATTTTAATCTATGAATGATTATGAATTTTCATTTCAGTAAAACACCGCACTGTGTCTTAAGAAAAAATGCTAAAATGTTTACATTTAGTCAAAAAATATCTTTCTATTATGTTGAGTATCGAAGTATGCTTGCCCATACATGTTACGAAGGAGATAAATTTTCTCTTGCATGTCCAAATAAAAAACAGTATGCATACGTGCACGTTGTGTAGAAAGTTTTAAAATCATTTTGACTCTGGTCTTGTGAAAAAAAAGTTCCAGTCCGGTGAAAACTGTGAACTGCAAGTCCTGCAGGTTGTAAACTTCCCCCCAAATTCAAGTCCTGTTGAGGTTAACTTGTGACAAATAAATTGTTTTTCTTTATTCTGGGTTGATTTTATGAAATGCTTATTGTGTTACAGGCTAGGGAAATCTTAACGAAAGAATCCAATGTCCAAGAAGTACGATGTCCAGTGACTGTATGTGGAGACGTCCACGGCCAATTCCATGACCTCATGGAGCTTTTTAGAATCGGAGGGAAATCCCCTGACACAAATTACCTCTTCATGGGCGATTACGTGGATCGTGGTTACTATTCAGTGGAGACAGTATCATTACTAGTGTCATTAAAGGTGAGTCGAACAAGCCTGTTTGCAATGATTTCACAACCCTCTCGGATCTTCCGGGAGTCTCCCTGATTTGAGTGTAAACTCCCGGTCCCCCAGATCAGATGTAAAACTTCTGATATCACACCAAAAAAAACAGTCAAGTAATGTTTATCAAGACAGTTTTTATAAGTACAAAATTTCTTAATTTTATGACACAGGTTTTTGCCAGTCAACAACCATTTGAGGATTTTATAGAAATTCTTTTGCACTGACATCTGAATGTCTGTGTTTGGATCCTTAGTGATGTTTAGTTGTTCATAGTAATTCCCCCACATTGAGTACATACTGCCCGCCTGATGTTCTTTCTACTTAAGTCTTATCACCAACAACTTTTTGGCCCTCACAATATTGAGCAAAATAGTTATTAAACAGCCTTACAGGTCTATTAAAGTCCATGTACATGTAGGTCAACACTTGTACTTAATAATGTGATCCTACTTTTTTTCCAAAGAGCCAAATATCATGTCTGAAATTGTCACAACAATATTTGGGCTTGTCTTTACTTAAGCACATGAAAGCTGGGCCAATCCATACTGCGTCTGTGACTGTTAAGACCCTAGTTGTGACAAGCGTACATGTAGCAGTATAATCATTAACAGGCTTGATGCTTCGTTTTTGAAGGGCAAGGGCACCTAGGCATTTTCTCCTTGGTAAAGGGCACCTCTATGAGGAAATTGTTACTTTTTTGTTGGAAAGTTCAAGGGGCAACATGGCAATGACCATGGGCAATGGAGGCAATTTCCGCCATTGCCTCCATGAAGTATCAGGCCTGTATTAGTTGGGCGCAATCTGTCGTGTCAGTGCAAAAGCATTTACATTACGCGCAAGTTTGACAAAATGCTATATCTCGCTAAAAAACAACAACCTTGATGTACACTCAAATCAAATATGTACCAAGATATGACGTTTTTGTACGGAGCAGCTATGTGCGAGGTACAACATTTTTGCACTTAATCAAGATTTGCTGTTTCTGCACTGGCGCGATGAATAAATAACCTTAAACCATATTACTTGAATTATTAACACATTCAAATCAATGGATTGCTGAGGTCAAGTAGTGCATCAAATCGGTTTTCTGTTGAGAAGCTCAAACTAAGAAATTCAACAAAAATTGCTCAACTCAACCTATTTTTGAAATATCAAGTAACCCAATTTGTTTTTATTTCAAATGTTGGGAGAGTCAACTCAACTCATAAGTCTAGTCCTTTGAAGCATGAGGTTTGTTCAAGGTAAACATTGAACTGAAAACTTGCAAAGTGTAACCTTATAATTTTCTTTCATGTGTGTGTTTGTTGTTGTTTTTTTAAGGTGCGGTTCCCTGAACGTATCACCATCTTGCGTGGAAATCACGAAAGTCGACAAATCACTCAAGTGTATGGTTTCTACGACGAGTGTCTAAGGAAATATGGCAACCCTAACGTTTGGAAATATTTCACTGATCTCTTTGATTACCTTCCCCTCACTGCTTTGGTTGATGGTCAGGTAAGAACTCGCAATGCTTCTTTATATCTAGTCTTTCTACTCAATAAATCATCCCTATTGCATAGAGTTGCTTTTAAGCACACAAAGTATCTAAGCACAACCAAATTATGCTTTCTAGATTAAGGGTATCAGCCAAAAAATACCTAGACCGATTTTGTGCTTAGTGTGCGATTTCCATTTTAAAGCGCTGCTAACCGTAAGCACACGAAAAGGCATGCTATACTTCTGGTGCTTACTGTTGAAAATGTATGACGAAACAATGCAAATCCATGGTGAACGCACAAGCTGACCGCCTAATTTTCTTGCTAACCTGCAAAATACGCTTACGCTTAAGCACAAAAATTTGCTTGCCGTTAAGCAGCGCTATGAAATTGGGCTAGTCACAAGCACCTTTTGTGACTGGTATCCTGCTCATTTCTGCTGAGCAGAACATTTTTAAACAATATTTTTTGCTATGAAATTGGGCCCTGTTCTTTTATACATTTTTAAAGAATCTTACGGACAGCTCTGTTTGCCAGAATTTTTTTTTAATTACTTCAACCTTCGCTTTTGTCTATTCCTACTTAATTTCTCTTCTATAGTTTAGTTGTTTATTGATTACATTACTTACTTTGTTAATTGATACAGATATTCTGTCTTCATGGTGGTCTCTCGCCCTCTATTGACACATTGGACCACATTCGAGCATTGGATCGCCTACAGGAAGTTCCTCATGAGGTACATGTAACTTGAATCTTTAACTGTAAATTGCTCTTAATTAAAAAAACATCTGATGGCTTTTGTATAGCATTTCTTCCTTGTACAAATCCATGGCACCAAAAAGGAAGATGCATAAATGGGAGCCTTGTGAATGAGTAACTTTAAAGGTATTAATACAGGATTGGTAGAGTTGACAAAATAGTCACAGATAGTGTTCATGTTTAATGTAATAAACCATTCATGAAATAGCAAACCTGTGAAAATTTTGTATTAAACCGTTGTGTGAGTCGGAAGAAAATAGTGATAAACCATGCACAATTTTCTACATGTAAACACATTGTCCGAAAATAAAGAAAACCATGCAATTTCTGCATGTAAACACATTGTCCTTAATTTTGGTTGTAAAAACCGAAATCAGCTTGTTTTGGTTTGTTTTAAAGGTTTTAGATATAGTTTTCTTGAATATGACTACATTTCCAAGGGAAATATTTCAGAGAAAAAATGGTTCTGGTATAAACTTCATAATCAGTGAGCTTTCTTTCAGACAAAAATTAAACAATGATGTTTTTATCCTAACCAACTCTGTATAATACCTTTAATAAAAGGACTGAAAAATAAGCAATGTAAAATTTGCATATGTTCAAATTCTTCTGATCGTTGGCTAGAGGAGTGTATATTTGTTGTCGTACTTAATACATAAGAAATGCAGCAAAATAAATATTTAATACTAAATAATAATAGTCAGTCATGTAGAGCCTTGAACATAACATAAGTTTTGACTCTTATAAATTGTTAACGAGGAAGTGACCTTCTTTCAACCTTGTAGAACAGAAACTGAGAATTGACATGTCCTTTAGGCATAATATTCTTCCTACTTCAGTGAAGGTCAGCCCTTCTACTCGGTAAAATGCTCCTATTTTCTACCAAGGGCGAAATATCTTGCTTGGTTATATTTATAATTTATTAAAGAGAACTGGACTAAATTATTCAGGCATGTGGTTTCTCAAGGGTTTTTTGATACTGATTTGAGGATTTTGTCAAAATTTCCTTGAGCCTTCAAATTGAAAGAAAGAAAGTACATTCGACTCTTGTTGATACGAGGTCCGCCGGAGTGGCCCGTTTTCCTCGTATTATCCGAACCTTGTCTTAAATGGGATAGTTCGGTCGGGACCGGTGAAAAACCTCATGTAAACCGGTGTCTCGTATCTTCCGAGCTCGTATTAACGAGAGTCGACTGTAGTCATGAAGGGAGAAAGAAATGGTCCACATTTTGTTCAAACCTGGAACTTTGTGTATTTCTGCTGATGCACAGAGTTTGTTAACTTCCTGAGTTGTTACATCTGGGAGGTTCTGGGTCTAGAATAAGGAGCCAATTCCAGAAATGTTCACATTTCGCAAATCTCACCCCTGACAATTGTTCTGATGATTTCTTTCTTGTACTAATCTTTCTAGGGTCCTATGTGTGATCTCCTCTGGTCCGATCCTGATGACCGCGGTGGCTGGGGTATCTCACCTAGAGGTGCAGGCTACACCTTCGGACAAGACATATCGGAAAATTTCAATCATATGAACGGCTTGACTTTGATATCTAGAGCTCATCAGCTGGTCATGGAGGTATGTATCATGTATTAATTGATATGCCACGGTCATAGATTATGAATTTTTATTGGTCGAGAACAAATCACGTGATTTGATGCAAAGTACATTTATGTGGCTTAGGGGAACATGAGTGATGTACCCCACGGGTTACATTATCTTGATCATGCCAACCTTTGGTTGTTTCCATCGCCTTGTACAATATTAGAAAAAGCCTGGGTACAAGGTTGTAATTCCGCTGGTACTAGGTAAATTGATATATATGTTCCTTGTGCAATGTGTCAGGGGGAACAGTGAAACAATATTTTTGTCAACAACCTGTCTGTCTGCTTTTTTTAACTGTGCCAATTTCGTTGTAACAATGATATTGGAAGATGACAACAGTTGTCTTTAAAGAAGAGGAATATTTTACCATGGTATAACAAAACAATTGTTGCACACTCTACTAGCCAAAAACCCCATGGAATTTTAAGTTTTAGATGTGGGAGGAAAACCCTAGAGAATTATTCCAGGGGAAAACCCACGCAATCAGGTAGGGACTTGAAAACCCATCCACATAGTACCCACAACGGGGTTCAAACCAGGGTCCCAGAGGTGGAAGGTGAGGAAAGATACCACTACACCAACCTGACTGCCCATGTTACTGAGTTTCAGACAAGCCCAATTGATAACTGTCCATATGAATTGTCTCCTTACAGGGTTATAACTGGTGTCACGATCGCAATGTAGTCACTATTTTCAGCGCTCCTAATTACTGTTACCGATGTGGGAATCAAGCCGCCATCATGGAGTTAGACGACGCACTAAAATATTCCTTGTAAGTGCCTTGTTTTCGTTGAGATATCCAATCATTTAGGGGAAAATACTGCTACATGTATTGTCAAATATTCATCCCGTAGAATTCATCTCACTCCCATACTGAAAACTCTCCACTGGTATGAGACCAAATTATTTTTAAGGTGTTGTTGGTGGTAATTTCATTCATACTGTAGTAGAAGCCAAGCTGTTGAATGTCAGCCTACTAGACGCCTTCGTTCATCCGATTCATCATTATTAGTCGTCCCCCTGACACGCAGCTCTTGGGGGGGGGGTAGGTCCTTTTTCACATGCTGGCCCTTACCTTTGGAATAAAGCTCCCACTCGGAACACGTAGCCTATCTGTAATTAGTGATATCAAAGTTGCTTTAAAACCAATCGCTTCCTTACAGTTTACATGTAGTGCCATTTGAACCCTGACTGCTTGTGCTGGTAGCTTGCTTAGCTTTAGATTCTGGTCTTGTATTATGTTGTTTTTGGATGATGTTATATTATTTTTTAGTGTTTTGTGTACCGCGCCATGAGCATCAAGACTTGACGGATACTGGCTCTTAATAAGTGTTCTTCTTCTTACTATCATTATAATGAATGTTTGACCAATTGATCGTTACGATCACCAGTTTTTGCCTGATTTTAAGTCAATAAGCCAAGCTGTAATGCGTAGCATGGACCATGTGCAGTAATCCTTTCTCAAAGTCATTATTCTAAGTGGGCATTAGACCGATTTTTAATTCATAATCCAATTTAAGAATGTCTGAGGGATGGAATTACAATCGATCATGTAAAAAATATTTCATTGGTGGTTATTGATTGATTGTTGATTGTTGTATTTGTTCCCACAGTTTACAGTTTGACCCAGCACCGCGAAGAGGAGAACCCCACGTAACCAGACGTACACCAGACTACTTCCTGTAAATAAATCCCTTAACAAAGCGTGAGTTGTCTTTAGTAGCATTACTGTGTATGTAAAGAGTACGCCAAAGGTATGGTTTTAAAAACAAAAAACGCCCTCAATGATTGTATAGTGTGTATGTGTGTATATGAAGAACGCTGTGCGCATTTAAGCAATCGTACGAGGGATGAACCAAAGTGTCGTATTGGCGTCGTGAAATTGTCAAAAGTTCAAAGGTCAGTTAAAGCATTGTTATATTTTGAATAATCTCCCTACCCAGTCTCACCCACCAATTCTCTCTTTGGTTTTTAGATAAACATTCAAAAATATCCTGTGAAAGTTTCAATTTGCATTATTTATAACTAAAACAGTTTGTTTGAATTCAGGTAGTTTATTTACACATCAATATTGAACTTGAAAAAAGATGTTCCTTCACTAATGACAAAATTTTAAAAAGATTATTTTCTGGAAGAGATTGTAAACATCATAATTTTTTTTACAATTTTAATATTTGTTTTAAAATAGCAATGCTGTGACTGATCTTTAAACTGATTTTTTATCAATGTGGAAAAAATAACTTTTGATGTACATACTGGAATTTGGGTTTCCAAATTAATGTACCAAAAAAAAAATAGAAAATAAGAGATGCTTATAAGTGACAAAATTGTCCGAAGACTGGTACGTTTTAAGGCCTAGATGTAACACTGTGGTATGTCATATCTATTCGAATGCTAAACGTGTTTTATGGTGTTGTAAGCTTTATTTTGTGAATTATTTTTCGGCAGCTTGTTGGATGAATAATTTATTTTTTAAATGTTAGGACATAGGACGATTGTTACTGTACTAATAAACAACAAATACATAAAACCAGATCACTACCAATTTTATATCTTACCCAAGTAAACTATTTCGGTTACATGTAAAAGTACCTCATTGTAAAATATCTAGTACATTGGGATCCATTTTAGTTTTCCTTTTTTTAAGTGTTAAATTTTGTGGGTTCTTTTTCAAGCAAAAATGTGAGGAAAGACTTTTAACATGTGTGCCCTGTCACCTATATTATATTTTATTTCAAATTGACGATAATTAGAAGGAAGAAACCGTTCAGTCGACTATTATGAAATTTACCATCTGATGTGTACATTATTGACTTTACATTAACCTTGTAGATTTGTGAGAATTTGTATGTCTGGACCTTGCTTCTGTGAATATTAGCCCTTCTCCCATCCTTAAAAAAATTTGTAAACAATGTGTGTAGACTTAATATGCCAGCTCCTATGTGTGCAAAGGTAGAATTGATAACGTTAAAATTGTACGAATGGGTCAGGGTGTTGACAAAATCAGTTTGGCCAGGGTATTGTCAATTTTGGGTGTGGGTATAACGGGGAGATGGGGTGGGTATAACAGGGAGTTAGGGTGGGGATGAGGGAAAGGGGATGGGCATTGTGAGTAAGAATCAATCTATCACACAAGTGTTCAATTCATTATGCTGGCATCGTTTTTAAAATGCTATTATTGTTCAAGTTTTGATAAACCCTTTTACCATGTTATGTTTCCAAATGAAAATCATTCGTTGGTCTCTGATGGATAGCTGATCTATCTTGTAGCAGTTTAAGATTGTGTTCAATTCAGCAGGGATCACTAAGGGATGATTAAAGGTTTTGTAAAGGACTGGTAGAATTGACAAGATAGTCACAGACAGTGTTCCTGTTTTGTGTGATCAACCATATTCATGAAATAACAGGCCTGTGAAAATGTGGGCTTGATCCGTTACTTGAGTCGGGAGAAAATAGTGAAAAACCATGCACAGTTTTCAGCATGTCAACACATTGTCTTTAATTTGGCTGTAGCAACCAAAATCAGCTGTTGCATTTTTTTCCTTCTTCTAGGTTTTCAGATACAGTTTTCTCGAATATGGCTTCATTTCAGAGAGAAATATTTCTCAGGAAAAAAAATGGTTTTATTATGAACTGCATAATCAGTCAGCTTTCAGACTAAACTTAAACAATGATGTTTTTTATCCTTACCAATCCTTTATAATACCTTTAAGAAACCTGACTGCACTGGCTTGCATTAGATGCCATCACAAAAAGAGGTGTGTCTTACAGTTGAGCGTCTTTATTAAAGCTAAATAATTTCAGAGCTCACTTTAGGGTTAGTTAGTCGATTTGGTTTAACTTAGAATCACACAATTATTAAATAGACATCCATTTGCCGCAGAAAAATTTACGTTGCATATAGTATGGTTTTACAAGCTAGAGGAGAGAAAACTCATTCTGCACTTACACAAGTTATCTATTTCAAGTTGATGCTTCGCTTGAAGACATTGTTTGTGTAGTTTATTAGATTAAATTACTTCGTTAAGGGAGTTACTTGTCTTAAAGGTAGGGTGGTACGTTGGTAATAACCCCAATTTTTGTTGTGTAATTTCTATCTGGAAGACACCTTGTTATAAAGGTTGTAATGGTAGCATACTGTGAAATGATTCCGTCTGAAAAGCCCCCCATTGGTTAGAAATCAAGAAAAACATTTGAATCGGAGAATCGGAGAATCATGCATGAATTGGTTCTCAGATTTCTGAGGGGTGGTGTCCATTCACGAATGCTGTGGCCGAAGATGTGGATAGTGCCCTCTGTCGCCTCCATAGATGTGGATTGATTTGACGTTCTTGTGAAAATTACTGTGACATTTTGTTGCTGTTTTTTTTTTCCAGCAAGTAGACACTGTATTCAGCTGAATTTTTTTACAGGTGACTTTCATTGTATCTTTCTTTAGAATTTTGCATATAAATCAGCATTACATCGACAAAAACCAAACAATAACCCTACCTACAACTGACATTTCTCTGGTCTAGGCAGCTCTATAAAACTGGTCATGATGTAAGGTTAAAGTTAAATTAAAACAAAGTTATTTATTTGCATTTATCACTAGGTACCTAAAACTTTGTTTTGATTATTTACAACTACTCATCTACAATAGTAAGTGAAATATTTGGAGCTTGTTCGAGCTGGTCTCAAATTCTGATCACATTTTGTTTATATTGTTTTTGACAATTTTTGTATAAAAGTTAATTCGTTTGGTTAAGCCTCCCATCCCAGTAACCCATCCCGACTTCCCCTAAAAAAATTAAATAAATAAATAAAAAGTTAGTTGATAAATATCGCTGTAGAAAAACTCATACAGTTGTTAAAAGTCATATTAACATTTCAAGTACATACATATAATCAGTGACATGTATAGAACTATTATAACGCCTTGACATAAATAACAGGGAAAACAATCCTCGGTGTTTATAAAAAATTTGTGTACGAATACCCAAGGTCATGTAAATTAGCTTATTGTTATTGTCCGTCTTAATGATTCACATTTATAAAATTATTTAAGTGATAATGTATCCACTGTACACCCTTAACTATCTAACGATGGAAATGCGCACATAACCAGTAGCACAGAGATAGTCAGTAAATGCATTCCCTGGTAACCACACTATAGTCGCAATGAGAGACCAGGGCCCATTTTCATAGAGCTACTGATGCACAAGCACAACAAAAAGTTCCTTACCAGAATAAGGTTACCGGCCGAAACACCATGTCACCTGTACCACTTATGACTGGTATCCTGCTCATTTCTCCTAAGCAGAGAATTGTTAAAGCAATTTGTTCTGCTTAAGTAGCTTTTCACAATTTGGCCCTTGAGACACGTGGTGGCAGTAGACATGCCAGGTAAATTTCCATTATAAGGTCGTGGCCAGAATGTCAAAAAGTCAAATTCTTCACTTTTGTTGTTGCAGTCAACAGCCATGACCAGAGCCGTAGCCGAAGTCACTTGATTCGGATGTTGCATTAGTCTGTGGCTGAATGGATGGCTTCAGCAGAAGTTACAGCCAAATCGCTTAAGCCGCTGCG
This sequence comes from Pisaster ochraceus, assembly GCA_010994315.2. Taxonomy (NCBI): domain Eukaryota; kingdom Metazoa; phylum Echinodermata; class Asteroidea; order Forcipulatida; family Asteriidae; genus Pisaster; species Pisaster ochraceus. The sequence continues at coordinate 5,773,492 of CM021545.1, read as the reverse complement.
GCCAACGTCGTTAGTCCTTGCCAAAGTGGCTTGATTCAGACATGACCTTAATGTAAAGCCAGTCTCAAATCAGTGGCTATGACTGTGCCCCTGGCGACACCCTTAGCAACAGCTGCAGCCATAGTTGCCAAATCGGACATGGCCTAATTCTGAGCATGTATGCACACTTTTAAGAGCAACAGATTTATCTGGTTTCTCTACCGCCATCTATCATTTGAAAGTCACCCATTGAATTCAGTATTGCCTGTTTTGTGCTACTGTTGTAAAAAAAAAAAAAAACCTGCCTTGTGCTGGAAGTGCAACACTGTATCATATGGACGGCGCTCTCTGTAGTTAAGTTTGTCACGATACAATGGGGTGCATACATAAAAACAATTTCAATTTTATAAAGAATATAGTGTGTTTAAAATAGAATAAAAACATCCAATCTTATCAGGTAACATATTCTCACAGGTTGATTTATTACGAATCAATACAATCCAAGTAAACTTTTACTAGATACAATTTTGTGTTATTCTGTTGATTTTATTTAACATTATGTAAATTTATAGCCATTATAGCTTCATGAATTTATATCTTTGTTGTAGCTCCATGACACTTGTCACAAAGAGTTCGACTGAACTGATAATATCTGTGTATTACATACATCAGCTCAGACGGAAGAAGTGGACGGCAGAATTTGTTCAATATGCCCTCCACTCCTTTTATTACTAGGTGTGACTCTACAGAGTTGACCAGTTGTGATTTCATTGCTTTAATTTCTCAAAAATGTCTCCATCTTAATATCATGGTTTTGTTTTTGTTGTAATTACCCAATAAAAAGTGTTGAAATTAATTTGTTGGGATGGTTCAAGTCTGCTTTTACTTTTTAGACTGGAAAACATTCTCTCTTGTTTGAATTCCCAAAAATAATTAATGGCTTGACGTTTCGACTCTAGCAGAGCCTTTCTCATGGGCTAGGTCCTTTTGGTTGGTTAGCAGTATGCGAAAACTAATTCTATTTTCTTGTTGGAATTCTCTCAAATTATGCATTTTGTAACAGCCTCGAATTTCACCTTTGAGAGGGCAAGGCCATTTTTATTTTGCAAAGGGCACTTCCAATGGGAAAATCTTAAAGACCATGGGGAACTTTTGAAGGGGCACGAAGGCCAAGAGCAGGGGCAATAGAAGCCATGGCCTTCTTTGGCATGGCCTGCGTGTAATTCCAGGCCTGCCCTACTGCCTTTTGGTGAACTTGGCTACACCTTAACAAAACTAGGTTGCAGACAGTTATTTCTATTTTATATTGTCTGAAGCTTGTAGCTTTTTTAAAAGAAATTATAACCTGTTTGGAAAGCCATTATGCGTCAAATGAGTGCAGTTTGGATGTGCAGGCTTTTTGCTAACAGACTGTGGAAGTCTAATGCTTATTCCAATGTTGAAGTGCACAACTTTGTTTCTTTCACTTGTTAAGGATAATGTACATGAAAACCCAAGCTTTCAAAGCTGTTTGCTTTAGTAGAAACGGGCAAATTGTTAAGCACTTTCAAACATCGTATCGACATGCCTTACACCATTATGTCCCCTGTTCATTTGGCCTTAAGCATTCCTGAAACCATCTCGTCCCCTTAGGAGTATGCAGCACCAGCAGCCAAATTGGCACGCAGGTTGCTAATCATTCACATCAACAATAATCTCTACCCTTGAAGGTAACCATTTACTCGTGGGTGATGAGAAGCAATTATGGTTTAGTGTTTTGCCCTAGATTGGCATACACTACTCGCCGAAGTTTTGTTTCTTGCATAAATCCTCAAGAAAAGCCTTCTCAACTCATTTTCTTGTGATCTTCCGCTTAGCAACTAAACAAAAATGCAAAACATGCAGGTACGCAATACATGATTCCACCCCCTAACCCCGCCCCATTTAAAAATAAAAATTTAAGAATATAGCGCCATCTATTGGCAAAGATTGCGCACTATTAGTACGACTAGTTCCCGCCTCTAAACATAGCCATTAGAGTTGAACGTGGCACGTTGAGTTCACATTGGAGCAATGTGTACGGGCCCGACTATTGTCCGGCCTCTTACACGGCCTTTCTCAGCCGGAACGCTTGCTGCAAATTTTGCGGCCCCAAAATCCGTCGTCATCAGCGGCTAAGACGGACCCAAAATCATCAAGATGAGCGAAAAAGTAATAATGAAGGGTACCCTCAAGGGTCACAATGGATGGGTTACCCAAATTGCCACAACACCGGCGTTTCCCGATATTGTTTTATCGTCATCAAGGGGTAAGCTTCATTGAAATTATATTTTGTGTACATTTTCTATGCGGTACACATTTGTTTCATATTATCGTAAAATATACATGGAACCGTCATAAGGAATATGTTTTTGAATCATTATTGTATAAATAGAATCATTACACGATTAACTTACGTCATGTTTACGATTTCTATGTCATGTTTTTAGTTGTACCACTGCCCTGGTCGACTGAGTGGTGGCGACGTGTGTAAAAATGGGACACACAACAATCTGGATTATCTTACTGTTTTAATTTGATGATGGGGTCTGGGGTGTGGGTTGCTCAGGTTGGACTCCTCTGTTGTATACAATGTGATGGATGGAGTCTAGAGCATAAATTAAAGGTTCCTTTCCATTGCAAAAAGTTTTGTAAAGCATTTCCATGTTAATTATATATTTTCATATGGAGGAAGCTGAAGGCTTGAAGCTTCATTCACATATTCCTTTCA
>CM021545.1:5681576-5691941 GCA_010994315.2 Pisaster ochraceus | reverse complement strand
GCACCTTTGTACAATGAACCTCAATACAGGGTTGTCAGTTGTGGCAAAAGTGCCATTCTATATTTTGCAGGTTTCTAATAATCAATAGTATTCTAATAATCAATAGTATATAGGAAAGTGTTTTCTCCCTATTTTTTACCTGTGTATCCCTTTTCTACTTGTGTATTTTTTGTGGAGTCACTTTGTTTGACTTTTTAACTTCATGTAAATGATGATTGTATTTTGTTTGTTTTCCTCTTTTATCCTGTTAGTATTAATGTAAATCAGCTATTTGCTGTGATTTTAATATGTAATAAATAATAATATTAATAATAGTAGTATTAATAATAATAATGAAATAAAGCAATAATAATAATAATTCGTTTCATAAGTTTTTGTCGTATTCAAAATCAGAGTGTAGAACTCGAGGCGGTTCCTCAATACAGTTTAATTTTGTACTAATATACTAGTTTTCGTTCTCTACCCTCTCCGCCATACTCTAAACAGAGAGTGTACAGGAAAGCTTGGAGAGGAAATTTGGCAAACACGGAGGCCGCATCCCCATCCTACCCTCAGAGAAGTTTCAGGACCGCATCGCTGGTGCAAGTGAAAAGGATATTGTTCACAGCGGGCTGGCGTACACCATGGAACGCTCTGCTAGGGTAAGTAGAACTTGGATTTTCTCGATCGGGCGTTCATGGTTGATGTTAGGAATTGAGTTTTGACTTCTCATTCTTTTTTTTCTCATGGATATGTCTCATAAAAATGATACAAATGTCCAAGGAGTGCCTTTGTATTGTTTCTGAACAGGCCTGGAGTTGCACGGAGCCCATGGCCTCTGTTGCCCTAGTCTTGGCCCTGATGCCCTTTGAAAAGGTTTCCAGTAGACCTTCAGATATTCCAATGTAATTGCTGTTTTGCAAAATGACATTGGCCTTGCCCTCTCAAAGATGAAATTCCAAGCCTGTATCAAAAAACAATACTTGTTTGTTCCTGTGTTCTGTTCAGGAGTGGTGCCCCTTGCCTGCAAAGCAAAATTGCCACAAATATAAAAAATGGAGCAAGCTTACCTTCTCCCCCTAAATTGCTTTGCATCAGGGTTTTTTTATGAGAGAGAGAGAGAGAGAAATAATAAAGCTTATTTTGGAGTTGTGTTGCTATTTTATTTCACCGTTAAATACTGAAGCCCACAACTGACCATGACCCAATGTTTCAGTCACTTTGTTAAATTAATTGACTTTGATGATATATTAGTATAATATTATGGGAGTTCTCATATGAGTTTTCTTGCTACTCACTGCATGTTGTTGATGAGTGACAAAGAAACTCGCTCTCAGTATCCCATGGGTGAATGAAATAGGAACTGCAAGATTTGTTCATTGTGGTTTTGTGCATGAAAGCAATGTCATAAATATTCACCTGCTCATTGAATATTCATGTAGTCCTCAAGCAACCATCTACTCATTGGATGCCTACTTGTTTAGTAGTCGTACACTAAGCCTTCTGAAGAGTTGTTATCATAGAGCGCATAAAGTAGCTAAGCACAACACAATTATGCTCACCGGAATAAGGTCACCAGCTAAAATACCATGTCACATGTACAATCTGTGAGCGGTGTCCTGCTTACTTTTTGCTTAGCAGAAAATATGTAAGCAATATCTCTATAAGCCGTGTTAAAAGCTTGTGAAGTGTACGGTATTCCAAGTGAATTTGTTTTTCTGCCCTGATTCAGTGATAAAACACAAATTATATTTTTCCAATATAAAACCATTTTTCTAAGGAGCCATTTCAGAGTAATCAATAATTAAAAGTTTTGATCTTTTTATAAAAAAAAAATTTGAGGGAAGGGTTTGGTGAAAATACAATCGGCTTTTCATGACATGGTTTATTTTCATTCCATTATCCATTTTTCATTCCCAGCAAATTATGCGTACAGCAATGCGCCACAATTTACAATTGGACATCAGGACAGCTGCCTACATATCAGCAATCGTCAAGATTTTTCATACATATCAAGATGCAGGCCCCACGTTCTAAAACACTGTTCTAAAACACTAATTCTCAAATAAGATTCTTGGTTTGTTCTTCAGCTGGTCTAAACATCTTTATTTGAGTTTGACCTTTTAAGGTGATGACTGCTGGATGGTGGGCATAGTTGCTATATATGAAACCATTGCTTTCTTGTTGTCTTGTCTGTTATTATTTTATCATTGCAGGTATTCATGTTACAATGACCAGCCAGATTAACAAGCAAATTTCCATTTCAGTTGACATTTCCATTTCAGTTGACATTTATTGACCTGAAACCAAGATCGATCATTATTCTTGACTTGAAGGAGAACAGATTAAAGTCTTCTCTTATTCTCCTGGTGAAGATGACAGTTGCGAGCTAACGCACTGTTCATTAATTGGGGGTCTAACCAAGGGGGTTACACTCTCGTTGTAAATCACTGGAGTTATGTCGCCATGTTTTCATTCCTTAGGTGGTGGGTCCCACAAACTGCCGACGACTGCTGACGCATGCTTGCTCATTGTTTCGGCATGTTTATATCAGTGTAGCGATGTACATTGTGTGTTGCCATAGCGATGCTACACTAATATGCTGTCATGACGACGGGGATCTCTGTGACACGTGTGAATCATAAATTTCTGTTTTACTTTTCTTGATCTTTCTTCTGCTCTTTCTTTTTCAAGAAACGTGTTTGAATTGATTTTTTCTTTTTTTGCTATGGCCGAGCTCTTTATCTGCTAAGAGTTTTGGCCATTGCTCCAATCCTTCTGCCTCAGCTTTTTTCCCATCTTCCTTCATCCAGCCCACCCTTCCGAGCCATCGCAGTGCATGGCTGCTAAGAATTTTGCAGCCAACATGTAAACTGGTCAGTCCAAAGCCTTTGTCAGCCAATTTCTTCTGCCAGAAAAGGCTAAATAATTATAAATTTGAGCTACATGTATTCCATATTTGATCCATTGCTTTGAATCTTTCTTTATACATTTTTTGTATGTACATCATTTTTATCACACTCATTTTAAAAAAGAACTCATTTCAATTTTAAATCAAATTCGCATTTTCAAAATCATGGTGTGAGGAAGAATCACTACAAAAGAGAAGTTGACATTTCATGACATGCTCTCCAAACCACAACATGATTTTATCATTTCCTGCTCACCTTCAAAAAAGTTGACGTTAAAACTTGTGTTGAACTGAGAGAAGAAAAAAGAAAAAAAAACGAGCAGCTGTATCTCTTTTGTTTTCCTCCATCAGCAAATAATGGACACATGTCGCAAATACAATCTTGGCCTGGATCTTCGCTCAGCTGCCTACGTTAAATCCTTGGAGAAAATCTTCTTCACTTATTCGGATGCTGGGCTCGCCTTTATGTAACCAAAACCCGTGTGGACTATCCTTCCCCTCCTCCCATTCCAACCAGCCTGACTTTCTTGTCAGTAACGCTAACTCTTCTACTGCTCTATTTACTCTTTTAAATCAAACTTATATTCTGTTGATTTTGTAAACTATTCGGTAAAAATTGTAAAAATACGCTATCTTCAAGAACCGCATGGAAATAGGTAGTTTAATGTTTTTTCAGTCAGTGGAGGGCACTGTGTTCTGGTGCTGGAGATGGTCATTTTAAAAGTAGCTAGTTGAAAGTGTGGTTGTTAGAGAATAGACTCCTCTCTGTTTAGACACTAGAGGGGGCTCTTTAAAATGGTGAAGTTGCTATTCATGCAAATTTTTCTATCACTCCTCGCTTTCTCCAGCAAATCATGAAAACTGCCATGAAGTATAATCTAGCTCTGGACCTGCGAACGGCTGCCTATGTCAACTCCATCGAGAAAATATACAAGACCTACAGCGACGCTGGCCTTACCTTCACATAAATTGGTGCAACAAGAATGCAGACAGAAAAAATAGGAATTAATTTACAGAATACAAGTGTATTGGGTCAGGCAATTAAAAATCCATCTCTCATAAATAGACCAAGATGGTTGCTAACAATGTTCAATTTAAGTTAATCACATTTCATGAATAAATGATGACAAAATGACTGATACAAAGATTTCAGTCAACAGCTGTTAAACCTCTCGTTAACAATAGGTTTTTGTTACTCAAAAGATTTCAATACACTTTTGATAACTCAAAAGTTATCTACAGATTTAGGCAGAGATACTGATATCGACTTAAAACCTCAGCCTTGATATTTTGAATTACAAAGTGTTTTACACAAGATAACAATCACATAATATCTCACCTCGGCCTATTTATAGAATAAATTCTGAGGGTTTATAATAGTAGAATAGGTTTCATATATTTTAGAAGCATTCATGATAATACTTACCACCCTACCAACAACTAGTTTGGGTCCTGTATTGATCAGGCTTATTATTTGGTTTGTTAGTGGTAATATTCATTTAATTTCTGAGCTTGCAGACTCTGGTGTTTTCTCTGATGCAATTTTACATTGCATTGTGGGCCAATATCACACAATTTTCACATGAGGTCTCATATCACAGATATGACATGAGGGCCAATATTACAAAGTTTTAAAATAAAGCCCAATATCACAAATATTTCATGGGGGCCAATATCACAAAATGTTCACATGAAGCTTAATATCACAAATATTACGTGAGGGTCTGTTTCACAAAGTTCGCATGAGGGCCAATATCACTTAAGGTAAACATTTCTTTGAAACTGCAGGCATCCTCCCTTGTGAATGTATCTTTGGAGCTGACTTAAATCACACTCGATATGAAACAGATACAAATATTATTTCAACTCTTTCAAATTTCTTTCTCTTCCAGTATACAAATAAAGCAAGGAAGTTGATGTTTTAAATTATAAGTTGATTATTTTTACTGTATTTGTTTTGTCTTGGTTGTGATTGCCTCAAAAACTTTCCTTTAAAAGTTTAAAGAAATCGTAGAGATGGTGCTTTTATCTGTCATTTGGTTTTCTGTTATTTAAATTTAAACTAAAGATGCATTGTGCTGCATTGTGCATTGTTCTTCCCCAATTTGTTTGTTTGTTTTTTGGTGTGTTTTTTTGTTATTCTGGAATAAATAGTCTTTAGATTAACGTTTGAGATGCGTGAAACATTGCAGAAAAGTACTAAGAGTCCTGGAATATAATGGTGTTAAAAGATTGAAGAAACATGTTATTTCAAGTTTAATTGCAAAATTGTCTGCAGAGTGTCAACAGTGGACTTAACTTCCCTTGGTTAAAGGTATTATACAGGATTGGTAGAGCCAACAAAATAGTCGCAGACAGTGTTCATGTTTTGTGTGATCAACCATACACATGAAATAACAGTGGAAAACTTGGGCTTAATTCATTATTCCTGTGAGTCAGGAGAAGTTAGTGAAAAACTATGCACAATTGTCAGCATGTAAAAACATTGTCCTTAATTTTGGTTGTACATGTATTAACCCAAATTAGCTGTTGCGTTTTTTCAGGTTTTCTTGAATATGATTTCATTACAGAGAGAAATATTTCACAGAAAAAAGGGTTCTAGGAGAAACTTCATAATCAGCAAGCTTTCAGACTAAAATTAAACTTGATGTTTGTTTCCTTACCAATCCTATATAAAACTTGACAACTGCATTAGGAGTTACCCAAAACATGGAAAGTGACAGAATCAATGCTCTACTCAAAGCGTGATTATTTTATTTTGAACAATCCCAACTCAGTCAAGTCAGTTTCCAAATGTCGTGGTCAGACTCTGCCTTTCTTAAAAGCTCTTAACATAATCTTCTCTAATGAGGTTAATCATAACCTTAAATGTTACAGGATTTAGTATAATTTTGAATTTTTATTGATTTATAAATTATAGTCTATTTGAATGATTGGCGTTCAGCAAGTGATACATGAAGTATATGTAAATATTACAGCTGTTATTTTGATTTTAGAACTATTATTCTCAGACCACTTATATAAGGTGTTGACCTTTAACCTTTGGCAGGTTTAACCTTTGTATTTGGTACCACACGTGTGGTACACATGGGCTAAATTTTAGACAACCAGTTAAAATAATTTTACTGCACAATATTGTTCTCCCATTTTGTTCATGGGTTGTCCTTTTATGCAAAGAGATTTGATTTCATTAACAGAATGTCAAAAAAACAAAAACAGTTTGCAGTGTTTTACAAATATTGGTTCCCTTAATCACTGTGGCATTTTGGTTCTGGAATTTGTCCTCGATTCATCAGACACTTAAATGTAAGAACTATTCAAAATGTCGATTTCATGAAGCAACTTAAAGGACCTCTAGTGTGTTGAGCCAATCTCAAGCAGCTAAAGTCATTTAGATAAATTACCACTTCTTCAACACAAATTTACTTTGCGCAAATTGTTATGGCAGAAACGTATTACCAGCCAAAGCTTCCTGTGATGTATACTGGTTATGACTGGATCCCTGCAAAATTTACGCTTAGGGATTTGTTAAGCAGTTATGCCACAATTTAGTTGCTATTCCAATTGGCTACAGTTCTTACTAACACCTAGTCTTACAAAAAATGGCAGAGTGATTAATAACATTTGAACTTTGACCCTTGTACAGCATTCTATGACCATTTTAAAAAGTGACAAATACATTTTTGCTGGTCATAGATTGGTATATTTCATGCACAATAAATTTGTTGATGGAAAAGTTGACTTTGAATTAAGAATATTTGTCTTGGGTTCTTAATTTATTCTGTATTAACATGTGTAGAGAGTTAAGTTTTCTAATCTTGCCAACTCCTTGTAAAAGATACTTTCATCATATGAAGTATTATTTTAAAGGGCTGTCAAAATGTGAACTGTGTTATTAACTATGGTAATGTTCTGCTATTTGGTGCTGCGTCACATGAATTGGATAGAGTTCGAAGATTACAAATTAACGCAGCTTATTTGATATTTGTTCCACACCCTTGAGGGAACATATTACCCCCATCACTCAGGGAACTTCATCGGCTACTGATTAGAGAACGGGTTCATTTTAAACTTGCTCTTGTTGTTTATAAATTCTCTACTGTCATACTACACTCCTCCACGTTGTCTTCGGTCCACACTTGACGTCACTCACTTGAATGTTCCCCGTGGGAACAAAATTCTGGGTCAAAAAGCTTTCAGTGTAGCTCGACCAATGATTTGGAAGAATCTTCCTCCTGTCATGGAATCTGTTACTTTATCTCTAGTTTGTAAAGCTCTTAACATGCTCAAGTCTCACCTCTATCCTTGGTTATTTCCATTATGTAGGCTATGATCTTGATCGAATAATGCCGTATAAATTTGAATTGTTATGTTCATGGAATTAACAACTAAACAATGAAACCACACAAACAAAATCCATATATTGTATCAATAATTTATTGATTATTTCAATGCCCATGATTACAGGCAACTTTATTTCCAATTAACCACTGTTAAATTACTTCTTTGTTTTCGTTGTTAATACAAACAAAAAAATCTTGCCATCCTTTGGATGCTCTTAGGTAAAAAAAAATGCTGTTGTAAGACACATGTTTTAAATTCTATGGTGCACAAACAAAATGTTGTGTTGTAGCTAGCAGATGGTCTTGTCTTTCCAGGTGAGAGGTCAAGTTCTTCCAAGTTAACACGTCCATGACAAAATATCAGAAATTTTGGTCAGTAGGTCTTAAGGAAAAGACACCTCTGTCTGAAACTATGTGTATAACTTTCTTATCATCTATTGGCTTCGGCTACTGTCCTCGACTATTGGCCTCAGCTATAGCTAAATTAAAGAGGGGATCCACAGTCAAGTTCAGTATTGCGATCCACTCATTTCCCAATAGATAGATTCCTTATGAAGATGCCACTGTGTTTGATACCCTTCAAGTGCAATTATGGTCAAAACCCCCAAACGTTCGATGAAGCCACATTTGAAACATACAGTCTGCACATTTTTGTACAGAGAATTTTCAGTTCATATCTTAATGTTGATGATAACCAATCAAAACGGCATTGGGTTTGCCCTTTTGACTGTCGCAAAAATTCCTCTTTGGAATCTACCAACCCATTTGCTTTTAGAGTCTGATGACGTCATGTTTCAAATTCCACTCTGAAAGAGTATCAAATAAAATGATATTTTACACCGTTTGAATGTGAGGCTAGAGACTTGTAACTCTTCCCCCCACTTTCATAAGGACTCTATCTATTGGAAAATGAGTGCAACACAAAACTATATTTGACCGTGGAGCCTCTCTTCAACTTATTATGAAAAACGCTATAATCATTAATGCAGTCTGGGTTGAAACTCATTGTAATCCTTGGTATGGGGAGATCCATGGTTGTCTACCCTGAAACTCACCAAAAGATGGCACACACTTCGCCGATCTTAAAATTACAAACAATTCTACTACTTAATTAACCTTTTTGTACAAATATACAAACAGAAATAATTGTTATGAACATTCAGCCAGCTGTGTTCCAGTATTCCACTTAACGTACAATATCTCACGCATTTGTTTAAAAAAAGGAAAAGATTAACTTAGGAATTACAGGTAAATTACACTTAGGCTAGTCAAAAACATTTCAGAATCTTTGCATTTTTGTTTTAACACACAATCCATCCATTTCAACAGTTTCCCACATAAACTCACAATGCTGTTTAGTTTTCACGACTAGGAAATTACTCTTTACATAAATCAAAATTGGTGTGAATGCTTATTCCCGCCAAATTTAAACAAACTGTACAGCTTACAGCAGAAATCTCACCTTCACATTCATTCCAAATGATATAAATAAATTTAAGTGATAATAATATACAACCGACTTACAACTGTATATTATGATTGCAGCATAATTTTTCTGAGTAATTTAAAACTCAATAAAGAGCAGCACAACATGCCATTCCTCCAGATTAACACGCCCATTTACGCCAGACTACAGAGCGCCACACAACACTGTGTGTCACAAACCTCTGTAATAAGTTTTGTTTAGTTTTATTGGTTAAAATTTGTTTTTCTTTTGTGCGTTTCGACATGCATGTTATGCCCGTTATTTCACATTGCGTATGTGGAGGTGCCTCGGTGAATGTGCGCTTCTGGCATCAGGACAAGACTGTGCAAGTCTCGCGCGTATTTGAACATTGTGACCCCTTAAAGTGCGCAAGTTTGTACGTGGGACAAAAGTGGTCCCAAAAATGTTATGGGCAATACGCCAATTCCCGCAAGACTTGCACGGCCTATTGAAGCAAACTTCACCGTTGAAGAATTGCTGTTGGCTCTTGAGGTATAGGCAGAAGTAAATACTATTGAATACTTTAATAACATTGTCTGTATACGATATGTGACATAATTACAAATTTATCAAAATTTCTTCCAATTTATGATTACATTTACATCTTTGAGGATCTTTGATCTACCCAAATCATATGATTATTTATATCCTTGTGTATGTTTCCCTTCTACTCCCTCTGGTGCAAACTTCCTTCTTACAGTCACCTTAGTGGAATCTTTAAAGCTAGATGGTAAAGGTTGATGACTCAACTGTCATATCCTTGAGCATCGTCTTCAGATATTGTCCGAGATATCTCCATTGCTCCTTCTGTTTTTTGTAACATAATACTTCCGGTGTTATTACCACCCTTGGGTTCTATCCAAGGTTGCTTCATATTTTTCTCATAGGTTTCTAGTAAAATCCTCCTCCTGGCGTTAGCCACCAACTTCCCACTCCACCCACCCCTCCTTGGGGTCTGTCCTAGAAATCTTTATTTTGCCGTGTCAGTTCTAAAATAGAACTTAGGTTTTGCGAGAGCTTGACGTTGTCAAAACTTCCTGTCTTGGTTAAAATACCGCTGAGATACGACACTTTTGCACAGAGCATTTTCATGCGAGATACAACACTTTTGCAAAATGGAGATACAACATTTTTGCGCTGAATCGACACTTTCTTCTCTTTGGTCTCTCGCAACACACTCCTACTAGTGTTGCTCCCACAACTCCCCACCCATTCTTGGCTTCTGTCCCAATCATCTTTATCTCTTCTCAAGTGTTTCCCGTAATATGTTCTTGATGACATTTGGCGAGTGGACACTCAGGACACTAAGAAGGAGGGGTAGATCGGACGGCTCGAAGCCGAGGATGGCTGTCATCTCTTTTGGCCCAGCACGGGGGTTCTTCTCCAGATAGGCTGCTAGGGCAGTGCTCTTAAAGTACACTTCTTGGAGTTGGTCTTCCAGGTGCATAAGACACTACATTGGGGAAAGCAAGAAGAATCTTTTAAAAAATAGTCACTCAAAAAGCTAAAGTGAAATTTTGCACAAAAAACAAAATGCCATTTCTGTTATTTCTCAAAAACTAAACTACCAGTGAGCACTTGAATTATTCAAAAATTTCAATTTGCAAAGGAGACGTCTTAGAGATTGCTCACAGTCAGCAAAAAGA
>CM021545.1:5628474-5638868 GCA_010994315.2 Pisaster ochraceus | reverse complement strand
GTGTGCAGAGCCTTTCCTCTGAGTTTAGTTTCATTGATATTATAAAACATTGTTAGAAGTGACACCTTCTGAAGAAATATGATTTTTAAGAAAGACATATTTTTTCACACACTCACAAAAATTGAAGCTGAGAGAGGCTTCAGGCATCTGAAAGCACAGTGTTATAATGCAACAAGGGTGTTTGTTTTTTCTGTCATTATTTTCTTGCAACTTCAATGACCAATTGAGCCCACATTTTCACATGTTTGTTACTTGATGCCTATGTTGGGATGCACCAAGTGAGGATACTGGTCTGTGACAATTACCAACATTATACCCTGCCTTTAATGATGAGCATGATTTACATGCTAGATGTTTAGAGTATGAACCCTACTTTAATCTTCAATTATTCAACCAACCGAAAGATTTTAATTTGATGCGATAGTTGACTACCTTTATTCAGTCGGATGCTATTGTCCAGACGCCTACAATAGCTCAGCAAAATTACTGTAATTACGTATATCTGAATCTGACTGTACACAATTCCATCCATAGAAATTTACCCCGAGAACATGTACGATCCATTAAAAACTCACTCAGCTGTTAAAATGCTTTCATGAAAATTCCTAGCAGGGGCTTGTAAGTTTTCAACGAGCTCAGTCAAAGTACACGTTGGGGCAAGCTCACCATAAGTGTACGCAGTCAACATTTGTGATGAATTTGATTGAGTTTTGGGAGCTGTTTTTGTAACCAACATAATTTGCATGGAGCAACTACAGCATAAACAAATACATGAATACAACAATTGAAGTTTGATTTTGAAATCTGTCAATCTGTAGCTTACTAGGTTTTGTATTTTAGAAAAATTTTCATTTTCATATTTAATGGCTCAAATATACATATCCGTATCCATAATGATGCACATGTAGCCTACTTGCTAGGTGTATGAACGGATCCGCCATTAAAGTTGAATATTATATCATTTTTCAAACGAGTTTCCACTCAACCGAAGTCAACAGAAGTCACTTGACAGTTACCATGGCAACCAAATTACTGCTGCTAAATTTGTTGATTTTTTGGGGGGAGATCATCATATAATATGGTGATTCCTAACTAGTATGCACCGTAGACGGCTCTCAATTAAGCTCTGTGACGAGTTATTCTTGTCTGTTTAGGGTCTCATACTCCTTCATTAGTTCAAGCAGCACTCGGAGCAGAATTAATTGTCAGGGCAAGTGGTGCTTGAAATGAGTGTTTGAAATGACTTTCACAATTTTTTGAAACGGGGTTGTGAGCGCTGTTGTGCCGTCCCTTTAACTAAAGGCAAGGCAGTTCATGCATGCATGTACAAGGCCAGCCAAACCTCTACATTGTCAACAAGGCCACTCCAGCATAAATATAAGACACACAGGTATGATGCCTTCCCCCTTGATAGTACCTGCGTAGTCAAAGCACTTTTATGGCATGCTGGCATTATTGGATTTAGCATGCAGTGGGACCGATTAGTCTCCTGCCCAGGTTGACCCAGCTCTCTCTTCAGCTCGGGCTGTGTAGGCTTCTTAAGACCAACGTCCTTGGCAGATGACACGGGGAGAGAGAGAGAGAGAAACTGAAGCGGAATCTAGGTCAGCTTGTTGTGATTGGATGGAGTTGGGGTGTAAAACCTACCTGTATTGAAGTACCTACGCAGAGAAAAGGTTACAATTCTGGCTGTAGCAATATGGGTCAAGTTCAGATCGATGAATCTATGAGAATTAGCCCAGAAAGTACAGATGCTTTTATTTATTGTAAGGAGGGAAGAAGGTGTAGTGAAGGAGAGTTAGTGGTGTTGAAGGTGTTTTGATTCAGAAGATCAAATGGTCAAATAGATCTTAGGGTCTTGATGGAATTATATGATTCTTCTTAGTGTCTTAATCCAAGTTGAGTTGCAATTACAAAGAAAACAAATGTTTTATTTTGGCCTGTCATCACGCTCAACAAGAAACTCATTTTCATATCAACGACCTCCATTGGACATTTGTAATGGTTTTCCAAATGTTCCTGTCCAGCATGCAGTTGCCTACGTCTCCTCACATGTCAGTCTGGATTCTTCGCATAGTTGGTTAATGTACGTTTTGTTTGGCCTTCCTCTGCTCCTCTTTCCATGTGTTGGTTGCCACAGCACCAATAAATGAAAATAGAAACAAGTGCCAAGATTTCTAGTTGGCAAGAAAATAACGCACCCCTTAAAGAGAGGCATCCATCTGAAGGAAGTGATGATTCAAGTGATGCTTGCAATCTGTTGTGAGGTTGATTTGAGCATTTGGATCTGGTTGTCAAAGCGTCAGCCTCCCTCTTGCAGACTGATTCCAAGTTTTTTTTCTTTTACTTGCTGGTGCAGTACGGGGTGTGCAGTTATTTTCTTGACTTTTATAGAAATGAGAGTTGCGGTCTTTAAGGGAATAAAAAGAAAACTTGAGTACAGATAATCCAGGCACCAGTCATGAGGTTGCTATGGCGTGTCGTGGCCGAGGGGTTAAGAGCACCGGGCTCAAGCTCTGGTTTTTCTGATCAGCAGAGTGCGGGTTCGAGTCCTGGTCGTGGCACTTGAGTCCTTAAATAAAATAAAACACCCGACCATTATTGCTTCATCCTTTAGATGGGACGTAGAGCTGTAGGTCCCAGGTGTTGTGTAATGCACATAAAAGAACCCAGTTACACTTACCGCTAAAAGAAAGGACTTGCTCCAGTGTTTCTGGCAGTGGCTGCTGAATATGCTGCAGCACCTTATAAGGTGCTAAATAAATTAGTTCCATAATTAAAAAAAGAGAGTAAAAACCTGTCTTAAAATGTTTCTGTTTGTTCAAGCATCTTATTGGTAGATACGTACGCTATACAGGACTCTATATTATATGCTATATTATACTACTAGTAGGGGAGACTTAGCTTTCGATCCAAACCGGACCTTCATCAGAGGCTAAAAAAAAAAGCACAAACAAAAACATATCCATTTGTAGCATAAAAGAGGAGCAAAGAATTATGGGAAGGCATCCAGTAGAAAGCGTTATATAATATGTTACATTATACGCTCTACAGGTAATGTATGAGTGAAGTAGACTATACTTTATACATTTAGCTTGTAACTTATTTTTAGTTTGACAAATCCAGATTTGTGTAAGGTAACCAAGTTTGCTTTAATGAAACATTAAAAAGAAGTCACTGAGGGTAACATGTATTTTATGATCTCATGGGGAACATACGTCAGCCAAGCCGGACTATATGTCTGATCTTCTGCATAAATATATTCCTATTTGTCCTCTTCATTCTGCTGGCTAATCCTTACTGACGCAAAGTACTGTTTCCACAAAATTCTCCGGTCAAAAGAGCCTTCCACTTCATTGCACCTTCATTATGGAATGACTTACCAGTTTAAATTTGTCAAGCTGACTCTGTTCTTATTTCAAGGGACTTTTTTAAAGATACACATGTTTTAGTCTATATTTTTGTTACAACTTGCTTCATATATTTCATTGCTTTATTTTTGTGTGGGTTGCTCGTAGCGGCTCTAGCAAATGCCATATATATATGTCTCATATTATTTTTATTATTACAATATACTGAGGGAGGCATTAAATATAATGAAATTTCAGACATGTGAACCTTTCCCAGTCATTCAAGGCAATAAAGTCCATCAATCCTCAGTCAGCGCAGAAAGTTATCTCTGAAAACACCTCAACAAAAACATCATGCACACACGCAAAACCCGCCTGCATCCCTTTTCATTTACTAGTATCAACCTATTGTCAACAGTTGATCCATGCCTTAAACAATCCGCTGGTTTCTTTTGACCGAAGGATTCCCATCGTCTGACTGTCCCAAATACTCCACTGTCTGGCCCCAGAGTTCTACGATCCTCTGGGAGTACGTTTTTCAAAAACCACATGCTTTGCATTTTCGAGCTTGGCTGGGTAAAAAAGAATGAAGTTACCTACGTGTATGAGTCACTTGATGGAGAGTATTGTGCCACGATATTGAATGTTACACACCATCTTTATTGAATTACAAACTTGGGTTATTGGCAAATACATGCCACTGCTTTGAAGGTACTGAAGGTATTACTATTATTTGGCAGTGGCTGTTAACAGCCTGGACTTTTTTTTCCTCTGTTGATCTTCTGAGTTTATTGCAATTGTCAGATCTATTAGTCACCCCGCGTACATATTGGACTGGAAAATACAAATACTGTAATTGTATGTGAACTGGCTTTAGTGTCAATTTATGCAAGTTTTTGTTTGTTGTCAAATATGACATACTGTTTTCAAGCTCGAAACCGTGCTGTTCTCTTAACTATGGATTATTGCTCATTGATTATTGAATATTTTTTCAAAGTTAACTGATCATTATTTCAGGCCTAGAATTTCATCTTTGAAAGTGCAAGGCTATTTGACTTTCACAGAGGGCACTTCCTTTGGAAAAATCTTAAAGCTCTTAAAGCTCCTTGGTCAGTGGCATGGGGTCTTCATTCACACAGCATGCACGGACGATCGTGGTGAATTTTCACAATGTAGTCAGGAAAAAGACTTGAGGACCCTTGCTTGTGCAGAGCAGCGGCACATTTCAAGCCATGTGATCAGAACAACATTGTGTTCTTAGGACCATGGACCCCCTGCTTATTTCCCTCTCGTGAAAAGGCCTTAAGATAGATATCACTGAACATCACACACATTTTTTTTAACACAGATAATAAAAACATCTTCATCGGTCAGTTTGATTATGTAGGTGGAGCCATGAGATGTTTATCAATGAAAAACTGTATCTCATTTCTCCATCATTGAGATTTGAAGTCTCCTCATTGGTCAATTAAGTTGTCGGGGGTGGAGCCAGTCACTTTTTTGACCATGTTACAAGATGAACTGCTGAGACAGAAACAAGTTGCCTAATTGGTCAAACCAAGAATGTAGGTGGGGCCTTCAGATGTCAATCAATCTTGTTACAAATGGGCATCACAACCTGTTTGCTTGCTGGGACAGATAAGAACCCTAGCCTTGTTGTCGAGCTATTTGCGGCACT
Source organism: Pisaster ochraceus (assembly GCA_010994315.2). NCBI lineage: Eukaryota > Metazoa > Echinodermata > Asteroidea > Forcipulatida > Asteriidae > Pisaster > Pisaster ochraceus. The sequence continues at coordinate 5,633,840 of CM021545.1, read as the reverse complement.
TTTTAAGCGTGGAAGCGTGGAGCTGTCGACACTGAGAAGAGGAAGCTGTTCTCTTTTACGGTCTTAGTCTGCAACCTTTGTCAAGCAAATCCATATTGGTCTCTCTCTACGAACTGATCTGCGGAGAAAACTCCGAAGAATGTGTCTGTTGAACTCAAGAGGAGACTTTTCAACGTCCCATCAGTCGGGTTGGTGTAGTGGTATCTTTCTTCGCCTTCCACCGCTGGGACCAAGGTTTGACTCCCACTGGGTTTTCAGTCCCTATCGTACTGCGTGGGTTTTCTCTGGATTAAATCTCTGGGGTTTTCCCTCCCACGTTTAAAATCGAGGCTTCCTTCTTTGGGGTTCTTGGATAGTATAGTGATAAAATTCGCTTTTCTGAGAGCGTTTGGCTTCTCGAATTAATGAATGAAATGAAAAAAAAAAAAACACAGTGTGAAAAAGATCTTACCGTCAAATAGCTCAAAATATTTTAACCTGTTGGATGTGCATTGGCCCAGGACTCTTTCCTCTTGCCCTAATATCTTGAAAGATTTGATGTCATGCAAAAATAGCTGTTGTCTTAAATTGCATAATTTTAAGGATTGTTAACAACGTCATCCATAATAAGAACAGTTATGGAGTAAATGTATGAGACTTTGCAATATGATAAGAAACCATATACGATACCGCCTATGGGTAAAAATGTACTCACCTTAGAAGGTCATGGATTACTGCAGGAGTTCTGGGTACCTTACTGGGTACCTTAATGGGTATACCATCTATAAATGGGTGGGAAGCCCAGGGTATGGATGTTCGCTTACCCTCTAGAATTGAATCACAACCCAGGGGGTGTCTGGATCTATAAATGGCTGGGCAACCCACGGTCTTCAAGTAACTGTAACCTAGAATTTAATGACAACCTAGGGTGTCTGGATCTATAAATGGGTGGGTTATGGGCAATCGAGGGCATCGAGGTTACTTACCCCAGGAGCTAATGGTAACCCTACATGCAGGTGTCCACAGGGTATTTTGCCTGGGAATCAAAAGGCACCTGTACCTAGAAAGGTCTCACTACAGTAGGCTTCTTGGGGTATGGCTGGTATTTCACCCGAGGTAAAAATAAGTGACCCAGAGTATCAGGAACACTACAATCCCATACTTTGTGAATCAAGGTGCCATAGGGTAGCTCACCCTAGGATTTAATAGGCAACCCAGGGTGTCTCTAGGTATCTCCGCCTGGGAAATAATGGGCAACTTGGGGGGTGTTTAACAGGGTTATGTTAACCCAGGAACAAATAGGCGTCTGGTATGTACTCATCCTAACTGGGCAACCCAAGGCGTCACAGGTATCTCACCCTGGGAACTAACGGGGCTATCCAGGGCGTCTGGTCTACTGAACTATCCAGGGTGGCATCGAGGAGGATTCTAAATTGTCCTGTCATAGATTGCCCCTGCGGATTACTGGGACAGTTTATCCAATTAGGCAATCCTTGCCCCGTCAGGGCCAATCGGTATCGTGGGTTGGTGACAAGGAAGAACAAGTGACGCCCCTGGACTTATTCCAGAAGTTCATACTTCCCTGCCGTGGGGGGTTTTGGGGATTTCGTTTTAGGAATTGCTTGACTGTGATCTTGGCTGGAAAGACAAACAAAACCCATGAAAAAACACCTGTACATTTGATTTCATTTCCCTATTTAGACTTAAGTTTCTCAGATTTGTATTTGGAATTAATTTTTCATATGGTTACGTATTAAAAGTGTTTTCAAGCAGGTTTTTCCATACTACTTTAAATTGTTTCAAGCTCAGATGTAAATAAGTTGGACTTGAAACCACTTAGTTAAGTGGCAATGTAGTGAGCTGCATGCATTTTCAATCAACAGAATCTCTTGCTATAAATGTGGGCGAAACAAAAGTTGCTAGTTCTTTTTTGGGGGTGAAATTCAAAGTTTGGGTCGTAAATATGTTTATTACTACTCAAGAGTGTTTTGGAATTTCATCTTTGAAAGGGCAAGGTCGTTTCCATTTTGCAAAGGGCACCGCCATTGGAAAATCTTTCTCCGTGACCGCCGTGGAACTCCAGGCCTGTGGTATTGGTGATATTGCAGATTTAGTTAATTTTGCCAAATGTGTAAATCCACCTTTCAGAATTCCAAAATGGTAACCAAAATCTATTGTTTTTCTCTGTGTTGGTAACAGGACTGAGCCTAAATAATAGGATATGCAGTGATCTGATCTGATTTCATCGGCAAAAGCTGGTAAGTTTCCCTCGTTTTGCAGTCAATTTATAGAAGTAATTTTGTCGTTGTTTTGCATTTTTATGTGCACTGGGTACATTACCAGTTCATTTTGTTCACCAACTATTATCTCTTGACAAAATCTGTTTTTAGAAAGATTGATCGTTTGAGGTTTGCAGATGTTTTATAGAAAAAGTCGCAGGAGCTGCAGCTTCCTTCCTAAAATGCAAACCAACAACAACAGCCTCTTTTTAAACTTCACACTACGGTAAAATAGAAATAGCAGCAAACAATCTAATTATACGACTGCCCGTGAAGACCAACCACTAAACCATCCATGGTTATTTTCTGAGAAGGAATTCAAGCAATTGCCAATCAGCGCGTCCGATAAAGTGCAAACTTTTAAGCCCCGCATGAATCATTAATAAATATTTGTCGCCACTTCATTACCCTATAATGGAAAGAATAAAGGAAATGACATATTAACTCGTAAAGAGTTGGGCAGATAACCTGTCCTCGCCCCCTCCTTTAAAGAAAAAGTGCACTGAGCGTAGAAGCTCTGGAGTTCAGAAGGAAAATTCAATTGGGAAAAGTATCAGAAATTTTCCAAGCTATTCATCATCTGAAATGTGGGGAAGGGGGGTGAAATAGAATGGTGTGGTGTCTTTGATCGGACTCGCTCAGTTGGATGGGGGGAAGGGGCGCATAATTACGCATCCTAGCCACGTAGCCAAACTTTCCTTTAATAGACTGTTTTGCGTGAATTGTGTGTGGCCCCCCCCCTCCTCTCTCCCTATACACTGACGAGTCATCTTTCGACTGTCCCAAGGGGCCTTGGTGGAACACTTTGATAACGCAGTTTCCCGGCCCCGCTGTAATCCTACTCTAACGCTCACTGAAATCTCCGCGACGACAAACTGTGAGGCTACAATATTGTCAACCTCATCCCGGTGGTCTTGACTGGCTGCGAAGCCACAGACCCAGGAGGTTTATGGTAAACACACAATGAAAATATTGATCTCTTCTTGATTTGGGTTGGGTTAGTTTGTGTGCCAACTCCATGATCAGTTGGCTCTGATTGTCATAAGAAAAGTGTCACAAGTGTCAGGAACAGGAGACTTTCCACAGGCATGGTATTCTTCCTACTTCAGTCTGATTTCGTTTTTTGTTTGTTTACCCTTGGAAAAAAAGACTCACTTACTTTGATTAAATAGCCTCAGAAGTCTTCTAAAGCTTACACCATGTGTACATACAATTTACAAACATTTTTTTCAAAGAGCAAATATCAGGGCAGTTACATTCAAAAGAGGAAAACAAAATACTGCAAATGTCCTTCCTCTGTGGCTAAAGTATCAAATTTCACTGCTAATTTGAGTTAGCAGCGAAGTTAGCCAACTTTTGCATTCAGATGGTCAACAATTTTGGCTCTAAGCTAGCAGCGAAGGAAGCAGCCAAGTCAGCCAACTTTCGCATTCACATGGTCAAAAATTGTCGCTCTTGGCTAGCAGGGAAGTTAGCTACTCGTGTGAGCATACCCAATGATATTTCTGCTGAGGGTCAACCGTCTTGGGTATGAGGTTGCTGTTAATTTGTGACAGGCCCCCGCCATAGAGCAGGACTCTCACACCCTCCTATATTTTTCCCTCCTTGGTGGTTGACACCCCTCCCGCACCTGTCTCAGGAACTCCAAAGTTTTGACAGGTTGACCTTTCGGGGTCAAAACCACTTATTAGTGCAGCTTAATCCTGAGGTATTATAAAACCGTTGGCATTTATTCAATTCCTGCGTAATAAGAATGTTCGATGAGAGAGTTAGTTTTGTCATGGAGGAAAGGAGCCAGGGCATGTAAAGTTCACATGCTCCAACCTCATGTAAGCTTAACTTAATGTGTTTATTGCCGGTACAGATTCATCTTTGAAATTGTTCCATTTAAAATGCACTCAACTTTCTGAGAACAACATCTCTAAATACATAAATCAAATTTCATTACTATTGCCTCGCAAAGTTAGCCTTTTTTTTTTTTCGAAAGCGAGAGGAATTAAATGAAAGCATTCTCTCTAAAAGCTATTTGGGACTTGCTTGTTAGAATGGCTTTTGACAGCTTTAACCCGATAGACACTGAAACGTGCGCCCCGGCAAGTAGGTCATCTACTTCACTGTGCAAGTTTACTAACTGTGAATGTAAGCGGTTTGCAATGTGAATATAGGCCACAAGCTCTCTGCAGCCTGCTTTCAGTCGTCAGCGGCTCATGGCTGTCTAGACACCCAATGAAACAATGCATGAAATACATCCTGAGTAAAGGGAACAGTGGCTGGCTGGGGGGGGGGGGAGCAGTAAGGTCAGAGGTCAATAAGTGACCTCATTCTTACATTTACTGGCCAAGACGTTTCTGTATCCCCGATAGACACAGTGGATAATACAAGACAGATTGACTGTTGTGTTTTTTTTTCAAGGTGTATTTGTTCTGTTTTTAAAGCTGTTAAGTTTTCGAGGAGTAAAGACTAAATATGCCATGAAGGTGATTGCCTTTATTCCTTTGGGAAGTTTATAGCTTTCACAGAGGCTTTACCCAGTAAGTTTCCCTTGTGGTTTATTACTTGATGTTAGAAATAAAAAGTCACATCCCCTTCTCAGGTGATCCCTCTGCTGTCGCTTCCCAAGTTGTACTGTAAACTTGGGGTGTGATCCCTGGCTACACAACAGTTACAGGTTGAATGGCCTCTGCTCAACTGGCAAAATAGGGAGACCGCCAACAAAGTGCTAGATAGCTCAGTTGGTAGAGCGCCTGCTTGTTGATCCGGAGGTCACAGGTTCAAGTCCTGCTCTAGTCAATTTGTCTTTGTTCAACCCAACATTGGAGAACAAAAAGGGTAACAATTGACACATGGTGGGATAGCCCAACCAGAGCTATTTGTTTCCAAAATGGATACAGTTTTTAAGTTTTTTTGTTCAAAGAACTCATGTACGGTTAGTTGACTGGATGTTTTGCCTCTATTTATTTATTTATCTATTTATTTATTTATTTATTTAGACCAGGACTTGGACTCATACTCTGCCGATCAGAAACACCAGAGCTTGTGTCAGAACTCCGATCGTGAGCTCAATGCCCAACATCAGCATATTTTGTTCGCATTATTGTACAGCCTCCC
>CM021545.1:5532803-5543115 GCA_010994315.2 Pisaster ochraceus | reverse complement strand
AATTAAACAATGACGTTTTTTATCCTTAACAATCCTGTAGAATAACTTGAAGATTCTGTTTAAATAACCAACCTGTAAATTGACTGGTTTTTTTAATGGTGTGGTACAAAAGAAGAGATATATAAATGAAGAGATATAAGTACAGTTAAGTATTTTTTTAGTAAAAGTCTGATTATTTTGAACAAAAGTAAAAACGAAAGAAAAAATGGGGTTACCGCCAACTTGGGGCTAAACAGCTCAGTTTAAAAGCGCCGGTATGTTAATCCAGAGGTTGTAGGTTCAAGTCCGACACTCCCGCCACTTTTTCTTAGTAGAACTCAAAATCATTTTAAAATTCACCCATCCGGTTTCCCTAAAGGTTTATTAATTGATATTTCAGTATCGGGATGAATTTTTTTTCTGGTATCATTTCAACGAACCCTGAAGACGACCCCAAATTTGTTCCCGACAACAGTATCTACAATTCTAATGTCATTGCCAATTGTCACACAATACTGTCTCCTTTTGGGTAATGGTAAACTTACGTCTTGAGTTTTCGTAATTTTCTTGCTGTTCAAGGCAACGGACAATCTAAATAGATTCATCCCTAAAGTAACTTTATTATTCATTTACTTTAACTGATTATACACTAGGATCGTCCTCCATGCCAATCGAGGGCAGTGGAGCTCTTAAAGATGTGGTATTTTATTGTTATAAGAAGAACACATTCATTCCTACTTCTTAAACCAACTTATGAAGCTATCATGCCAAAGTGTTTTTTTCAAATAGAGCTGTATAGACTGCAAGTCTCAGGCGTATTTTAACATCGGGACCTGATAAAGTGAGCAAGTTTGTTTCCTCTATGCGCTAAAGCAATGTACGTGGGACCAAAGTGGCCCCCAAAATGTTTGAACACACACAGACTTGCACGGTCTATTGAATTGGGCAGTTCTATTTTTCGTCGAACATGAGAGTAAATGAAAGAGCAATATATTTCTCAGAATGATTGATGTTTGAACAAACTTTACATCATGTAAGTTTTGTCAACACTCGACCAATTTCAAATTAGTCTTTTATTGACACTGTGCCGTTCCTTTAAGAGTGTAACACCTTTTCTTATTTGACTATGATTTTTGTTGTCGACGGCGGCACTCGTCGAGATCTCCCCGCAATGATGTAACCCGATACTCCCATACTGCCTTGATGTTATGATGCCTCAACCGGTACTCATGCATGCAGATTTCTCCATGCATGCTAACCGGTTCCCTGCCAATGGTCAATTATTCATAATAGGATATCAAACGATTGCCTTCCCCCTAAAATCAAAAACAGTTTTGTTGCTCAATACTGTGCAAGAAGAAATGGATATTAATTAAGTCTGTTGATAAACATTTGCTTTCATTCATAGGGACAGGGTATTTGTCCGTTCCCGTCTCCTGGTCGGCTTGGATTATAGCATGAAAATAGCTTCCATGTCAAGAAGTCGTAAATTTCTTGAGACAAAGCAATGAATGGTTCAATGCGTTATTTAACTATTAAAGGACAGTGTTTTAGCCAATATGCGTTAACTCTGTTGGTGTTGGTGGAGGAGGGGGCAGGGGTGGAGGTGATGACAAAGCCCTTGATCCTGTCTACAGTTGGTGTGACACATTGTCAAGACCTTCAGGATTGTATTTTTGTTACTTGTTTACGTTGAGAAGAAATTCATTTTGATGCTGTGCCTTTAACTGAAGGTGGGGCACCTTGGAAGGTGGTGAGGGGGGGGGGGATCCTGTGATAGTGTCTAGAGTTGGCGACAGCCTGACACCTTTCCAAGATACTCCGAGGGGGAAAGGAACAAAAAACCTCTACCATATCTTGAAGACATTAGTCTTAGATTTATACATTCATGTGCCAGTTAGACTGGGAGGGTTGATTCCAACAGGTCTGTCACTATGGAGTGTTGTTTTTAAATTCTCCCCCCCCCCTTCCATTCAGTTATGAATTTGTAAATGATCGGCCTGCCTGATGGGGATCTTTTACCTAAAGGTTTATCTTCTTTCTTTCTTTTTTTACCTTCTTTTTTCTCTTTGGAATTGTCTGCGTCAAGCTTTTGAGTGTAGACAGGGAATTCATATACGCGACGTCAGATAAGTGTCGTTCAAGTACCGAGAATTGATAATATTCATGTGCTGGTCGTTTTCACTTGATTAAAAAGCCAAACTAAGGCCATCGATAAAAAACAGTTTGTTTCATGTTTTGAAAAGACTGCCAGGGTATGCAGAAAAGTGTTGTTGTTGGTTTTTTTTTCTAAAGTTGCTGAATGTTTGTATGTATTTATTGAGAGGAAGTCGTTATATTGTTAAATTTTATAGTTTGAAGAGGGTGCTAGGTTATGTTAGAGGGGAAACGGAAAAGACAGAATTTATTATTTTTTTCAAAAACCACATTAAAAAAAAACCCACCCACCCAAAATTTTTGCTGATTTGACTTTTCTATGTATTTTTTCAATACACTGAAGAAAAACGTAAGGTCTAGTACAAAGCGAAAGCTTTAGGTAACCTGTTGTTTTAAAAATAGGGTCAGTGGAAGTAGGTCTAGGCTAGCTCGTTGGGCTGCTACAGCTCTCTTTTCAAATTGGTCTCATAACTTGGAACAGTCTATAATGCTGAATGTGTGGCTTTTATTATCGCTGAATGAAAAGATGTCTTTCTGATTAAATATTTTATACATACTATTTTGTTTTATTTTGTTTTAAGAGAAAACTTTCAAATTCTGATTTTTGGTTATTTCTTTTGACCCGTGCACCCACCCACTATTTTGATAAATACTGACTATTTGGGGGGGGGGGTTAAATACTGACTATTTTGAATAGGTTCTGCTTGTCATATTAATTTCTTGCCACTTTGTTATAGTTGTTGATAATTGTTTTCTCTGTCAAGAATACAACTAAATTTCAAGAGAAGAATTTAAACAAATTTGCCAAATTAAAAACTAATGGATGAGAATTTTGGACTTTTGTCGTAATTCAGACTTTCTATGTGGGCTTGGTGAAGAAAAAACTCCGTTATTTTTTCTACATGGAAAGAAATGCTTCTTCTCTTTGATCAACTTCTCTGGTGCTAGAGACACTGTTCTTAAAAGCTCTGTGAAATCTAAAACCCTAGGGGTTACCAAAAGTGACTATACCTCCTAACATTTGGATCCTAGTGCCTCAACCGTGATTCAAACCCACACTATGCTGGTCAGAAACACCAGAGCTTGAGTCCGGTGCTCTTAACCGCTCGGCCACGACATGCCACAAAATTATTTAACATGGGCCCAGAGTTATTGTTATGCATGAAGTTAGACTTAATTGGACTCGTCAACAGAAGTATACACCAGAACAATCACTATAGATACGCTAGACTCTGACTCTAAATGGAAGCTTTCTCTTCTATCACGCTTCTATCTTCTTCTTTTTGGATGAACTGTACTGGTCTCACAGATGAATATGAATGAATTTATGAAGAAACCAATATGTTACCATGACAACTTGTTGCTTCATTTGAACAACACAATCAATCAACTGTGCATTATGTGAACTGTGTGTGAAGAGGTCTTATTAGGATTTGTTTTTCTCGTGGACTTAGTTAAATGATCTGTTTCTTGGGAACGAGACGATTGAGAAGAGGAAAACAGTTGTGTCAAAATGCAACAACTGGTGCACCAAGAACAAGAGCTGCCCACCCTGATTCTGCAGAAAGTTCCCTGAAAAAAAAACCCAAAACACTCTTTCTAAGTTCTGATGGACAAATTGGAAAATCTCCCCGATTATGGAAACTGTTTCCCTACTATGTTGAATGTTGTTCTAAACATCTCCCAGATTGTTGCACAAAATCTCTCTGATTGCAAGATGCAAATGCTGACAGCTCTGCAAGAACTGGAAGATTAACAATTTACAGAATCCCAACCCAGCATATTTAAAGAATGTTGCTTGCCTTGAACATAACAACACTTGTTGTACCTATTCCTAATGGACACAGCTACAACAAAAGAAATGCTCTGGCATGGCAAAGGTCAGGGTTCGAATCCCACCGAGTGATATCCCTGTGTGTTTTTTTTTCCTTCACAGGACTTGGGGGAAAGTACAGAGTATACATAGTGCTTTTGGTGTAAGGGCAAAAACGAAATAATATTTTTTTATATCCCGATGCAAAATCAATGTCTAATAAAAGGAAACATTGCTTTTCTCTATTCATTACCACTGCTTATAAATCCCAAACTAGGACTGTTTGGCTCTACTAAACGTCATCATTACATTTAGGTATCTTCATAATTAAAGTCTTCTACATACGTACGCCCACAACTTTCTTTCCCCTCTCAAAATGACTCCCCCCCCCCCCCCCCCCCCTTGAGAGTGTTATTAAGTTACGGCAGTGAATTAGGAGTTTTTTAGTCACGACCGACAGCGATTGACTTTTTTCCTTCTTTTTAAAATTTTATTTAACTGTTGATGGTAAGCAATTAGAAGGAAATCTGTGTGTCGTTATGGCAAGGAGAGAGAACTGATGGAGGTACTGACCTTTAACTGATGTTCGTTTGCCGTCATTCACCTGTGAGATGATTGATTTTGTTTTGTTCTTGTTTGCATTTAGTAAAACGAAATGAAAAGGTCTGTTTTTGGAAGCAATTGCTACTCTTAACTGATGCTAGTTTAAGTATTTAATTTTGCATGAGTGAGATTTCTGTTGAATGAGATATTGACCGAGTATATGCTGTATTTTTTGTTTTTGATTTGAATAGGGGAAAAAATAAAATTCATGGGAAAGGATTTTGTTTATATATCTGTTGTTCAGTACTTTTGGTTTTGCATATTTTTGTAAGCCTCCTTCAGGGTTAGCTTAGGTTTTTAACAATTTATTTGGTCAATAAAATTAAATTTCAAGCTACAAACCAGAAGGAAAACTCACTAGGTAATTTTAAAAATTATGTTTTTGAATTCCTTCTCTCTAAATCTACGTTCCTTTGAAGGGAATCGTTTCTCAAAATATTATACATTATCAACAGCTGCAGTGCTTCTCACCAAGTAAGTTTTTATGATTACTAATCTTTTGGAGAAATTACCAAAGGTATGCCCTGCCTTGAAATCTGATAGTAACTGTAAAATAAAAATTGATCAACAATAGTTGAACACACTTGTCACATCTGACGATTTATTCGCGAGATTGAAATATCATTTTTTTTGTGCAAACCATGGAGTTTTTTTTGTTCTCCTCTAAATCACAGCTCATTGTTACAGTCAGGGCATTGGTTGCAAGTATTTTGCAAATAATTTTTGCGACCACAAAGTTATTCAACAAGACAACAACATCAAGATAACAATATGAAAAATAAAAGTAGATTGTGCAAGTCCGATGCGTATTTCAAACATGTGATTTGTCAGGAATTCTCCAGATTTCAGAATTTTCTCAAAACCTCCTTGAGTCTTCAAAATTTCTCGGAAGACATAAAGCAATCACCAAAGGGAGACAGACATAGTCCACACTGTGTCCAAACCTGTATTTCTGGTGATGCACAGAGTCTGTAAACCTCCTTAATTGTAACATCTGAGAGGTTCTGGGTCTAGAATAAGGGGAACCCAAATCCACAAGTATATTTTTCCAGAATTTTCACATCCTTGCAATGACATCCCTGTTATTTGAATAATTTTTTGTACCCACGTGAAAAAAGAAGAAGAAGAAGAATTTGCATGTTAGTTTACACACAAGCCTTGTTGAACATTATTAGTAGAGTGAAAGTTCAATTTTTCAAGATTTCATTCAATTAGAAAGTAGATTTTGAAGTAGAACTTGATTTAGGATGTGACATTGGAACTCAAAGTCTTGGAACTCTCTGCTGTTTCAGGTTTCTCTTATAACTGTAAATAATCATCAAGAAGGAAAAAAAGAAGGAAAAACTACGAGACATTGATTAAATGCAGTTGAGGTTCATATCTTATAAAGTGTTTCCATGGATTGGGGTAAAGAAAACAGACAACCATTTCCTCTCTAAACCGCCAACTGTCGTTGTTTTAATTAAAATTCATTAAGACCGTGTATGGGCGATCGGACGCAGCGCTGTGCAGTCGACTGCAAACCCTCGCTATCACCGAAAACTGCCCCCAGAAATGCTGTTGCTGAAACCTTCCCAGACTGTTGAATATTCATGTAGTGTGTCGTTCATTTTTTCACCCCCCTTTTTTTTCATTTTATTTTATCGTACTTGCCACCACCCTTCCCTGCGGTGAAATGAAGCATAACCGCTGATCAGCTACGCACTGCGCTGCCAAGGTGATAGAAAAACGTGAGCATTACCCATCTAAAGGCCAAAAGCTGTTTAGAAAGAAGAAAGAAGGGGGGGGTGGAGAATCAAGAAGGACTGAGCGAGCCAAGAAAAAACTCCAGCAACCTAGTTTAGCTCAGAGGGTTGGGAATAAATTTATGAGGGTGTGTGTAAAGCCGTATGGGACTCTCTGATGGAGCCTTCATAGTCATATGCACACAATCTGCATCCCAATGGGAAACAGGGATGTTTTTAATGCGCTGGCCCAGATAAACAGTTTGATTTCATTTTAAGCAGTTAATCAGAGTTTAACAATTAGTATCTGTTAAGGTGGAGTGAAAAGATGGACACATTATTTTAAAGGCAGGGTGTACTGTGGGTAATCGTCAATGATCAGTATCCTCACTAGTATCCCGATATATGGATCAAATAACGAACCCGTGAAAAAGCGGGCTCAATCGATGGGTCATCAAAGTTGCAAGAAAATAATGACAGAAAAACCACCCTTGTTGCATAGAATTGTGTGCTTTCAGATGCCACAGAAAGGCTTCATGCCTGAAGATTCATATTTTGGGGGTGAAAAATTACTTCTTTCTTTAAATCTACACTACTTCAAAGGGTGTTTGTTGTTAACAATGTTTTAATCAACAGCTCTCCACTGCTCTTATAGTAAGTTTTTATGGTCACTAATTTTTGGAGTAAATATCAAAGGTATGTCCTCCCTTTTAGGTTATGTTTTTGTTATGGTACATTGTAGTTTCATAACAGCTCGTCTACATAAAACGTCATGGTTTCAAGAAATTAACTCTAAAAAGAATAACCTTTAAATCAAGAGAGAAAAAACCAAAAGACAAAAACAAAACCCCTGCTTGAATAGTTATGAATTACTCTGAGTAGCTATTTCCAGGGGAACAAAAAATGTAGTAAGTCATATGGGTTCATAACCTGCTCGGCGACAGAAGTGAAGTAGTGAATTCGTTGGAATAACATTTTATGTAACTTGATAAACTGATATTTATCATTTAAGGGAAATTACCAGCAGAAAAGTACATGAGATTTTTTATTTTATAGAAATTAATCCATAATAGCAACATTTGTCTTGACTTAGTGCTTAGTTGTCCATTTAAACCTCTATGGTTGAAGGCAAGTGTATGCCGATGACAATAGTTTCATAATTAGTAATTTGAGCATTTACCAATTGGATGGAGCTGCATTTAGTTATTGGTAGGAAATTTAATCTTCTGGAGAGCCAATTATTATTTTTAACGGATACAGAATTAGTTAGTGCAGTAATGCACTAATATTATTGTAATGTTTTGAATGAGGCTTTCTTAATGATAATTTGAAGATTACCTTTTCAGCATTATTTGATTTTCTTCAAGTATAGTTATTTGAAATTAATGATGCATCGGGAACCATTCATGTATTTTTTCTCGTCATTGTATACCGACATAATTGCTGCTCAAATTAAGTTTCGATAAACTTTGGTAAGTTTTTTTTTATAGTCCATCCTTCTACATTGAGTATCATTAAATACGATTGCTCTACAATATCTGATTATGTGGTATAGGTTACCATTTATCATGCCTAATAAGGCATTTCACTGGTACTCGGCATCAATTTCCATGCCATTTTGCCGAACAAAATGCTCTGCCCTCCCAATTGAAACACAAGACATCCGCAAACATGAATAAGTGACTCAGAGAAAAACAATCCCAACTGAGATTCAAGTTGAACGTGTGCCCGTTTAACTTACATCCAATGTGTGCGAAGCAATTACCCATATACTGTATGCCAATACAAACATTGTTTTGAGGGAATTAAGTTCGTCGTCTGGGGATCTTTGTTCTTCTTATTGCCATGGCAACAGATGTCCGGGCAACTCAAATGAAGCTATCACATAATGGAAGAGAAATTTGTTGTTTTTTGATTGACTAAAAATGGGAAAAAAGCGTTTCTGAATTTCCAAAAAAACTGGGTTTGAAATTTCTCAGCCTTAATATTTTTTCAGAAATGGATAAAAAGAAATGGAAATCTTGAGTCAAAGACGAAAGCCCTCCAATGTTGTGCTTTAACTTGATTTGTAGATGATAATTTTACCCAAGTTTCATTCATATTTACCATGCTAATATAAGATATCTGTTTAGAAATGGAAGCCATATGTTTGGTTAATGCTTTCATTTTAAGTCAGCCAATCTCGTTCTTTTTCTCCTGGCTTTATTCATTAATTGATAATCCTTTTGTGCGTTTATAAATAAATACAGTTCCTATTTACTGTCGTTTAAAATCATCCCGAAATATGAAAGAATTAAATGAACGTACCCGACCGGAATAATCAACCATATTATTATCACCATGAGGAGGAGAGAAGCCCTATGATAACTGAATCAGCAATTAGCTGTAGGCCGACGCATCAACGGGACACAGAGAGGTGTGAGGTGATTTGATTACATATCGGACTCGTTGTGTTTAAGCACTAAGTACACAATAATCACAAGAAGAAACTGCTATAACATGGGCCTTTTTTTTTTGGAGGGGGGGGGGAATGATGGCTCTGGCTAATGGCTTCAATATGGCTGATGGCTTGATAGGCCAGTTGTAAGCCTTGTCTGTTTGAAACAGGGCTCCAAACTGGCTTAGTCATTGGGCTTGGGCTTCATCCGTTTAGATGTTATTTATTTATATATTTTTTTCCATTTAGTTGTTGGTAGGAAATTTAATCTTTAAGACAATCGATTATTATTTTTAACGGATGCGGATTGAATAAGAGCAGTAATGCACCAATGTTTTTGTAATGTTTTAAATGAATGTACCCAACCAGAATAGTCAACATTATCATAACCAACAGGTGAGGGGAAAAAAACTATGACAGCTGAATCAGCAGTTAGTTTTTCTTTAAAATGTTTTACTTCATAAGACTTCTAATATCATGTAATAAACCACATTGTAAACTGAGCGGGTAAACTTGTAAATAATTTTGGGTTTAACAAAAAAAAATTGACTAGAGTGGGATTTGAGCCAACGACCTCCGGATTAATGTGCCGGTGCCCCTACCAACTGAGCTATCTAGGCCTCACGTTGGTGTTCTCCCAAATTTGTCAATACCTTTGTTTGGGGGTGCAAGTCAGAAGCCAGACAGTCGTTAGCTGCCGTGCAGACTTTTAAATAACGGCTTCAATAAATAACAAAGTCAGAGCTGAGGGTTATCTGAGATTTAACACACCATGGCCCAACTTCATGGCTCTGCTTACCGCCGAATTCTGTGCTTACGATCACCATTCTCCGCTTACTGTGCAAGTGCCAAATTTCGGTGCTAGTTGTGTAAGGGAATAAAGTAGCGTGTAGTAGCGTGGAGTACACACGCGCACAAGCAAAAATTCCCTGCTAACCCATGAAATACGCTTGATGTAAGCGCGGAATTCCCTGCTTCCGTAAGCGTTGATTCTTTAGCTTATGGTAAGCAGAGCCATGAGATTGGGCCCTGTACTATTCATCTGTGATAAACTACCGTTATATTGTGGTTATTATTATTATTAAATAATTCATGTGAGTTTAGAGAAGCCTGACAATATTATCATAAGAGGTATGGTGGACTAGAAGTCAATGGTAACAGCTCTGTTGGTATTAATTGATTATAATATAAATACGACAGTGACTAAAATTTGAAAATCTATACTTAACAGTATTCATCAAACAAATTATACTCCCATCATACATTTAACAAAATATGTTCAAATTTACACTTCCCTAAACACCCTAACCGCGCACGTGTTTAAATTCAGCAAGTTGTCATATTTTTGTTAAGTAATCATCAGGACATGACAAGGCAGATCAAAAATAGCTGTAAAAATGGATTTGTTGGATTTTTGAAGGGTGTGTTGGATGCAAAATGATTTGTTGGATCTATGAAAGATCTATTTGATCTTTGAGGGATCTGTGATGGATACTTTTAAAAGATCCGTTGGATATGGATTTGTTAGTTCTATATAAAGGATCCATTGGATCTATGGAAGATATTTGGATCCGTGGATCTGTGATGGGTTTGATGGTA
>CM021545.1:5520747-5530748 GCA_010994315.2 Pisaster ochraceus | reverse complement strand
GTGAAGTGCGTGTATGTGGGTATTTTATTTGTGATGCTGTTTACCGTTCACAGAATTGGTTAAAACCCGAGAGGTGAACTAATAATTTGGTTTTCTAAATATACGACCTAAATCTACTTAGTCTGAATAATGAATGACCTTTTACCAACGTGTACGCGATATCCAGCCTAAGAAAATCCTCTAATTACGAGCCATCAAATCTCACAGAAAATCTGTCTCCAAATGATATAATCTCTTTCCTGCCCTTCCTTGTTTTGATATTCTTGAACCCTGCTGATGAGCTGTCCCAGTTCGTTCCCCTCCCCCAAGGGACCTTCCTCCCATTTCAGACATCCTGAAACCTCCAGCTCAGACCGAGCCCATCAACAAGAGCAGTGAGCAAGCGGTTATGCTGATCAAAACATTTTCCCCCTCGTTCCGAGTGGTGAGTGTTATGCAAATGAAAAGTAGATGCTAACCATTTTTTCCTTCCCCCCCGCCTTAAAAAAAAAACCACCCACCTCTATAAGAGACACAAAATGACTAGTACGATGAGAAGAAAATGCCGGTAGGTCTGTACGAGCCATCTGTTTACTAATTTGCGCAAATACTTCATGGAAATGTTGGTGTGGTATGGATTTCTTACGTCTGAATTTTAAAAAAAAGCGTTTTGCTTGTTCTTAAATGTTCCCACGTCTCATTTATAACCTTGGCTGTGGGTTAGGTACATTGCTTCCTTGTAAAAGGGAAACCTCAACTTTAAAAACAAAATAACACAATTTCCAAGTGATTATTTTCCTTCTGACATGTCCGTTATTTTTGCTCACATTGCCCAGAAGTAAAATGTTTTTGTGTGAAGTGCTGTCTTCCCCAGTAAATTCCAGTTGTTTTGCAAATTTCTATATACAGTTTTAAATCACAAAATTGGAGAATTAATCATAGTAAAATTACACCCAGTAAGTTTCCCTTCTGGTATATTTACTAAAATTATCATTTGAGAAGCAATTATTTTTAAATGTTGATGGCTGCTTTAAATGAATTATAATACAGGATTAAAAGATTATATCAGGATTCTTATTAAAGAATAGCAGAGGATTAAGCAGAAATTATGGTTTTGAAAAATAATGTGGAACCTTCTCTTCAAGATTATAAAGTTAGAGAGGGTAAAGCATGGTTCTAGGGAGCTCGATAAATGCGTTCATTTTGAGCTGAGCTATTCAGTTACAGTCAGGATCCGCCTGGCTTTTATTGTAGATCATTCACCAACATTTGGCTTACAATTGTTGCTGTATTCAAACAACACACAACACGCTAAAGAGATCGCCAACAGTAGAGAAGCTGTCTTTATTGCTTGGATTATTGTCACACCATGGTCACACACACACACACACACGCATACAGCAATGTCACAGTTTACTAGACTGGACTATCTGTCTGTAACATAGAGCCCCTCAGAATCCAAATCATGCCAACATGCCTCCCCATTCATACACAAAGTAGTATAAACCTTATGCATATTCATAAGCTCTTTGTTCAGGCTGTTTACCGTAGTGTATAGTGTGCACTGAGGAGACTGGATTTTTTTTCTCTTCTTCTTTCAATTTCTATGTAGTGCCTTGGTTGGTAATTCAATACTTACTGAATGACCATGGGTTTGATAGCTGTACATGCATAGTATATACTACACTTGTCTTGCCTACTAGGTCAGATGAGAACAAGCTTGATCATTCCATTATCCATGCAGGGATGTTAGTTATTTCCAATCCCTCCGCAGTTGAACACCCTATGCTAACTGCATGTCTTTTCTAATAAAATAAAAAAACTAACACAAACTGCAGCACTGATATTCCCAAGTTCATTTGTTGCTATAATAGATGGTTCGGTTAGGACCCTTTTTTTTCGGTGGGAGTAGTGATAGCCCAACAGTAGGGCGAGTTTCCTGTTGTGTGTTGGTGGATCATACCACAATCCTGTACTGTGCCCGCCCACTCGCTTGCAGAAAACCCCCCCTGTGGCTCCTGGAGTGGTACAGCCCATGCCAAGTAACAAAAGTGTCATTTGCAAATGATTTGTAAGAGTGTATTATTGAGTCTGTGTGTGGATAGTGTATTCAATCTGACTAGCTGTGTTCACAACTCTACAACTAGCGAAGACCCAAGTGAATGTACAAGAGGGGTTACCTTTTAATTGTATTGAGAAATCATAGCCACTTGTGTTGATAACTACCGTGGGAAACCGTACCGCAAAGACTGAGGGGAAAGAGAGCTGGAAAAAAAACACACTGAGCGCTAAATATTGGGTGCAAGCGGCCAGTGCTGTGTACAGAGGGAGCTAGGCGTTATTATTACTACTGTGTTGCAGCAAGGCTGGCCAGTGATCTGTACATGTTGGGATAGCCATGGTAAGTAGTAGTAGACAGCATATTTAGGGTAGGCCTGTATGTGTGTAATATGTATTTAAAGGCCTGTTCAGAATGCATGTGTTGTGTACATGACTGTCATATTACCAGTTTGGATACAGTTCGACACTGCTGATGTTATGAACGCGTACTTATATTATGTAAGGGAAACAGTAATCGCTTCACAAGAATGAAAACTTTAAACGTCATATGATTACAATGCAATCACCAGCGTTGAAGTAAACCTGTTATCGCCTTTTTCTGTATTTGCTGGATATATGGTCACAGGTATATTGAACTCGAGTGGTGAAAATTAATTGTGCAAACTGATGGCTGATTTATGTAAATGCCTATCAAGTCAATCATGTCTGCATAATTTATCCGTGGTATATATTCTGTAATTGTATTGGTTTTGTTTGTTCGTGTAAATTATGTGTGTTTGTGGTTTTGTACAGAAACCCTTCAAAATTAGTCAGTAGTCTGGTACCTTTTGCATTTTGTACACAAATAACCCATCTTATCAGGACACCAGACTGGTACATTTCTTCCATCCTGTGTTTGGTACCCATTCATGCATGTGAACGTTGTGTGGCAGTTGATGAGGTGCCTGACTTTTCATAAGTCAGTTCCAGTTTTGAAGGATCACACGTAATTGGATATTACGTAAAGGACATCTTTATCAGAATAACCAGCACCAGTTCATGGGGACCAGTGTAGTCACCAATCAATAGCTACATTTTTTTAGTTTGACCGTTTCCAGGTATCAAAAGAAAACTATAGAAATGCTAGATGAACATTTTCCCCCAAATATACATTTAAAATTGTTGAGTTCTTTCTTTCATTGAAGGCAATACACCCCTCCGACACCCGTGGTGTTATTCTCCTAAACCTAACCCTAACTCTATCCCGAGCATGTGAATCAGAAGAGGGTTATCGGAACCTAGGGGAGTCGAAACATACATGTAGAGGTGTCAGGACATAGAGCAGATCATCGAAATCTTTACTTTTTTTTAAAGCCACCGTTGGTCAAAGACGAAATGTTAATTTAGCAAGAAGCTTCCTAGTACTTAGCTACATGTACTTTTGAATATATAGACAGTCTTATCAGAAACTCTTCTCCGATTGCAATATCAACAGTGAATGGAGTTAGAAACAATACTCTGAGATCTCTAAGAGATTCACATTCAGTTCCAGACAAATATCTACTCTGAAATGGGTCCCACTAAATCTCAAGTACAAGTAGCTCTGAAAGTAGAAAAGTTTAAAGAGAAACTGTGTAAGTGCTTAGGTCTCTGCCCAACATTTGACACCACCAAGACTGGTGTGTGCCATGACCTCCTGACCCAGCCAACAAACAGTCAATATAATTGTAACACTATCCCATGTCCCTTAAAACTTTGCCGTAGTTTAGAAAACACACAAGGACATTTGAACAGGATGTTATTAAATAACAGAAATTCCAGTAAATGGTGACTGATGATGGATGGTAAATTTCAAGCCTTTGAAAGTCCTCTCATGTACTTCTCAAACCCCTACAATCAAAACTTTCTCTAATCCTGCACTGTGGGCTGTTTTGATTTTGTTCGGCGGGACCATTAATCAATAGTAAGTTAAAGGATGAACCCTACAAACAAGTTCTTCACACCCCAGCACTCTCTGAACGTCATTTTGTTACCAACAATTTACAAAGGTCTGCTTGGTATCTTTGAACATCACCCCTTTTCCCCCACAGCTATTCGTCTAAAGACACAGCCATTAATAACAAACCAACTTGTAGCTTCACAAATGCTAAACTCATATCCAAACATCCCCTGCTACACTAAGTTGACCAAGTTTCATTTTAACGCATAGCCACACTTAGTACTTCACTTTACTCGATATCTACCCCCTCAAACCTTGCTTAGGAATGGTCCTTGTAACGCACAATCGAACACTTTCTTTACCTAATTTGTATATATTGACTGGATTTTCTTGTATACATACAGTTGGTACAAGTTGTATCTACACAGTAGGTATACTCGGCTGCAGTTAGAGTCCCCACAGTCTTCTTTGAGACAGAGTAACAAGCTTTTCTACTTTAGCCTAAAGCAGCTTATCCATACCCCAGTGACCCTGCAAAGAGTACTCCCTGTTAAGCCAGCTAGTGTTGCCAAACCCTTAGCCAACCCCAGGTTTTTGTTGTCAATCCTGGAGTCAGTGAATGGAGGTCTTAGTGTAACCAGTTTGTATGTCCAGTGATCGTGTATAGAGGCATTAAGCTCCTTTTCAATGGAAGTGCTGAACAAGATTTCACGAATAAGTTCAACAGAATACTCTGCACAGCCTGGAAAGTTTTAATCTTTGGCCAGCTCAAAAAAAGTTGTTGGTGTCCCGTACTTATGAATGGTATTAAAAAAAACACCTGGCCATTAGTTTTGTTAAGATAATATTCTCAAGCCTTGTTGCACTTATTCTCCTTGCTCTTAGTTTTCAATTGGAACAACTTTTATTATAGTCCTTTTGCCTGCTTGTTGTATGTCTCTACCATATCCCAGTGCACATTGTTTAATTTTTCCTAAATATTGAAAAAAGGTCAAAACTGTCCAATAAGAACTTTATTTTGAGCATATAGTGTAAATTAACATTGACAGTTTTATCAGGTTAGCAGCTTTTTATATAGCATTTAAGGTAATATTATTAACTAATTAATTCTACTAATTGCAAATAATATCATTTCTTGTGGGTAGACTTGAGTACCAACAGTAAGAAATCTGTGCAGTTGTATTGAAATCAAACTCTGTAAGTATGCTCAATGATTCAATTTGGTCGGCCAGGCTCAGTCAGATCGGACGTGCTCTCTGCTGATTTGGCCGGTAATCGTACCACTTTGACCTGCGGTATTGTTGACAATTCAGGGAACCATTCACACCACAAAAGAATGCTCACTGGTAGTTCGTGTGCATTGTTAGCAGTGTAACATGACAAGCGGCATTGTACAAATCTTTTTTATCAGCTAACTAACAGGGAAGAATGTTCAAAATATATCAGCAGATACTGGAGCAAGTTCGAAGCCTATTCCCCTGAGACTGGTTGACTGTCTGGCTGGTATATCAAAGCAGTATTGTATTGTGACCCAGGGGTGACCTTAGCATGACCTTAAGTTGACCCGAATATACCTCAAGTCTTTGTAATTACAGAAATTGCAAATCATACACGTTCAGGACTTTGGAATGCCCCTTTGTGTACTAATGATTTTATTAACGGAGACATAAATATATAAAGCAAATAAACATGGGCTTGTAATTTTATATGAGGGATTGCTTTGAAAACAATTATATGATTTTGTCAACTGGTTTAATTTGTTTGCGTGGGAACTCTGAGAAGTAAAGCATAAGTAAAGGAATCACACAATTTAGTCTGTGATTGTGAACAGAGCACAATTGAAAAAAATAGAACACGTGAGAACAAAATTATGCCAGGAAATAAAGCCATGCTTTTATAATGCTCTTACCATGATGGCAACCTATGGAGGTTTTGGTTTAAAAGTGGGTTTTTGTTACGAGGGACGAGGGTTTCCCTTGTGGACGGTTACCAGCTAATAGCATCAGTGGTCGCCAGCCAGCCAAACACACTGGACTCCAATCATGGACACCATGGTCATAATGAATTCACAATCTGCCCCAATTATACCCCATTTTGACTCTCACTTAAGTCTGTTTTTTTGTTGTTACTTTTTGTAGTCCTCTCCTTGTGGACAAGACCCAGTTGTATAGATGTGTGTGTGTGTGTGTCTGTGTGAAGGGTTACAGACAGACAAAGACTCTCTGGAAAACTGGGGTGAGGGGGGGGAGATCAATGACATGTTGAGAGCCAAGATTCATGCAACGGACAGTGTTTCTTCCCACATTAAACTCAATGCATCTAGACTGAGGAACGATGGAAGTCTAGTCTTTTGTATGAAATGACAAATACATTTGTATCTTTATTTAGCCACCGTGGGACTAAAAGGTGTAGGGTCATAGACTGGTAACTACTCCAAAAGTTTATGACCTTAAAAACTTACTTGGTGAGGAACACTGCATGCAGCTGTTGATAGTAAAAACCATTTTGCGAAAGGATTCCCTATGAGGTAATATGGTTGGGAATGGGATAATTTGTCACCCAAAAATATTTGAAGTAAGCATTCTGCAAAATTATTTCGTCTGAAATGCCCCCACTGATCAGAAATCAATCCAAACATTTGAATCTGAGAGGCGAGATCACGCATGAATCGTTTCTCAGATTTCTGAGTGTTGGTGCCATTCGAAATGTTGAAATTATACTGAGCTGTTTTTCTTCAAGGAGATTGTTTGAAACTAGTTGCCTGTGTGACACGGCCCTTTTGTCATCAATTCTTTCAAGTGATTCATATTTTCAACAAAGTATGCTTTATAGTAACAAACAAGCAAACAATTTGTTGAGTTCTTCTAGAAGTATTTCCAGACAGGATTCCAAGCTAATTGTGCAATTAACATAGTTTTCCAAGAATGGTGAAGCGTTGGAAATTGGAATAGTTACCAGTCAACATCTAACAGACCACTGATGATATTGAATTTCCCTGGGCAAGGCACACCTACGTAAGGATTTCTGAATGACCTATATCGTTAACCACACAAGATTTCACAACTCTGCCCACCAAGTTTCCTAGAAATGACTTCGTCCTGACCTCAATTTGACCCTTTCAGTGTGACCATTTTATGCTTTCATCTTTGAAAAGATGTTTGCATCATTCTCCATCCTACACTTGGATAATAGCATGGTGTCTTCTTAATCAAATCAATTGCAAGAAAATGTGATTTATTTATTTTTTAAACATTTGAGTGGATAATTTCTAGTTTAAAAACAGGTACAGAAAAATGTTCTCCAAACTCTGTGAATCTTTTTTTCTTAATATGATTTCATCTGGTTTGGAATGTAACAGAGGCATTAAGTCCCAAAGAAATTTCCCCCAAGAAATGTTAAGTGTTGCACTGCTGACAAACAAAGTTCAAAATCCGAGCGTTATAAAAAATGTTGATGTTAAAATCTCGTCCTCACAACTGTCTTGATTTTCATGCACATCCCCCCACGATTTCAGGCAAGCTTCCAAACGTGTGAAATACAAACAGTGCTATCGGTTTAGGTGAACATTGTACCTTTATACGTAGACTGTGACCTTGTCTGATGGTCTGACAAGCTGAAGGTACAGTCTGCTTGCTTTACTTAAAGGGAAGTTAGATCATAGATCAAGGAAACTCACAATTCTCAGGACCCAATTTTATAGAGCTGCATAAGCACAAAAAGTAGCCAAGTACAACCAAAAATATGCTTACCAGAATCAGGTTACCAGCCAAAGTACCATTTCATGTGTATCACCTGTGACTGGTATCCTGCTTCTTTTGCTTAGCAGAAAAACGTTACACACTGCAGCTCTATGAAATTGGGTCCTGGTCTGCTAACAATATACCCCCCCCCCCAAAGCCTAACCTGAAAATGTTGGTAAACGATTCTGTAGGTTTGAGTAAGTAGGTCTTAATCACAATAGATTTGTCTGCAAGATTTGTTTTTGTTCAATGACTTGGGTATGGGCATTTATACACTCACTTTTGTTTTAGATAGATACTTGTACAAAAGTTTCTTTGTGAAATAACGCTTTGGTAACAGAATGGCCAAACCTACTGGGGATATTTATGTAGGATGTACAGAAGCACATTCCATTTGAACAGTCCAATATACCTTTACAAAAGTCTGTTTGTAAAATAACGGTTTTGGTAATGGTATTGCTAATTCCACTGGGGACGCTTGTGTAGGATGTGCAGATGATGGTCACAGAGTGTGGGCATTTTTTAGTCTTTAGTCGACTTTACTGTATGATCAGTTTACCAATGCAAGGCTAGCTGGTGTTTGACCTTGTCCCTTCCATCAAGGCCACTTTGGCTTGAAATTGGGGAAAAAAGGCTGGTGGGTTACACAGTTGTGTTCATTGGCTAACTAACAGTCTGCAATTAGTGATGCAGACCATCAATCATTTATATTTAATAGTTACTGTGAAATGGGGGAAACATGGAGGCTAATTGTATTTTGAACCAGTGGTGAGTAGAGTTTAAATAAAGTACAAGGTTTGTCAATTATATTAAGTGAACTTTTTATGGTATAATTAATGAAGTACATTCAAGATCACTTAATTATTCTAACTTTTGAAGTCAATTAAGTATCAATCGTTATAGTAGGAAATATGCCACTTCAAATTCTCTTATCTTTGGGCGAACTGTGACTGAATGAGGCAAATTGCAAAAGGTTAGTTTCCCGATATGAATAAATGTAATTGTCTGACAACCAGTTAAACACCATGCGCTAAGACCGGGGATATCTGTAGATTGCTTTCTGTAGATGCAACATCCGACATGAATTGTCAGTCAACAGTTTGCAGGAAATAGAGTAAATAGGATTGTAGCATGCTGTGAAATAGTTCTTCGATAACCCCTGACTTGGAAACTGGGAGAGTTCAACTTTTATTTCAGGGCAGCTGCAATTCGTTGGGCTAGTTTAAAGGAAAAGTACGTGAAATTGAGGCCTTAATTTTGTTTTCTGTGAACATTAAATACTAGGTTGGTTTAGGGGCGATGGTTAGAAAGATTTTGTCCACAGTATGAAATCGTTGGTACCCAGGTCAGTTTGAGTTAAAGGTAGCTATCTAAATTTCTTCAAGCGGCTGTAACAGCCTGGTCTGTTGTCTGGGTCTACTAAGGTCAACTCTTAGGTGAAACAAGTCCAATAAACCCTTAGGATACTGGTCCTACCAGCCCGGGACTGAAGGGGGGTCTCTCTACACATTTCTCAGTTTCTACAACGGCCGACTTCAAAGCATATTTCCTTCTCGCTTTGCGCTGGTGTTTTTTCTGTCAACTTGAACTTTACTTTGTCATGGAATCTTTGATTCATGTTGTCAACTTGCGTGTGGAACTAGGGTCAAGTGGCCAACCACTTGCACAAGGAAGGAAGGCATTTTGCTTTTTACAAAGTGTTGAATACAACCGGAGTATAATTGTGTTTAGATTGTAGTAGTGGCAAATGAATGCTTGTAAATTTATGTGTATTTCTTTGCTGTACTCACTTTGAGGTATTTCAAAATGATTCAATTTTGAAAGTTGGCTTTTACTTTTTAGGAAACACATTTTGTCAATATTTTATGAACGATCTTGAGGTTTCCATTTTTGTGTCATTTTAGAATATGTCCTGTCATAATGTGTGAACTTTCATTTTGATTCCATTTTATCTTTTCAACTTAGAGTACCGGTATGAAGGTCTTTCTGTTGGCTCTTTTTAGTCCAAGTGTTGTCTAGCCACGGACCATTTCTAGGGGTTAGTGTACTGGCCTTTGTACTTTTTATATTTCCGAGTTCCAGACATGTACCCAGGTCATCTAAAATCACGTAGTTGATGATGGCTTGGCTCTTTTTCTGGTAGTGGTTGTTATGGGAGCATTGCCAAGCTGAGCTTGTGAAGCAGTAACCTTTAGTGCACTCAGGGTTTCCTGAACCTAGATCCAGTTTCCTAAGCTGCCTGTGTGTGACCTCACTTTGACCTCTACCTTAAAGGTGCAGGAATGTTAGTCGTCTGAAAAAAA
>CM021545.1:5453108-5465750 GCA_010994315.2 Pisaster ochraceus | reverse complement strand
CTGTTAGTGGCTGGCTGGCTTCTACTGGTCTGTTGCCTGTTAATGGCTTGTAATAATAAGCCAGTTAGCTGTTAGTGGTTGGTTGGCTATTACAAGCCAGTTAGCTGTTAGTGGCTGGCTGGCTTTTACTGGTCTGTTGCCTGTTAATGGCTTGTAATAATAAGCCAGCTGGCTGTTAGTGGCTGGTTGGTTATTACAAGCCAGTCGGCTGTTGGTGGCTTATTAGCTTTTACTGGTCCGTGGCTTGTTAGCTTTTACTGGTCTGTTGCCTGTTTAGTCCGTTATCAGCCACTTGGCAGTTAGTGGCCATTGGGAGGCATATTAATCTTTATAGTTTTCTTATTTATTGTGCACCTTGAGTGCTTATGTTTTTTACTGTATACATTTTCAAGATCTTGTATTAAACTATTTCACAGAAAAATGGTTCTAGTATGAAATTCATAATCAATAAGCTTTCAGACTAAAATAAATCCATGATGCTTTTTACTATCAATCCTGTATAATACCTTTAAATGAATATTAACTTTGGGTTAAACAAAGAAAAAATGACTAAAGCGGTATTTGAACCTGCGATTAAAGTTAGTTTAGAGGCCGATGGTTCACATCACACTCAGTTTCCCTTGTGATGTATTACTTGATGAATGAATATTATTAACCTTTGGCATCTGCCTTCCCAGGACCGGGCCCAGTCCACGGCGGACCAAACTACGGGAATTACAACAACTTCAACAGTCCTGGTGGTGGACCTGGTGGACCTGGTGGACCCGGGGGGCCTGGAGGTCCAGGCGGACCAGGCGGACCAGGGGGTAACTTTAACGGCCCTTCTTTTTCGCATTTCGATGACAACATTGCCACAACAGATATGGTACCTGTTGAGAAACAGTACAACCATGCACTGCCACCACATGTAAGTCTGAAAAACAATTTATACTTTTAGTAATGTAGATTTTTGTTTAACAAAAACCTAGTCACTTTAATTCCCACTCCAAACTGCAACCATTTCAGCCTGTAGAAAGTCACTTTGATTCCCCTCCAAACTGAAACATTTTCAGTTGGTACATTGTCAGTTTCTTGAAAGAAAAAGGAAGTGAAGTTCAACCAGTAACCAATTGTCTGTAGGGTATATAACTTAAATTGTCAATAGTTTTCTTTTTAATCTAATCTTTTCTTATTCCTTTTTTTTCCTTCAAATTTTCAGATGAGTCATGCAGGCTCAAATCAGGGCCCTTCATCCAATGTCCGGCATCCAGGACCACCACATCCTGGAGGTCATTCCCATCCTAACAGCAATCCTCACCCAGTAGGTAACTCCCATCCAGGAAGCAATGCTCATCCTGTAATGGGAGGCCCTCAGCCAAATGGTGGACCTCATTCCGGTGTGCCGTCTCACCATAGTGGACCAGGCACTCCAGGCAATGGAACAACTCCACACCCGCAGCAGCAGCAGCAGCAGCAGCAGCAGCAGCAACAACAACAACAGCAGAGGGGTGGCATGCACCCGAACATTAATGCAAAACCACCGACTCCTGGGATGCCCCACACGCCTGGAATGCCACATACGCCCGGCATGCCTCATACGCCCGGAATGCCCCATACACCGGGTATGCCCCACACCCCTGGGATGCCTTTGACACCCAGTATGCCGTTAACCCCTGGCAGTGCGATGCCGTCAACACCGAGCACAATGAACTCTGGAAACGGTGGCAGCAGCAATGGCAGCGGTGGGATACCCAACCACATTTCCTCAACACAGTCACCCTCAACAACGCAAGGGTCACATCACATGCCAAACCACCACTCACCACATCCTGGTACCCAGGCTCCTTCAATGATGAACCACAGAGAGCAGCCAAAGACAACGTCAAGTATGGCCATGAACACAAACAATCATATTCAGTCAAGTTCTGACTTGAACTTTGACCCAGCAGCTGTGATCGATGGAGGGGGTGAAGGACAAGAAGGTCTTGATGTAAGTGCTCTTTATTTTACAAACTACAAGTTTCTTTGTTTGTTTTTCGACATCACACGTTCCTTTTTAATACTCAAGTTCAATTATTAATCAATCTATCTGTTCTTTTCCAACAGCTTCTGCCAGAAAACATGGGAGATGTGGATTTACTTTCGATTCTTGGCCAGTCGGACAATGCCCAGAGTAACAATGAAAATGATGAACTTCTGTCTCTCTTTGACACATAAAGACACTCCTGCCTTCCCCCAAATTGTTTGGGGGAAACAAACTAATAACTTGTGCTGGACACACTGTGCTTAAAAGAGTTACAAAAACGAGACATGAAGTATACTTTTCTGGCCATTTTTTTTTTACTGAGGAATACCTGGGTTGTTTCCCAGTGTGTCTACATGGTATTTCTCTTGACGAGAAACCATTTTGAAAGTAATCCCGAAGAGAGCAATTTATGAAGACTTGGACGTGTCTGAGTTGAATGGAAGGAATGAATAGTCAGTGTTCCTTGACATTGCACCTGATTTGGGAACAACTATCAGTGGAGGAGCATCATTCTTGTGTCTTAAAGGCAAGCAGAATCAAGTCTTGGCTGCTCTTTAGGACCAGATTGTCAAAATCCTGAATGAAGTTATTGCAGGGATGGAAAGTCACAGGTCATGAAGAGAATCGGGAAAAGACTGACAATCCTTATTCTCTGTCAAATCAACAATAAGATCATGTTACTTTGGACGTCATTTACTCAGTCATGGAACATGGAGGGCATGGCCTTAAAAACCGAGCCGTCAACGCCCAGGGAAATTCCTATTCTTAGGGAACTATCCTTACTCCCTGTGAAGCTTCCCGTATGCCCAGGGCAACATCTCCACTCCGAGGAAGAGCCTTTCTCCCAGGGGAACATCTTAACATCCAGGGTGGTATTACCCCTAGAACCCTGGAAAACATGATAGCGCGGAGATGGTCATCTTTGAACCCATGAGGATCATTGTTACACCCATGAGGGTCATCGTTGCACCCATTAGGGTCGTCTTGCACCCATAAGAGGTCATCATTGCGCCCATCGGGGGGTCATCGTTATGCTAATCAGTGGTTATCATTGTGATTAAGAAGTATCGTCATTACACCGATTGCCGTCATCATTACACCCATGAGGAATCATCGTTGTGCACCTGAGGGGTCACTGTTGCGCCCATTAGGGTCATCATTGCACCCATGAGGGGTCGTTGTTGCACCCATGAAAGTCATCGTTACACCCATGAGGAATCATCAGTGTGCACTTGAGGGGTCAGCGTTGCACCCATGAGGAGTCAAGGAGGAAACAAAGAGCCACCCATGATTGCTTTCGTTCCCCAGCACTTCTATGTGATAAACCTCTCCAACGAGGATGTATGCTAATTTAGTTGAAATTTCTCTTACCATGGCAACGCATCACCACCAATTTGCCACTAGGCAGCCAGCTCATCCATGTGTTTATTGGATTTTTTTTTTTTTTCACCTCCAGATATACAAAATGTACTTTATTATTGTCAGCCATACATTATGATTTCACATTCCCAAGAAAACAAGAAATGGTATTGTTAAAGAATAACTAGGAAGACTTAACAATGCAAGAAGTGAGGCCTATCCTGAGTTACAGCTCGCCTGTTATTGATATCAGCTTTCATTTGGGCAAATTGTGAAGCTGTTATTGCCGCTGTTATTGATTCTGTCCAGAATTTTGTTGTACTTGCCAGATTATCCCCTCCACCCCAAAGTCTTGCAAAAGCATCGACCGATAGGTCACAATGTCGTATTTTGTTTTTTACTGTTTACAGAGAAATCAAAACAATAGGGAGTTTGTTTACTCTACTATATATATCTATTTTTGGACTGAAGAAACATTTAAACTACTTTTTTGAAGTACGCTAAAAAAAAAAAAAACTATACTTTTTTAGACACTTAATTTTGTCCAGTGTAAAAGTAAGTTGTTGGTTTCTTTTTTATTTTTTAATGCCAAAATTTTACACCAGAATGACACTTATAAGCATATATATGTTATGCTCAATGTGTTATAAAAGAGAGAAGTTTAGTTTCAGTGGACCAATAGCTGTTAGTGTATGTGCTATGGATTGGGATCAAGGATATACAAATCTCTTTACAGTTAAAAAGGCAAACCAAACACCCATCGGAATCGCACTGGTTACATTCTGTGGACAATCATTTCCTTCATTGCAATCTTGGGTTCTTCCTGGGCCATGTCTGAGTTTGCGGCTACAGCTACGGCTACGGCTGCATAGCCGCTCAGTGCTAGACGTCCTGAGTAACACCCTTAGCAACAGTTGTAGCTATAGCTGCCAATTTTAGATACTGTCTTTGGCTATTACATTAAAGGTATTATACAGGATTGATCAGGATAAACAACTTGTTTAACTTTGTCTGAAAGCTTACTGATTGTTAAGTTCATACTGGAACCATCTTTTTTGTGAAATATTTCCCTCTGAAATGAAGTCATATTCAGAAAAACTGTGTCTGAAAGCCTTTTATAAAAATTGTAACAGCCGATTTTCTGTGTTACAACCAAAATTAAGGACAATATGGTTACGTGCTGAAAATTGTACTTTTTTTTTTTGGACTATTTTCGCCTAACTCACACAACGGATTATGCCAAAACTTTCACAGGTTTGTTATTTCGTGAACATTGTCTGTGACTATTTTGTCAGCTCCATCAATCCGGTATAATTTCTTTAAGACTAATATATTATTTTGTTGTACCAGTGCTTTACTATTGAGTGCATACAGGGAATTTTATCAAGAATTCAATAGCCCCCCAATTACAACTCCCCCCCTCCCCCACCTTCCCATTCTTAAGCAATGACCAAAGTTCCCATTTCCCTTGCAGATCTTGCAGTTGTAAAGTTGTCGCTTCTTATTTTGTTTGCAAGATGTTTTTGTCATCAGTTAATTACCATGGTGATTCTCTGTATCCAAATCGTTCCAATCTTGTTTAAATCAAGTCCAACAGAACAGACAATAACAATTGGAGTCCTTGGTTAAACCATAGAGCTATAAACTAACATAACAGTACAAATTTTTTTATGTTTTTTTTTTATCATCTGAATCATACAAAAATACAAATTGCACATTTTTTTAAAGTGCTAAAATGTCGAAAGTTTTTTGAGGTCTAGGAAAATATCCCACCCTGTGCAAAGAAAATAAAAAAAGAATTTTGTAAATTGTTTGTTTGGTTATATATGTTGAAGCGTCAATGAAAACAGTTGAAAGTGCTTTCAAATTATAAGTTTTGGGTTTTTATTTTTCGGGGGGGGGGGTGCACCACACAGTAGGTTAACCTGAAATTTTGTTTTTAAATGATCTGACGACTTCTGCAAACTATTCAATGTAAAGATTTATTTCTTGAATCGGAGAGTGATGCGAAGCATATTGAAACACAATTGGTACACAAAGGTTTATCAATCAAGCAGTATTGTTAATTTATCCCAAATCTAAGGTTTTTTTATGGACATCAGCCGGAAAGTTTTAAAATGTTTAAATTTTGTAAACAGACTGTTTAAAACCTTTAGGTGAGGGAGTAACCCCAGAATAGCAGGAAGGTTCCACTAGTTACTGGCACCCAAGTAGGCTAAAAGAAATTTGATTGGGTGGGGTGTTGGAAACCACAAAATCTAGCACAGGCTGTCGGCAAGACATCTGGAAGCCTGCTACAAAGAACAGATGCTCCACTTATCAGAGGGCTCAGATCTTGGTAGGTCTGTATGCCTGTACAATTTTGTGCACAAAGTATATGAGTGAAAACAATTTCAGCTCCTAAAAAGAAAAGAAAGACCAAAACTACACAACTCTGGGGCCGGACCACCCTCTTAGATATTTGGAATAGTCCAGTCTAGGATATCAAGGACTTTGACTCCCCCAGGGCATCGCACTTTGGAGAAATTATTGAAATAAATAACATGTGCCATGAGTTAGTGTTACCAGCCCTCACTTAAGAGTCTTAAACTATATTTAGATGTTTGATGTATTATAGTTAGACAGTGGGAATGAAATGTTGGATGAATGACGATGGGAGTTGAGCTAATGAACAGAGTTGAAAACATGTCTGTGATGTTTATGTATATTTTTAAGGCCATTATTTATAAATAAATATACAAAAATACTTGTAAAGGAAAAAAAAGGAGAAAAAGATTTTGGAATATCAGAAGAATTATTGGCTCTAACTTCACAAAGTTTTACTTGACAAAGATTAATATGATGCTTGATTGCAAACATAAATGTAATTTGGGTTTTTTTCTTTTCTGAATAATAAAAACCCACCCCCCAAAAAAAACATTCATCCCAGATTGTGTTGGCAAACATTAAAGTGTGGGTATAAACACAAATCTC
The DNA here is from genome assembly GCA_010994315.2 of Pisaster ochraceus. Lineage (NCBI taxonomy): Eukaryota > Metazoa > Echinodermata > Asteroidea > Forcipulatida > Asteriidae > Pisaster > Pisaster ochraceus. The sequence continues at coordinate 5,459,413 of CM021545.1, read as the reverse complement.
AAATCTTTTTAATTCTAAAACAATTTGTATTTATAAAAAAAAAAAGTTCTTTTTATATATAATGTACATTTATCTGCTTTACCCATTTTAGTTTTTAAAATCTTTTTAATGTACCTTGTAGTCATACTCAAAGAAGTATCTTCTAAAGTGTCATTTTTTATTTATTTTCTATTTAATTTAAAGTAGACAGTTTAGGTTTCACAAATGCTCCTTTGTTCACAGATGGTTACTTAGTATTTTAAACAAATTAATGACATTGATACAATTAGGAGGTACATGATTGTTATCTTGGTTTACTACAATTTGTGTTAAATGCTATTAAGACACTTAATCAATTGAATGTTTTATGGAACCAGATGTTTTTACCATAAGAAATAGGTTTTTTTTCTTTTTAGTATTAACTTTGGTTGTCCAATCATGTTTTGCTCAAAGATTAAAACCTTTTGAAAGAATCGTTTTCCAAATTGATTTTAAAACTCATAAAATGTCTTTCTAAGCTCACATGACACTCAGAAGATAAAATAAGCCAGGATTGGACATCCAAATGAGTAAGAGAATGCGTGAAGAGGTCACTTGCATTGTTACACCCACCCAGGTTAACTTACCCCAAATCTAGCTGGAAACACACAAATGAAATATAATGAAACAATATAAGTAGCGGGAACACTACTGTTACCACTGTTGTACGTAACTGTTAGATCATGTGCATTTTTAATGTGGATGAATCCTTGATCAGTAAAGACAGTTGCTCAAAGCTCATGATATGTTAACAAAGTTTTGGGTGGAACAAAGACAAATTGACTAGAGCGGGACTTGAACCTGCAACCTCAGGATTAACGTGGGGGTGCTTTACCATCTAGCTCTAATGTTGGCAGCCTCCCTATTTTGTCAATATCTTTGTTCGGAGGTGTCAGTCAGAAGCCAATCAACCTGTAACTGCCGTATAGCCAGGGATCACACCCAAGTTTACACTACAACCTGGGAAGCGGCAGCAGAGGGATCACCTTAAGAGGATGCGCGCTTTGTATTTCAAATATCAAGTAACGAACCACAAGGGAATCTATAATTTGGGGTTAAACATTTTAACATGTCACACCACTTTTACATAAAGTATAGTTTGTAGTCAGATGATTGATGACCTTTCCGTGCGATAATAATTCCTGTGATTACGCAAAAACAGCTTTACTATTTATGGTATAATTCTTGCTTTGGTTTTGTCTTGTTTTTGTTGTTGTTTTTTTTTTCGATTAAATTCTAATAACTGCAGGGTCTAAAATAATTTGTTAATTTTGATGTTGAATTCATCACAAGATGCAAACATAAGGTACAGCTTTGGTTTCAGGTCAATGCAAGTCTTACTAAGTGTTTCCAAAAATCTCAGTCTAAGATGCTGTTTTGGGGGAAATGCAACTTAAACTTTACTTTGAATTTAGTCAAGCATTCCACAATTTGTCATATCCGAACGAATCTGCAAGTGAAAATGCATCTTGACAGACAAAGAAGCTGAAAGTTTCTCAGGTTTGTTGAAACATCCTCAAAAATATCGAGTCATGTCTGCTGAAACGTAGCTCAGTTATATCAGTGTTTATCTTTGGTTATAAACAAGTTTAGCCAATGCTGTACCTTGTCGTTAAAAAAGATCAAATGTTCAATTTTTTTTAATGAAACTTAATTTTGATCTCTTTTTTGTCCTTCTTCTTTTTGAACTCCAGCAGTAACAAAGCAACAAGATTATATGTTATTATATTATCAATGTTGTTAATATCTGTCAAGTAGTTTTAGTGTCACTTTTTGTATTATTGGCGTTGTGTGGTGAAAATGCTCGGATTGAGAGGGAGAAACAACGGTCTTTCTAGTTTCTTATGCATTTTGTGGCCGATAGCTAACAAAGTTGTTGCTTGAGTAGATATTTTTGGACACAAAATGAACGTTATAATACAAAGGCTCCTTTTCATGGGAGCCAGTGTTGTGTCCATGTACTTTCTTGGTGATATTAACATTTGTTGTCTGTTGTAGATGCCTCTGTTTTTATCTTTAATTTACAGAGGGAAAATATTTTGGGAAATTAAAATTGAAAAGTCTACCGATCCTCATCCGACATTTTCTCAATGCAGTCAAATGCATTAAAAAAAAGGAGTATAACGTTTGTTTAACAAATTTTCAACAGATTCTCAAAATGGGCTTAAAATTGTTTTTATGCACAAATCATGCCTTTTGTGAATTCTGTCTATTGTGAGTTCCGACAGACCAGACACTGATATTGTGTCAGGTTATAAATGTGATGTGATATTTATTGATGAGGATTTTCCTCGCTGATGTTTGTTCTGTTGAGGAGAGGGCAATGAATTGTTTTTAAAAGAAGTTCTGAATTGACTCTTTTTAATCTTTCAGATCACGTCATTTTTAAATTCTCAAAATAACGGTTTTGACAAGAAGCAAAGTAAAGATCCGGAATCACCAATGTGTGTTGATGTTTAGATATTCAGCATTTTGTGATAAGAAGTTATGGATTAATTATAATATTTTCAAAAAATCTTTCAATAATCTTTTTTTCTTTGGAGACACTGAGCAAGAATGTTTCCATTATGTGTCTTCACTTCCAAACACTCTTCTGTATTGACCTGTAATTATTATTTATTATTCATGTGACCTCATTAATATTCATGAGATCTGCAACTTGTTATCGATTGTGTACTATTTAGAGTGTGTCTTCCCCAGTAATTTAAGTTTTAAAACAATAAAATACAAACTGCATATCTCTTCCAAACAACACTATGTTGTAGCACTGGAATAGACCTGAAATGTGTTTAATACATGAGTGTTTATCATGGAAAGACTTATCTAGCATGCGTTTGATGGCAAGATAATACACATTTAAACATAATGTTTAGTGTAATTGCAATGCTCAACAAGAACCACATTTGGAGAAACAGCATTTACAAACTGAAATTCTATCCACCCATGCTCTCTAACGTTGTTTTCATATAACTGTAGCTTGCAGAAATAGGTTACATACTAAGGCAGATTTGGCGGCTAGGGCTACAGCAGGATCGCCGTGTCATTATGTGTTGAAGTATGGGAGGCCCTTAGCAACAGCCGTAGCTAAATCCGCCAATTCGAATCGGGCTTGACATCTCCTGGGATTAATGTTTCCCTGCCAACTTAGAAAAACAACAACAATCCACTTTGTTGACCTCTGTTTTCTGCTTGAATAGTTTTTAAGAAACTAGCTTTGAAAGTTACAAAATGCAACTGAGCAGCAACTTGTTTTAACAGTAGTTGTAGTGATTTATGGTGAAGATCTTTACGTATCATTCAATGAACAGAGAAACCTCTTCTGAGCGGTGTTATATATTTCTTTCTTTCATTGTCAGATTTGATGTACAGAGTATTGTAATACCATTATTTATATGTGCATATTTATGTATATATTACATATTCATGAGCATAGAAGCTCTATGACTATATTTGATATACTGATAGATGCAAAATGTGTTTGTTTTTTTTAGTTTTTTTCAGTTGAGATGAGATTTTCAATGTCCGCTAAAACTTAAGTTGTTGATGCTTAAATGCATGGGACCTTATACGGTGGTTTAAGGCCTTGGTTTATCAACATGACCATGTCGATTGAGAAAGTGTTTAATTTTTGCCTTTTTAACCCAAAATATCAGCAATTAATACAATCTGGGGGCAATTCCCTTCACTAATGCATAGTCTTCTTATGCATTTCCATCTTAATTTTTGTTGTTTGTTAAAAAAAACACTTCCTTGACTACTGTATGGTATCTCTGTAATTAGTCCTTAGTTTTAGAGGTCTATCCAAGCTCCCCATATCATTCTAGATTTGAACGTCTGTTCAAATTGCCACAAACAAATTACTCTTGTGTCATATTTTTGAACTTTTCAGGTTTAACAATGAGAGAGGGAGAGAGAGGGACTGCGCAAGTCTAACCAAGTATAATGCTGTATTTTTTATCCTTGTGGGATATAATTATGTCAAATAAAAACTTTATTAATTTTACCATTAGAGCAATAAAGAGCACATTGACATGCACAGAAATGCCGCAAACAAAGTAAAAAAACCAAGTGTAAATTATTTAATTAATGAGAGATAAGTTCAGTGGGCCCCAATCATCGGTCACAACTTTTTTTACGGCAAGTGAATATGTATTATATTGGCTGAGAAGTTACTCTAATGATATTGTCAACGATTTGTTTTTTGTATTATCTGCGTTTTAGAGTAGTTTTAAAGAGGCGTAGGTGGTGCAATTAATGTGTTAAAACTGTACCATGAGAAAGTGGTTCAGAGGCAATATCTCACTTCCTTTGTACAGAATAAACAAGTATTTCGAAGAGACATTGTATTAGGTGCATTCTCCTATTAAGTAGATGATTTTAAGAAGTAGCTCATTCTTTGTTAACATTCTGCACTGTACATACAAGGACAACAAGACGAGAAAAAAAAAACCTGTGTAGTAATTTAGAGAGGCGGACAATATAATATGAATATACAATCCCATAAAATTGTCATTGATATTTATCTAATTAAAAAAATCCATGAAAGAGCAAACGGTAATGTTCTCGTTTTGTCATTTTTGACCCAGTTTGTCTGATCGTTGGTTTATTTCCACCATTACGAATTAGCGCCTACAGCTGTGACTGCAACCTGGATCGTCACATTAACATGCTTTGGTGCACAGCCACAAGGGATGCCCTTAGCAACACCCATCCATAGCCACACCCTTAGCAACAGCCGCAGCTGCAGCAGCCAATTCATCCTTATTTAAATATTATCCCACTTCTGACACCATTTTCTAAAGACAGCAGGACTCCAGTAACATCTTTCACTGAAGGTGATTTACTTATAGCCCATGACATCATCATACAGTAAGGATACGGTGGCCGATAAATGCCACTCCATTACAGTTTCGATTTGGCGGATCATCTGTTTCCAACCTGTCGGGATCATCTGGGACATGCATTATGGGTAAAAAAAAATTACGTCAATGCCTCCCTACCCAAGTGGTTTTGTCCCCAAGTCATTTCTTACCCAGGTTGTTTTGCACCCATGTCCTTTCAAACTTGGTGGTTTCGATCCTAGCTCTTTTTGTACCCAGGGTCATTTCGTATCTAAAGCACTTCAATTGTTTCAGGGCCAACCCAATAAAAAAAGGGCGCAATCAGCATTGGCATGAATATATGTTTGGGGGCCTCGGAAAAAGCTGTATTATTAATAAACTAGAAAGATTTGAGCCAATTAAAAAGGGTACACTCGAGCATAAAACATTGAACAAATGGACAACTTTAGCGGTTGTTGACTTCAACTTGAAACAATTGTTAGCCCCGCAAAATTGTGCTATTTGCTGATAGTTATGAAGTTCCATGTGTCATTTCTTTGTTCTTTATTTTAATTATCTTATTTATTAATATATATATTTTTTTGCGTAATTTTTTACTCGTTTTATATATATATATATATATATATTTAAAACTTATTTTTACCTTGTAAAGAATAGTAGATGATACAAAGAGAGCGCTGAAAAGGGCTTGTTTAGAAAAATACAGCTGAAAACTACAGTTTTAATTGTTTAGAAGTGCCCCTCGAGAAAAGAAAAGGGGTACCTCTTGTGCCCCTAAAATATTGCCCTTTTTGTTGTGGTTTTAAAACACGACCTTTTTCGTGCGTCATCTCAGTTACAGTACGCCCTCTGTTGATCACTAATAGACTTGAGGGCGCAGAGCGTGAGCTTCCAAAAACCACACGGACGACCAACGTAAATCAAACGAAACGCATGTTCCCCATCCCCATGAAAAGGTGAAATATAGTGTTTTCAAATTTGTCATTGTGAGATTGAAGTTATGTCTACAGATACCTGACACATGTAACCTGAAAAACAAAGCGAAAATGCCGCTCAAAAATAGGTAAGTTAAGTTTGTCTGTTTCAGTAAGTTAGAAAAACAACGTAAGATTTAGAATCCGACATGAATTCCAATTGATTTTTGATGGGCTACCCAATTTGTATATAAACAGTCTACACAACACAGTCATACCATGGTTATACTCACCTTGGGGTTCAGAAGAGGACCATTTGATTTTGATTGTCAATGAGATTTATAAAAGAAAAGACCTTTGGGAATTACACTTACAGTGTAGCCCTAATTTAGTGATATAGTGCCAGTACGCTGGACTCCCAAGCTGCTTATGACAAGTTATGTGCTTTATGCCCACGCACACAGGAACTTGACCTTTCATTTGAATTAGTTAGTTTAGAGCTTCTTGCACTGTCAAAATTGTTCCCCCAACA
>CM021545.1:5329831-5342190 GCA_010994315.2 Pisaster ochraceus | reverse complement strand
TACCTTCACAAGATCCCTTGCCATGTTATTTTAAGTACATCACTACCCGCTGTTAGTTTTAAGAAAACCGACTTTAAAGTGGTGACCAGCCTGTACCACAAAAATCACACGCCTGGGATTTTCAACTCAGAAGGACTGCAACACACAACAAAACTCTTGTTGGAGTAATATTTGAAAAACAAGTTGACAAAATTCTTCTTGCTGAAGTTTGTTTAAAAGCTTGACCGACCTGCACATGTTGTGCATATCTGAATACAATAACTAACTGCAATGTATCTCAAAGCACAGTTCCTGTCTGTAGCATTTTTTTTATTTTTATTTTTTTTTTAAACTGAAAAAATCCTGGGCAGAACCCTGGAGGCTGGTTTAAGAAATGTGTTTTTTTCCAATATTGCCTTGGTGCCCTTCGCAACTTTTTACGATTGCCTTGATTTCCCCATTGAAATTTCTGAAAATTGCCTTGGTGCTCTAAATTTTTACAAAAAGTCAAGGCAAAATTGCCTTGCCCCTTCAGAGCCGAAGTATCAGGGCTGTATAAAATTAAATAATAAACAGGCACTTATCATGTCAGCATGGTCAGTATGACTGAGTATGTTAATCATACAATTTTAGTGACTTCTCAGCACTGCTTTGTCTAACCCAAATTGACACAATAATGTTTAAATATCATGCATATATATAAAAGGTGGTATACTTAATTCAGATGACAACAGTAACTCGTAAAATTGAAAAACAGATCACGGAAAATCTCAAGTACATGTAGTTCCCAACAACATGAACAACAATGCATTCACTTGTCCGGAATTCGGGCAGCCACGAGCATGACGAGCCCGTCAAAGCTTACTTTGTTATATTTTACTGAATACTCACCCTTTAATCTCCACAATTTGGTAAGGAGGACCCAATAAATCAAACAAAAATAATTTGGTTTAACACAAAAGATGTCCGTCTTCAGAAATGGGTTACATTTTTCATGGAATTCCAAAACTCAACCACACAACCCTTCAAGCTTCGAACAAGGCGGCCATGATTGATTGTTCGTTTCACTTATATGCAGATTATGCATGACGTAGTAGTTCACGACGTATACCGTCCTGGTTGACCAACTAGTCTTGAAATAAGCCGTTAGGCGTTGGAGCATGCAACATAAACAAACTTTGAGAACCATGTATTGATTGCCTTGCATAACTGTTGCAGCCCAGAAGGGACATCACATATCGTAAGTAGTAAGTTGGCTTTGTAGGTTACTTCCCTGACCGTCACCTCCTTGGACCGAATCCAGGTGCCATTATGGGATTTGTCCCCCAGTGTGCCACCCCCACCACACACACATTAAAATTCTAATTTATCATAACATGGGCTTAAGGAAGTTGACTCATAAGAGGGCGCTATCAGCAGAAATTGATGAAAGTGTCATACGCCGTGAAAATACAATTTTACAAGTTGCTTCTATTCACTGCACACGCAAATGGCTGATCGTGTAAAAGAGCAATTTGAGAGAGTTGTAATAATAATAAAGAAACAGTTTTTGGTCAGAATAAACAAAAACTAAACAAAAAAGAAAACAAACAAGAACAACAAAGACAACAACAAAGACAACAACGACAGCGACAGCAACAGCGACAGCGACAGTGGCAGTGACAGTGACATATACAGCGACAGCGACAGCGACAGCAACAGCAACAGCAACTGCAGCAGTGGCAGCGACAGTGACAGCGACAGTGACAGCAACAGCGACAGCGACAGCGACAGCCACAGCCACAGCCACAGCCACAGCCACAGCCACAGCCACAGCCACAGCCACAGCCTCAGCCACAGCCGCAGCCACAGCCGCAGCCGCAGCCGCAGCCACAACAGCAACTGCAACAGTAACACCAACAGCAACAACAACAACAACAACAACAACAACAACAACAACATGCGCACACAGGGTGCCAGAGTATAGACTGTACATTGGGTTGTGCTGCGTTTTGACAAGAATTAAAGCGTTCTTTATTCCCCCCCCCCCCATTTCCCGCTCATTGATTCTTTCACCTACAGAGAGTGCTCAATTTGGGTCATTATATTGTTTGGGAAGGAACTTGAACTTTCCCCATTCAACAACTATTTTCAAAATCATTTTTGGTGGACATGTCTTGATTTTACATTATAAATCCTATCCAATCAATAATTTAAATTACAATTGCATACTATTTCATCGTTAGCTTTCAGTGACGACAATTCTATATATTATTTAGTGAAAAGTCTGTCAAAAATAAGCGACGGTTTATTACTGTTAAATTAAAAAATAAGTTTAGTTAAACAGCGTATTCAATGTCGACTTAAAAACTCTGTGGTATTTGTGTTTACTTGAATGTGTACCGCAAAGTACCGAATTTTAAGTGAAAATAATTGATTAATCCTCTGGTGTATTTTATTGACACCCTTCTTTACAGTGTTGTACCCTCTTGTGGCTTGAACAAATGGGCAATGCTCCTCCTGGTTGGAGGTTGACCTCGGTAAAAGTGGCGTCTGTTGCCACCACTCAGGGAGGCACAACTTCCACGTGTGGCTGAATACAAGATGAAGTATAAGGAAGCTATCATCCTCTGACTATGATGACGTCATAGATCGCAATGGAACCATTCGGGCACGTATACAATTATTAGCAGTTTTTGATTTCACAAATAGATGAGATTGATCTTAAAAAGATTTACGTCAGTCTTTAACTGCAAATGACGTGTCGGCTTTCTACCTTTCACTATTCAAAATTTAAAACGATAAATTTGTGTTACCAGGAGCGCTCGTTGGCGCTGTAAAAGCATGTAAGTTTAAAACGGAACAACATGGCTCAGACTAAAATGCCTATATACAATGGCCATTACAATAATGTCAACTAATTACAAGTCTTATTAGACTCATTTACAAAGACAAGTGCTCGAAACTAGCGAAAATACATTTGATTTCATTTTTAATGCTTTGAATCGAAAGTGTACAACACTTATTTTGCCTATTAAACATAATGCTACACAAAAACCCTTAAATATACCGTGATGCCGATACGCTTTTATGTTTTAAATAAATACCATCTCGGTATCACTTGTGTGTTTAACATTCATCTCAAAACTACATTGATATTACTTGCAGGTGTTCAATGGTAACATTGAGGATGCTACGACCCCAGTTACACCATTTATGTTTAAAATCAGAGCGATCGTAGCTACCAGAAACCTAAACATTTCGAGTAAGACATTTCTTTACGGCTGGAGTTGCTTGGATGCCATCAAAAATCAACTGAAATCAAACCGGCTGTTTCACAAACAGAAATATTACAAGCACTTATTTTATTGCCCTTATCTTGTTGCTTTTGTTTTAAAGTGAAACTCTCTGACTAGAACAGTTGTTTTTCAGACTTTGTAATTATGAGAACATAAATAACTGCTACTGATGACTTGAAAACGATCCTTCGTACTACGGTGACAATCAGATAATATAATATGAACCACTCAAAATATGGAACTACAAATAATTAGAGTCTGCATAAGAACAGCATTGTACCCTACTATGTACAAATTTTAAGCAACGTAAATAATTCCATTGCATACTGTCTGTTTAAAAGTTACAGCAAAACTGAGGGCGCACTAATTGACATCCCTGCAGAAACAACAGTAAAGTATATATACCAAACTACCGGTAGCCTCTTAGAGACACTAGGTGCTAGCAGGTTTTACCAAGTAAATATATTGTTCTTCCAACTGTGCGATTTACTAAGATTTACTAAGTAAATTTGGTTCCTGTGTGTAAATTTGGTTCCTGCTCAGAACTACGTAAACAATTCTCAGAACTACGTAAACAATGAAAATTAAATTACCAGGTGCGTAAGCTGCCACCTTGCGTTCAAAATTGTTCCATTAAAACCCTGCGTGACGACCTGGGCGACAGCGGTAGGCCCTTTTCGTGTTTATATCATAACAGAACCGTTCATTCATAGTCGGTCACTCAGTCATATTACATGTAATCCTCTCTTAGATCCCCCCTTTGAGATAGTCTAGACCAATGGATTTGGGTTAAGTTCTCGAACAGGCCATCATGACCCTTTGAAGTTTGCTGGCGGCAGTCCCCATTGACATACCAGGTAGAACGCCCATATTATGGGTCCCCATATGGGCCAACATATGGGCCCCATATGGGCCCCTGCGGATCATGCACCCGGGATCCATATGGGATATGTCGGCCCAGATATCCCATCTGGGATACATCTGGGGCCCCAGGCCCATCTGGGGAAAACAACATGGGTAAAATCTTGGTTATGGGCAATACTTGGCATGTGGGCCAAAATGAGGGTTTCATTTGAGGTGGCTAACATGGGGCCCCATGGGGCCCACATGGTCCAGCCCAGATAACTTTAAAGTAATTATAATTTATGTTAACGAGTAGTCTATTTATATAATTAACCATATGTATATTACTTAATCTACAATACCAAATTAACTAAACACAAACTTCATTATAGTCAGTTATAATTATAACGTATAAGTATATACCTCTCATTACATGTATTATAGTCCAGGAACTGAAGACTTTCCAGTCATGGTTAACACCTTTTTCCTTAAAACTGTTAATTTTTTTAGTCAGCATGTTTTAAATGAAAGTGACTTGTAAAGTTTATGACTGTATAAGTATTTTTCTTAGTGACGGATATCTAACAAAAAAGTACAATAACAAATTTACCAAACTAAATTTCACTAAATTGTTGTAATAATTCTCAATGGAAACGCTACTTCAATGCCCTGTCCCACATATTTGCATATTGCCAATAATATGGGCTTGACCAGGTCTTACCAATGTGGTACCCATGAAGGTCTTTGTATATTCTACCCCAAAGCTTGCTGAGGTCGATCCCATATGATAACCAAATGAACCTTTGCATTTTATTTGCCCGCACGGGATTGCCCACATTTCCCCCATATTATGATACCCATATATAGGCCACTGCATATTCTGCCCATATGGGATTTCCACATTTCCCCCATACGATACCCATATGGGCCACTGCATATTTTGCCCATATGGGATTGCCCACATTTCCACATGATACCCATTATGGGATCTATCCCCATAACCCGCGCCCATATGGCCCCATATGGGTAACACATGGGTTGGCCCTGGCCCATATAGCCCAGATATTTTCTATATTATGGGCCCCATATGGACTTGCTACCTGGGATGTCTACACAAAAACAAATACAATGTACACACCCATTAAAAATGTACATATTTTCGCCTAGGTTCATTTCAAGAACCTTGAATATTATTCATAGATAAAGTCTGCAGCCAATTTAATGTAATCTATCATTTTTATAGGCTCTTCATAGTCTTTATAGCATAGTAATTACCATGATAATTACCCTGGTAATTACAATGGAACCCCCAAGCATACTTAGTTGCCCTATAAATAAAAGTGCCTTCCGATGAGGCGGGAGTTAAGTGTGTCATGTGTTTTTTCTTCCCTTTTTGGGGTGGGGGGGGGGTGGGGCTCGGCTCGCAGGGTAAGAAACAGCTATAGTCTGTAAAAAAAAATTACACGGGGAAAAATTGTTAATGAATTCATTTTTCGACCCTGGCCAAGTCTTTCGTAATCATTTTAATGTATTTGTCTTTATTAAACACATACGTTCTCGCAATGTTTCACCTGTTCTATGAACTTCTGCTTTAGGGGTTAAAAGCGAGGAGCCTTTTCGCATATAAACGGAAATTTCTTCGTATTTTGTTTGTCTCCTGTGAACGGGCGATTGTAATTTCTGAAGTGAGCCCCGTTGCCGGTGAAAAGGAAACCTGCAGAGGAATCAAATCGAAAAAAAAAATATTTTGAGAGACACGTATCCTAAAGTAACAGATTAATGTACATGCGATATAATTATGGCATTTTTTTACAAAAGCATTTTTTACCGGTATTGTCGTTGTCTGCGTAACCGATCGTCCTGTTCTTTCCTGTCGTAAAAACAAATAAGGAAACGTAAAAAATTACAATATTAAATTAGTGGAGAATTGTAGGAAAAAAAAGATCGTATAATGCGATTTTCTTCTTATTAAATCTTAATATTATTAAAATGTGTAATGATGTCATAAATCGGTTTTGTTTGCACGAGTTTTGCATACTTTTTTTTCTCTCGTAAAAACGAGTTCAAATGGCTGATGTTAATGTATAGAAAACAGTGTGACTTCTCTGTGTTCCGACACCCTATATGTTCCGACAACCCTTGTGATCTACATGCTAGGGTTAGGTTAGGGTTAAAGTAAAGGTAAGGGTTAGAGTTAGGGTTAGGGTTAGGGTTAGGGTAAGGGTTAGGGTTAGGGTAAGGGTTAGGGTTAGGGTTAAGGTTAGTATTTGGGCTAGGAATAGAAAAATGGCGTGTCGGAACACATGGGTTCTGGAACATTGGGTACAACCAAAATAGCATATTGCAGTTTTGTAGACCTAGTTCAGATGACGTCACTGGAGTCTGGCACCCCTCCACTTGGACCCGTTATCTGAATTAATACTGACCTGGGATTCTTTTTTTTTTAGAGTGTATAGAAGTGTGAGACTTTAACCCTGGAAGATAATCAATTATAGCTTTAAACCAGTTTAAACCAGTTGACCAGCCTCGATGAGTAGATGAGGCACGACATCGCTTCCAGAGAAGGCAGTAGCCGTCACCGAGGCTCCGGGAAGAGTACTTTCCAAGAACCTTCCTGCTGGCTATGCACAGCAGAATTGGGAAAGCATAGAAGAGCCCCTGCACGGTACCTCGCTTTCAATTATCGGTAAAAAGCAGGGAAAGACAAACGATTGGTAGAGGCGAACTTCTTCATACTCATTTCAATAAGACCAATCGTTTAGCCTTCTCATCAGCAGCGCACAAGCGTTTGCCCTCCGGACACCGCGTTCGCCCAAGAGGAAAATAATACCCCCGAGAGTAGCAAGAGGCTGTTCTGGTGACAGACGGATTCAGCTTTTCCAGAATATAACTAAGTCTTCAGGTGACTCGGAGAACATCAGGGGCGTGTACGAAGGCATCACAACAGCTCCCAACCCGAAAAAGAGATTTGTATTCTGAAAGTCAGACATTCTGTTGATATCACACTTGAACAAGAACGAAGTGAGGGTGGATTAGTAATCGGAACTCTACTATGGAAGAAACATGTTTCTAATTACACCCTGAAAGCCATAAAATGTATGCAGAATCAGCCAGAGCAATCTGTTGCACAAACGAAGCAAGGCAACACGACAAAGTGAAACGTCTTTGGAAATGACGGCTTATGCTGCGCGCTTTCAAGAAGGAGCCATGAAAGAAACACAGATAGTGATACTCAGACCTGTGCAGTGAGAGAGTTGCGACAAGCCGTGCTTAAAAGCCATTTTCGGCCCCAAAAGGAAAAACAAAAAACGCATTTGCACACACAAGGACGGTGCCAGACATAAAGCCGAGGCTGCCATTTGCCCCTGACCGTGTACAAAACTCATGAACCCCATCGCAGAGCGTGCAACAATAATATGTTTTGTTATACCATGGTAGTAGATCCCCTCATCTTCTTTGGAGGCGATATGAAACAGACGAACAGAAAACAAAAAATATTACCTCACTGCTCCCTACCGCATATCGCACAAGGAACGTATATCAATAATTAGTACCAGCGTTATTACAATCTCGAGCCCGGGGCTTATTCTAACTGTACAAGGCACTGGAAATGATCACGATCAAGGTAATGTACCCGGTGGGGTACATCACTCATGTTCCTTTGAGCCATGTACCTGCGTCTTTGTAGCACATCATGTGATTGGGTTCTCCATCAATACAAAGTCACAATCTACTATAGACCCCTTGCGTTGGCCGCCATCGGTGATGAAACGTGCACGCGTGAAAGGCTATCACTGGCTGAGAGTCGCGCGCAGCGCGTACACGCCTGCACTTTTCCATTGTTTTTCATCAAAGATGGCGGCCACTGACGTCATGTGCAATCCATCTATTACCGTGCAACAAAGATTCATGGGAAGCCCACAGCTAAAATGTACGCGCGGTGTGGGCGCGGCCTCTATTGAGGGCCGATGCCTTTTGACCGCTACGCGAACATATTTCGTTGCAGTGACGTCATGTACGGAAAGGTCTGTTGACCGCTTGTAGCGACACAATGCGCGGCTACCATTTCCACCATTTTGGGGGTGAATTTCTTTTTTGTACATTTTGACTCCCAAACTGGCAGACAGGATATAGGCGGGTGTAAGTTCATTGCGCATTGTGCTGTGGGTCAGTTGATGCACTGTAGTATGTGTGTGAATTGTTTCAAGCATTTTTATTTTAAACCTGCAAACCTGTATACGTATACAAAAACAAAAAAAATACAAAAAATAAATTTAAAAAGTAAAAAATGTAGTTCCTTCCAGTACGCACCTTGATATATCGAAGCCGATGCATTCGACGGGCCAAAGCTGGCTGAACACGAGATTACATCCCCAACAGATCCGGCCCAGCGGCTCGTATTTATCACCAAGACAGACTCCACGATGCAAGCAGAAACATTGGACACCGTGACGTGGACGTCTTCATCCACCGAGCTGGAGTTGAAACTCACCCAGTAGCCTCCTCTGTAGTACACCCTCCATGATATTATGTCAGGACTAGTCATATTAAGGGCCGTTATGCCACTAGCTCGGCATTCATAACGATGTATGTCTTGTGGAGTGTTGGTCTTATTGGCCATCAAGGAGCGTATTCGGAGATCCGTGTCTGTCGTAAATTAAATAGCAGGGAAATAATTGCATGAGTGACAACTGCATACGTAAAAGACATTAATAAACACTTGAATGTCTAGACCAATAAATAAAAAAATGTCCTTTAAAAAGGCACTGGTCATATGGGAAGTTTGACATTTTGTGTTATAACTTTAAGAGTTATATAAATAAAAGCTGCCCTCCTTTTTCATATAGTTTTGATATAAAATATCCAGACAGTGCAGTCTCTATGAGGTTTATTTTTTTCTTCTTCTATTAAGTTGTGTAAAAATCGTGCCTGCTGCAGATCGTCCAGGCTCGTGGGTGTTAAAGTAAACACGATTGTGGTGTCGTACGTCTCGAATAGAGCGATATTATAAACTTGGATGCGTCAGAATGAAATTGAATGACGGTTTTAAATGAAGAGGCAAAATCTCTTGCATAAGAATGCATGAAAGTGAAATTGGCTGCCTTTTCGCCGAAAATGACCGGAATAATCGGAAGTTAATGTTGAACAAAACGTAAAATTGAACTAATTATACGTGTTGATCAATTTTTGAGGTAAAACCTGTTTGCGTTTCTGGATAACAACGACTGGAATTTATTTATTTATTTATTTAATATTTGTTGTTACAATTTTGCCCAATCATTTTTGGCAAATAAGTGGCAAAGTGAACGTCACGCTTCAAATATAATTGAAAGCTTTTCAAAACAGCCGTCAATTTCGCATCATGTGTAACTGGGTATTCGTTTGCTTGTAATGGTTGAACAGCTTTCAAATTGGCAGCAACGTTTTGCGAACATCTCTGTGTGCCTACACTGCTTAGTTGAATGCCAATTTAGACTGGCTAAAAAGGCCTTCATATTCGATTTGATGTAACCTTATATTTAAATTCACATGCTTTAAAGTGAAATTGAATGACGGTTTTAACTGAAGAGGCAAAAGCAGTTTAATACGAATGCATGAATGTGAAATAGACTAGGCTGGTATTTGTTGATTTTTATATATTTATTATTATTATTATCCTTTTGCTGAAAATGACAGAAACAACCTATAAAACAAATAATATTTCTATTTATAAACAATAATTTCCAGGGTTGCTTAGTTTTGATGTTGAGTTTGTTAATCAAAAAAAAAATAATGAAGTAGAGTCTAGTGAGAGATACTCACCGATCGACCCACAGGCGTAGATGTCTCGTATCTCGGGGTCACTCAAAAGGCCGTCAAAGACCGACAGAGAGCTATAGGCTGCAGAACTCCAAAACGTCGTCACTGTACTGGCATCTTGTCCAGTAGCAGGATTCTCTCTGCCCAAAAAGAGATTTGTATATCCATCATTTGTCCAAGAATGACTTTCGATGTTTTTGAACTCTGGAATCACTCTTTCTCCGTTGAGGTATATTTTGACAATGTCGGCACTATCCAGAGTCAAGTCAACAGTTGCGACGAAATGAAACCACGTGTCCATTTGTACTTGGCCGTGCGGTTCCAACCCAAAAATGCCTCTAAAATTGCGCCTAAAACTCCGGATTCCGAATTTTATTTTCGGTGTCGTCACCACACTCGAAACTGTTTGATAAAGAAGTGTGATACCACGCGCACTTCTTGTCCTCCCGCCAACAGATATGTAATATTTTTCATCGCTTGTCAGATCAGTCGAGTTTAACTTGAGCCAAATGGACCAAGATACCTTAAGTGAGGTACATACATCAGGGTCCGAAACGCATGTGCCTGCGAAGTCACCCAGGTCCACGTAAGCGCCGCTGTCCACGTACACTGCGCAGCTGCTGTCGACAAAGTCAGGGGAGTCGATCATTTTGAAAGTGCCCGTGTCGAAATTGACGTCTATGGCTGGAGTCGAGGCAGTGCAAGATGTTATCCAATGATTGTGACCTTCAATTTCGCCCATTGCCGAAGAAAAAGTCAAGTTGTTTGCTTTTGCAGGGGAGAAAACGAAACAAATGTTAGAGCGTGTGTGGAAATGAAGGATTTAAATGGGCTGTTTCGTCGTCATAATCAAACTGGGCCCAATTTAATAGAGCTGCTTAAGCAAACATAGTGCTTAATAGCAAAGTTTTTGCTAAGCAAAAATAAGCAGGGTACCAATTTACGGTACATAAAACATGGTAGTGTGGCTGGAAACCTTTTCTGGTAAGAGCAAATTGGTTTGCACTTAGCAAATTGTGGTGCTTAAGCAGCTCTATGAGAAACGCTCACCCACCCATTTACAGCATGCGCGTGCGCTCTGTATGGGTGCGTTCGATTTATAGCTTACACGGTCGTGCGTGTAAGCAAAACTTACACGAGAGCGTTCGATTAGCCATCACGTGGTATCCCTCGCTCAGCCCGGTGTCAGCCACCACAAACCCGGCAGCTCGCGAGGGTCTCTGGTGGATGCCCCGGGCGTAATAACGTAGTTTCAGGCTGCAGGCGTATCATACCAAGATGGCGAGGAACAAGTTGAATTCGACGTGAGTACAAAAACCACAGATTTATCGTCTATGAAACAGTCAGTTATTGCAAATGGAAAGGAACTATGTTTCCTGAAAAACAACAAGTTGTTGACTGTGTGCAAATTATGAATGTCATATTCTATAATTACAGTGTTTCGTCACGGACATTGCCATTTTCCAAAAAGATGAGCAGACGACGGAGCTGTATGTTTACACTTTTGTATGTCCTGCCGCTACACAGCAACCGTTGACCTTAACTTTCCCAGAGTGCCAAGCGTAAACACCGCGGCGTTCGATTGGCCTCGTTTCCTGGCTACCACGAGTGTAAATCCCCGGTACACACGGGGGAAGCTTAAAAGAGATCAATGATAAGGTCAGGATAGGGAGGGAGGGCGCGCGTGCAGTAACTGGGTGGGGGTTCATAATTCAATAATTATACAGCCACAGGCCCTTTTTCAAATATATATTTTTTATGAGATACCGCCTAACACCACAAGGCCGGACGGCCACTTCAAGGTGAGGGCTACACTTAACTGATTTGGGCTATCGACCCAAATCAACTCCCACTGTAAGGATGTAGGCATGGGTATCATCCACTACACACTCTAAAAAATAATTGCTCAACATTGGATAACATTCTTACCCTTTCAGTATTAAAAAGGGAACATGGTCGTTGTAAAATTCTTGCACACCATCCAAAGTGTAAAAAAGTACCCATTATTGTGTAATTTTTAATACCAAAATGTGCAATAGCTTTAGCACAGCACTGTTGGGTAAGAAGTTTACCCATGTGACGACCATGTTTCCTTTTTACTCCAAATAGGGTAAACTTTACCCAACACTCATTTTACCCAGATTTTGTGTTATTTTCCTACCCAATATTTGGGTTATATTACTTTACCCAGCACTGTTGTGTAGTTAATTTACTCCTCACTTGTGTTGCCTTTAAATCATTTGTTGTGCAAAAACTATTAATATTTAGCTGTGTTCTTTTTGGAATGGCTGTTTAAAAAAAAAAAATACAAACTAAGCCTGTATCAATTAAGTTAAACACTTTTATTCAACTCTGATTCAACAACATGAACAGGATTGGGGAGGGGGAGGTCAGCAAAGAAACACAAACGTTACCCATTCATATCACTCGGTGTATTTTTGTTCAACTGAAACACTTTTG
>CM021545.1:5283270-5299437 GCA_010994315.2 Pisaster ochraceus | reverse complement strand
CGCTCCAGGATTGATCGGAACGATACGTATCGTTTTGCTCCCTGTTTCCGTTCAGGTTATCGCATGCTGTGTGACCTGTAGCAATACTTGAAAACGGGGAGCGATTTATTTTCTCGTTCCCGTTCTCGTTTCCGTTGTCGTTATTGCCGTAGTGGGACCGGCCCTTTAGTTTGTAGTTGTTGTACTCGCGTTGCATTCAACTTGTCCCCGCCACCTTGGTATGATACGCCTGCAGCCGGAAACTACCGTCATTACACCCGGGCATCCACCAGAGACCCGCTCGCGAACTGGGGCTGTGGTGGCTGACACCAGGGCAGACACGAGTATCACGTGATGGCTAATCAAACGCTCTCGTGTAAGCTAATCGAACGCACCCTAAGTGTGTTCCCTTACATGCTTTAAAGCATGATGACGCATGATGTAGCCACAGCGCCCTCTATTGACGATAGCTTGTGGGCGGTAGCGTGCAGTATGCCTGCAGAGGATCGTGGAACAAAACAAAAAAAGGGTCTTGTAGAGTGAAGGTTCGAGTCCTGGTCGTGGCACTTGTGTCCTGAAGCAAGAAACTTAACTATAAATGCTTCGTCCTTCGGATGGGATGTAAAGCCGTAGGTCACGTGTTTTGTGTAATGCACGTAAAAGAACCCAGCGCATGTAATCAGTGTATCGTAATGAGAGGGGGCTCGCCCTATTGGCTGCACATTGAGCCACAGCACCTTGTATGCACACCATTACATGCTACGTAAAGATATATGTCTTACTTCAAAACGTAGCTCTGCATACCTTGCATGATAAATACTAAACGCAAAGAAACGTAGTTTAAAGTGAGGTATGAAATAAATACAAAGTATTATTATTATTATTATTGAACCAAGACTAGTATCAGAAAAGTTTATGAACTTCATTGAATTTCAGATTAACAGTGAAGCCACTGACGTTTATTCCGTAATAATTCAACAAAACACACCTTGTCTTTACAGTCATAAGTTTCACCTCGTTCAATCAAAAATATGATACATTTTGACGTGTTGTTCATTGTAACGAATTTTTAAATTGAACCACTGACCGCAGTATTGGTCAGGCACACATGGTCCTTATGTTAATAGAGCTAATTTTGTTTACGACATTATGTACACTCCGGTTAAATTAATAAAATAAATACAATATAGAGCTTTGTTCTAGTCACAATATAAAATAATTTCAGTTAATGTATTAATTATTAATAATTAATTTTGTTGTGATAGCACCATTGAGGGCGTACCAATGTCTTACTAATAAAAACAGCCACAAGAAGCACTCGCCAGGAAGTCAAAATGATTTCAATTCCAAACTCGATAACACAAAAGTAACAAATAGACTTAATAGTAAAACAAAGCATCTTAACAAATAATTATGGCAAAAACTTGGTAATTGCCACATCGTAGAAGTAAAAAAAAAAAAATTAACATACGCATAACATTTCCACTTCAAACTAGGGCGTATCCTTCGTACTATTTTTTTCTTTTTTCTTTTTTTAAGCCACATTTTTTATTCATTGCACACACAACTTTTTGTTAAAGAAGAACCATACTTAGAAAATGTTAATAAATTTATTAGATATTCAGATTTCTGACTCAATACCCTGCATTTCTAAGTCAACCATCACCATCGAGCCACTCTGCCCATCCATTTGATCAAGAAACTGACGAGTACTGTCGGTCGATGCCTTCGATGTGGGTCGTGAAGGAACAACCTTTGACTTTAACACATATTTGGTAATCGATACAAATGAGATGATTATTGCTGTTATTATCCCGGCGCTGCCGATTACACTAATGACGATTATTTCGGTTTGAGTGAGTGTCGATTTGACAGTACTATTGGGTATCGACACTGTTTTAGTGGGTATTGATACTGTTGTCCAGGTTGTTCCCGACCACTTTTGCGTCGTTGGATACGGAGCTGTGGGAATGTATTCTCGGACTGTAACGAACACCACGTTAGACGGACGAGACTTCAGGCCGACGTCATCTTGAGCAACTACGGAAAACGCAAACGACGACGCTTTAGCATTGATGGGTACAAGGACGGTAAATGTTTCCGTCGAACCCGACGGCTTGGGGTCGTCGAGGTTACCATATTTAATGTCTGGTTGCAGGATAGGCACCGTTCCCGTGCCTGTTAAGAATGCATCCACATTGGCCCCACGAGTGAGTTCGTACAGCTGGGCTGTAAAGGGAGAAAACAAATTAACCCTTTGATGTGTTTAATCCCTGAGTATACGCAAGTGTTGATTAGGTGGCACTGACTGTTCCACACAATCCAACATACATCAAAAATGTTTTCTGTGCATTTACAATGATGTTTTATATATATAAATGACTTCTTTTGCTGCCAAGCTAGTTTCTATGATTGTTTTTGCCTTTTTATTTAATGTTTTAATTAATTTTGTCAACTTTTGAAAGGGTTAGATCTTGGGAGGTCTGTATTTGACATGGGATATTCATGTGCTAAGTACATGAGTGCAAATAGTTTTCTGCACTCTAAAACAAATCTGGGACCTGACACCTCCCCCCCCCCCCTCTTAGATATGGGGAATGGTCTTGCCTTGGATGTCAGGGAATTTGAGTTCCGCAGGTCATAACACTTTGGAGATTATGCTAATTTTATCAATGTGTGGAGCACATCTGTCCACCTTCCCCTCCAAAAAGGGAGGAAAAGGAATGAGAGAATAAAAATAGGTGACGAGGTCTTTTAAGAACGCTTATTTAAAACCGGCCGGGTCGTGGCATTACTTCAAAGGACCGAGCCGAGGGCATGAGGTCCCTTATCGCACGGTCACGACCTTTCAGTTAAAAACACTCAAATATCCATTGTCCTTAATTGTCCTTTACTTATTAACAACCGGAATCAGCTGTTGCGTGTTTTAAATAGGTTTCCAGACAAAGTTTTTTCGATTATGACTTCATGTCGGAGGAACTTCACAGAAAAATAGTTCTAGTATGAACTTCAGTGTCAGGAAATTTTCAGACTAAAATTAAATAATTATTTTTATTTGATCCAATCCCGGTTTATATGATACCTTTAAGGAAATATATTTTTTTAGTTTGGTAACATTTGAAGCAAAAGTACAAACCTTTCCCGCTATCAAAATCATCTCCGGTCGCAGTCCATTCAAGTTGAACAGTCATTTGTTCATATGAAGTGCCCACAACTCTGAGGTCTGTTATTTTTCCAGGGGGGAGTTCATCTGTGCCGATGGCTGGGACACCGGTCATCCTACTTGCACCAGCTGAAACCAAACGCTTGAAAATTGGCGCTGGATTCCTAACGGCACGAGCTTTGCGTATTGGAAAAGTGTTCTGAGATTGAGCTGAAATAAAAAACTTAAAGATTATTTGCGATGAATATAGGTTATCTTCCATATAACCCCCCCCTGCATTGTTCGGAATGTATATACGAAGCTGTCGTTAGATGAACAAAGAATGCCCATTTAATTTTTTTTTTTTTAAATATATCTCTGGGTGTGTTTTTTTCTTGACTTTGCCCGAAAAGTCTGTTGGAAATGTTTTTTCTTTCGTATTCAAACCCTTTTTCTTTCTTTTTCTTCAAGTTCTTCTGTTCCAGATTATTCAGACTTTATACACTTTTTAAGACGGCACTTGGGTTATCTTTAAGACTCATATCCTACTGAAAATTAACACATACTACGACCTTATACTAAAGGTGTGCATCGCCAAGATATGTTACAATGACATCATTAGAATTCTAATTACAAGGTGTTAATCATTTAGTTTTATCTTTGGAGATCATTAACAATCAGGACTTGATGGAGATCGTCATTGTTTAATTGTGTGCGTCAAATCACGTGACCATTACTTCCAATTGAAACCAGAAGTGCCTTGTATTTGTAAGATGTTTGCTTTCAATTGCTTTTCGAACAAATCTTTATGGACATTCTTTCTATCGAATATTAATTGTTGATTGTTCTTTGACAAATCATCAGAAACAATCAGTATAGTTTCCAGACTTCAAGAAACCTTCAAAAGCAAAGCGATGCAGGCAGGATGGAGGGGGTCAGTCTGACTTGGCTTGATGAGTGTAAATGCAGGAAACTGTACCGCATAAGATAGTACGAAGGTGTCTTACCCGTAGAGCCGCCATCGTTGATGATTGAACCGGCAGTGCGTGGGGACAGCGATGTCGGAAAATCAACCACCTCAGCCGCACCATCATTCTCGATCTTTATACCCACACCATAAAAACCATCCACCGTGTAGTTGGTGAAGTAGCCGGAATATATGCCGTCATACTTTGTTATATCTGCACCTGGTTGTCAAGTAGACAAAAAACATTACTGTAGAGAGGATGAAGCACAGCTTGTTTCAAATGATTCGTTTTAGTATCTACATTTTAAGCCTACAATCTCATCGGCAGGGTATGATTAATACATGACTAGCTGAAAGCGGTGTTGAAACCATCATCTTGTAAACTTACCCGCTCCATTGTCGAGTAACTGAACTTCGACTGGGTCGACTGTTTCAGGTATCGATACCAAGGCTGTTACACCAGCGTTAACCACTGGCCTGTAACCTTGCTTGACTTCTGCGTAGATCGTTAACGATTCTTTGGTAACTTGGAAGTTGTTGCTAAGCTCATTTAAAGTTGACGTCACGATTATAGGCGGCACGTCAGGATTTCTTGTGGCTGACGTCACTGAAAGGTGAATGGCGGCAGAATGGGTGGAGTCTGGGTTTCTAAGAACAACCGTCCACTGGCCTTCCTGCCAGGTAGATAAAGAACAAAACAGTCAGGCTCCAATAAAGATAAACCCATTTAGGTAACATGGTCAAGGATCAGAGTCGTGCGTCGTGGTCCAAGGCGTCTCTATTATCTTTAACTCGACATTCTGTGATAAAAAGGACTTGCAAATAGAGCCCGCACTAGTTTATCTGAGTTATTTAATGTGTGTGTACTGAAAATACACAGAGCGCCCTCTTATATTTCGATAAAGGAATGCGATAGTCTTGGAGCTAATACTGTGGTAAAGCCTTTCATTTTCTTACTTCCACAACTGTCTGTTAATGAAACATCTCTGTTCTCAATTAAGAGTGGAAAAAATAATTGTAATAATATTATCAAACGGTCTGTTGGAAACAGTACGATTGTGTGAGTGGAGGGTAAAACATCAAAAATAGTACAACAAAACATTTTCCAATGACAACTATTTTCTCAATCCATTACAAAGGGTTACAAATCGCAGAACTACCTTTAGAAAGGATATTCAATTCAGCATAACGGAGTGCTTTTCTACAGTAGGCAACATTACCGGTACACCATTGATGTTTACTGTCCCAATTATGTACAGCTGGAAGGTTTAACGGACCGAAAGACGCAATGAGCCGTGAGTCCTTTAAACTGACAAACTTGTATTATATCTCACCAATGCATGTCCTTGAACGTGATACGAAGACAGTCCTAGTTCGGTGTTATTCGAAAATCCTGGGTACGAGTCAGTCAAGCTACTTCCACTGGGGTCGATCAACGTAACGACGGGAGCAGCAACTTTTATGACAAGGGAAAAGTAAAACACAGTAAGAACAAGGACATCGAAAAGTATCAAATCTTCTTTGGAATCAAATAGCAACAAGAAGCATCCAAAATGACAGCACCGACTGCGGCTGTGGCCTGAACGGCAAAAAGTCATATTCCCCAATGCTGTCGTTGCAGCCAACGGCTTTAAGACGTAGCCGAAGTCGCTTGGTTCGGACGTGGCTTTACTTGTGAAAATCGTATGACGGTCGATTCTCGTGTTTTCAAGATGATGTCACCAACCGTTAAAAGGATTCGACAATATTTTGAGCATCAGTGCTATTAATACACTCCAAAAAACTAATGTTCAATTCAACACTCGTAAGAATGCGGTGAGTGACAACTCTTTGTAAACAGAATCCATCTGATTGAAAAGGAGCTACGTTATAGTGTGTTAAATTTAACTGTTGATTTAACAGTTAGTTTTTTGAGAGTGTATTAAACTATTTGGATGAAAATTATGTTTCTGTAAGTTCTACCGTGCGACATTTTAGCCCCAAGAAGGTTTCACTCAGTCACACATGAGTACAGAACCGTCGATCAACGTAACGTAACCGATCTCATAAGTCAAACGTTACTACTGAATGAGCAGAAATGCTTTAATCATTCTAATTCACGTCAGCTCGCAGAATATGTATGTTTGTAGGGCATTCGGATTCCTTAAATTATACAAAAGACCAATTGAATCTAGTGTAATCGCAGTAATTCAAGTGTAATTCAAAAGGCATTCAGAAACACACTGGGCTTGGGTGCCGCAATATTCAAACGTACCGTAAGTACCAACCAATTGGGAGACACGTTACGGCACAAGGCCCGTCTTATGGCATTTCATTACCTCGAATCGTGTCTGGTGGGCACATGTGCACTGGGTCATTTTCATTTCTCAAACTTGTAAGTTTGAGTTTTCAAATCACTGGTTCTTCTCATAACCATCACTACTCAAAAAAGATTTTACACATGGTGTCACCGCAGACCTCGCATGATTGTACTCACACCATGAAAAGTGTCAAATCCTACTAATATTGCAATTTCTGACAATTTATTATGCATACACAAAAAGCGAACACTCTCATAACAGTTGTCTGTTACTCTGTTGGGGGCAATAGCGACCAGCTTACCCCGTGAACTGGGAACCCACGACACTGTAAACTGCGTGTCCCTCCCAATCGTAGAATCGATGTAGGTCAGCTTGTCCGCTGACTCCTCTGGTGGCAATGTCAGAGCAGCTCCCATAATCTAGAAATCGATTATCACACAATATAAAATAAAAAAACTTGAGTGAGGGCTGGTAACACCAAGTCAAGGCACAATGTCATTTCTCCAAAGTACAATGCTCTGTGACGGTCAAAGTCCTTGATATCCCAGAATGGACAATTCCACACAAGAGGGGAATTGTGTAACCGAGATGTAGCTTTCTTTTTTAATTCTTTTATTTTTATATTTAATTTGTTATATATATTTTTTTGAGGGGATGAAAAACATTTTCACTCATTTATTTCGTGCACAAACTTTTACAGACATACAGACCTACCCATATATAACCCTCCAATAAAGATGTGGCAACTGTTCTTTGTAGCAGGATTCCAGGCTAGGTGTCTTGCTGACAGTTTCTAAGGCTTCCAACAACCCTACCACCCTGCAAGTCGAACTTTTTGGCTGACTGGGGAGCCAGTAACTCGTGGAACCTTCCCGCATAATTTCCTGGGTTCCTTCCCCACTTTTAAGGTTAATGTAATTTAATGAGAAACTTCATCGACAACACGAGCATCGGTACACGCATAGCAACTCTTACCTGAAACCGTTTCTCGTCATCACTGACGTCATACCGGTAGACGGATCTTGCCATTGCCTCCACCATGGAGCCGACTGAGCCCGGGTCAGCTGCGTCGTAGTAAAGCTTTCCTCCTTTCAAGACAGCAAAATGAATTAATTGGCGTCACTTTTTACGTTTGTTTTCTACGGAGCTCTGGAAGCACCATCCAACTTGTTGAGATCTTGGGATAATTTACTGCAGAATGATGACATCATAAAATAAGATGACGTCATCCTGAGATGATTTTACTCGGGATGACGATCTTGAAAATAGAGTTTCATCTTCCATACATATTTTATTTTGGGATGACGACGTCCTTAAAGTAGGATGTTGCCTTCCTAAGGTAATTTATCTTGGGTTCTCTACAATTCAGAATGTTATCATTCAAAGATGAATAGTCTCGGGGAGTCGACATCCATACTTAGCAAGAAATGAGCGGGTTACCAGTGGCAACAGTGTAAACTTTATGGAATGTTGGTTGGTAACCTGTTTCTGCTAAGCAAGATTTTCCTGTGCCTTGCAAGTTTGTGTGCTTACAGGCTTTATGAAATTGGACTCTGGATGTCCACAACCCCAGATATATCGGGATGTCGACGTTATACGCTCATGATGTCGACATCCCGAGATAAATCATCTTTGTCGACATCTTACGTTTCTGATGTCTTAATTCTACAGTGAATTATCTCAAGATCTCAGTATCTCAGGATTTCATGTCGGATGGCACTTTCAAAGCTCCTTTCTTTTGAAATCAACAGTATCAATTAAGTTACTGCAGTATCCCTCGCATTATTGTCATTATTTCCTTTAAAAGCCATATTTTGGTCAAATTTTTTGTTAATTCTGGAAATATTGTTTTAACTGGAACACCCTTTACAGCGCCCTCCAGGGCAACTTTTACACAAAAAAACTAAAAATTTAACAATATATTATTCAAATTTCTCAAACATTATTAGAAATTGGAAAAGTTTTACTGAGTTCTTGAAATTAAGGTGGATTTAATCGAGTTTCCATTCTTTCATAATCTAATGTTGTATCTTGATCCATGAATAATTTGTTCTGCGAAGACGTTCCGAACATTCTTCTTGTGAAATTCACCTGTTAGTTGAGTTATTGTATACAGTTCAGGGTCGGCATTTTGCGATATGGCCACTGCATCCACAATGATTTTGGCTTCCAAGATTTTATCTTTGACGAATTCAATGTTTGGGACTTGGTCCCCTATGTTGGCATTAATAAGAAGAATGCGGTCACCAGTCGTTTGGCTGCTATACTCTTCAAACATCTGTCAAATATAACACAATGAGCAACAATTATTTTATGATGCAGACATTAACAAAAGTACGGTGGCCCTTAAGGGACAGTGAACATAACTGTTGACGTCAATATTAATTTACATCATTTGCCATGGCAAATTTTTTGAACTTGTTCACTAAGTCGTAAATATTGACGTCATTATTTACGAATTGTGCCCCAAGTCGTGAATATTGCCTCCAAAACTCATGACAAAAACTACGACTTGGCTCAAAGATTCTTCATTTCTGTAGTCGCATTCCAGCACTTCCCAAAACGGTTTCAAGGTTCGAGTCCTCTCTTGTAAAATAAGTTTGTTATATTAAAATATGATTCTTTGAAACTTTTTAATTGGGCCTATATTAAACTATTATTATAGTTAAATAATTTAATCATTCATTTTTGTATAACTAGTGGGTGTGATACCTAGCTATATGACAGTTATAGGGAGTATGGCTTCTTTCCGGCATCACCGAACAGAGAAACTGAGAGAATAAAGGACGACCGACTGCTAACATTAAGGCTAGATGGCTCAGTTGGTAGAGCGCATTCATGTCAATCCGGAGGTCGCAGTTCCTTATCAATCTCTCTTTGGTCAACTCATGCTAAAGAAAATGTAAAGTTCTGTTGCTTTCTCATTTCGTAAAATTCGGTGTTTGTTGTAAGAATCGCTTTGAAAGTTCCGAAATTACCACAAACCTTCGGACCCAGAAGAAGCAAAAGGAACCGAGTGCGCCACCACCGGGCACTTTTTTTCAGAATTTGACCAAAATATTATTTTCTGCGAGCACAAAGAACCTGATCTTACTTCTGCAGATCTGAATAGCCCGTTTCCTACAGACGTGAATCCAGACGTCGACGTTGGCAATACACTAACTAGAGTTTGGCGGTCCGCATCCGTCTGTATTTTCACGAAGCCGTCCGTAAGACGGTCACACGTGGAGTGGTAGCCTAGGATACCAATTGATGCTCCGATAGGGGCCGTTTCTGAGATAAACGCTGTCACTGCACTGACTATTCTATTCATCAGCGAGCCCTAAATATGAAAAATCAAACCGTTCACATAGAATTATATAATGATAATAATAATAATAATAATACAAGTAATAATAATGTACATTTCTATGCTGCACATATCCATTACAAATGCCCAAGGCGTCCTATGAGAAATAAAAACAAATAAGTAACTAATGCTGTATCAATGTATATTCGGTTTGCGGCAACACCATGTGTATAAATCTACTAGCTATGTAGTCTCCTTACGATGACTAGAGCATGCTAGTCGAAACGTTGAGACCAATTAAGAACTCACTCCGCGGCAGTTAAGTTAATAATAACGAGAAGTCCCCTCAATCCGATCTACTATTAAGCTAAAGTAAGCAGTCCCGGCCGATTTCCTACCCTCCGCCTAGATAAGCTGGACAGTTCTTTTCAGAACTAAGTTGTCTCCCGGAGTAGTCTCCCGATTAGTCAAAAATCTACTTCGCGGCAGTAGAATAAAAACAGCAAGACCTAGTTTTCTAAGAACAAATATACATAGCTAGTAGATATACACAGTCATGGTGTTTTACCGCAAACCGAATATACATTGATATCTCACCATGCAAAGCCTCAAAAAGTATATAATGCTATATCCATCAGATGTGTTTTCAGCTTACTCTTAAATGCTGATTTGCTCGAGCATGACCTAAAGGATGATGGTAGAGAATTCGAAAGATGAGGGGCTGCTGATGTAAAGGCCCTGTCCTCCCATGGTTTATTAGTTCTTAACTCTGTTGATGATCCTGAGGCGTGTCATCAAGCTGATTTTAGGGGATGTTTACAATGACTACCTTAGTGCATTAGAGTCTCTCAATTTACCAAGTCTAAGCAATCGACGCAGGTCACTGTGTGTTCAAAATTTACATCAGACTTAACTGCTAAACAGACTATGTCGCACCTCCTCCCAGTCCCCCCCAAAATCACAGGGTTATTCGAAAAAATAATTTGATATCTCAGCTAAAATGTTAAACTATAGCAGACTCAGATATAGTGCTTTCCCTTGTTTAATCAGTCTTTTCCAACTCTCAGTAATTTTCACTATAATTAATGCAGTTCCTACCTTTTCAATTTGTCATCGAGTAATATTTTTATATTTTCAAACTTTTTATGACCTTCTTCTTTTTTATCAGATTTTAATGTCAAATTTGTAGGTAATTTGTAAAACTTCATTCACGAATTCTGTATTAGTTTACCCTTTTTATTGTAAATTGTTTCAATTCAGCATGTGGCTGCGTATGACAATTTTGTTATAAACCATTCTATATACATATTTATATTATATGAACGACGCATCGAGGAACGAACGTTTGTTATGACATGGTATGATTAAAAAGAAGATAAAAAACCGTGTCAAGCCTTGAAAATGCAACATGGCATTGCGACTCAAATACAGCTCACAGCAACTCTAGGGGCTCCAGCAAGAAACCTCACATAGTTTCCCCTTGGACAAGCCTTGAACCAATGACTGCTGAGTACCAATCATGGAGAACGTCCACGGTGAGCAATATTGTTTCTTCAAGCAGGTTCGAGGTAAAGATAACTTCACTTATCAATCATGTTACGGGCAAATTTGGAAAATGCAACGACCGCGACTTCCCGACAACCAACTATATTAAAACACTGATTGTTTTTTTGTCAACGTAATGCTGATTCATAGGCAGAATTATAAAGAAAGATACAATAAAAGTCACATGTGAAAGTTTCAGCTGAATACAGTGTCTACTTGCTGAAAACAGCAAAAACACTGTCACGTATCTTCACAAGAACTACGAATCCATTTGCACGTTTAGAGAGTTTTTCAGATTAAAATGTTTTGGGTTGAACATGATCCAAACCAATACTTCGAAGGGAATCCTTTTTCAAAATGTTTATACTATCAACAGCTGCAGTGCTTCCAAGTAAGTTTTTATGGCCGTAACATTTGTTGAGTTCACCAATCCATGACCCTACTTTAAACACGAAAGGCAATCAAATCATTATTTCCCAATAAATAAAGTGAACTAAAGTTATACCCTCATCTTCCTAGACGTTTCCAACAGCAGAATCAACTTGCTGTCGTTTTTTCGCACGATGTTAAATGTGGGCAGCAATTCACTTTCATTTGTAAACTCACGGGGAGGGTTGTTGCCATCTGAAGAAAAAACAAATAAAAAGCAGGAAATAAAACTAATTATGATCCTACACTATATGAAAAGAGTTTAAAACCAATCCTGACAGACAAGACCGCTGTGCATGATTTTTCCCAACTTAGAATCTGTTTTGTATTATATTCTTCAAATTAAAAACTTAATTTCAATTTTCATTTGTTTTTCTTAAAAAATATAAGTAATAACAATAATGGACATTTGTATTGCGCAACACCTTTGTGAATATTCTACTGCGAATGACAATGGATACAAAAAATGAAGAGACAAAAATACAAATTACACATACTAGAAAGAATTCATTGTATAAACAAATGGGTTTTCAGATTGGATTTAAATGCACCCACTCACAATATCACACTTTTTAAAGGTGGTAGAGCTGACATGTTTTGTGTTTTTATGTTTTGTGTGATCAACCATTATTATGAAGTAACAAACTTGTCGAAATTTGGGCTTAATCTGCTATGCAAACAAGGAGAAAAAAGAGAAAAGACCATGCACAATTTTCAGCGTAAACACATTGTCTTTATTGTCCTAAATTAATGTTTTCAAATGCAGTTTTCTCAAAAATTACTTCATTTGAGAGAGAAATATTTCACGAAAAAAAAAGAAGAAAAAAAAGCCCGGTTCTAGTATGAACTTCATAACCAGTAAGCTTTCAGACTAATTTGGCATCGGTGTTTTTTTATCCTTACCAACCCTGTATAAAACTTTGATACATCGATAATTCTGAATGACCCATAACTTGTGAGATTTGTTTTTACCCTGGAGATCGGCGTGTTTCTTCATCACGTCCCAGTTGCTTTGCCGATCGCAGAGTCGATTGTGCTGGTTGGATGCCTCACGGTTGTGTAGGTTTGACGTCGTTGGGTCAGAATCGCAGAAGTCTGTGATCTGTTTGATGGCAAGAACTTAAGACAGGTCTGGACTCGATTTCACCACAAAAGAAATTTCAATTAATCTTGTGTATCAATCATTATTGCTAAACAAATAAGTGGCTTTAAACACCAATATTGGCAACTCATTTTAAGTAGTGGTTTGTGAAGTAAACTCCCAGTCATACAACATTACCCTGGGTCGGGTTAAACTGTAATAATCGAGGGGGTTAAAGTTTGATGAAGTGGCAGCTGAAGTTGAGTTCTCCAGATTTGTTGATGTAATCTTGCCTTACAAATCTTAACATTCACATTGGGTCAAACTTTGACGACTTGTCATACTGTCCTTACTTGAAAGCAAAACACTTCAAAGTGTACGGTACTTTGCTGCAATCCTTATAGGCAACCCCGAACCCATTTCATTCCAAAACATCCATACCTGGAAAGATTCTAAATAAAAATGTAACTCACAACTAAATGTAAAGCAAACCTCTTCCCATACTTACAGTGTCATATTTCCCCATTCCATACATGACGGAAGCCGTGGCTTCGTGTTGACTTTCTGTGGGAACGAAGCGACAGTCAACCTCATACCCAACACTAACGTTACCGTAACACTCGCGTTCTGTTATTCCATCACCATCTAACTTCATGGGTTTGCCTGTGATGTTAGCAGAGCACCTGGGAACGACAGGGTAATGTTAAGCTTGTGGGGAAAAATCCGAAATCAACAATTCAAAGAGGGCACTGTTACAACAAATTTACATATTGGTAGCCAGTTCCTTGCTTACCTTCGCAAGCTAAGCAAATAAGATTGTTAAGTAAGATTTGTTGCCTAATTGCTTGTTTTCCCAGGTTCGTATCGTAAACATGGGTGTGATCTTTGGCTACACTGCAGCTAATGATTATATGGCTTCTGACTGGCACTCCCAAACAAAGATATTGACTAATAGGGAAACCGACAGCATAGGGCTAGAAAGCTCAGTTTACAGAGCACCAGGAGATTCCGGGGGTCGTTGGTTCAAGTCCTGCTCTAGTAAATTTGTCTTTGTTCAAACCCTAATCAGCTTTATAAAAAAAAATTGGACCTAAGTCACCGGCATATAGATAGGTTGTTTAGCTTAAAAACTAAACTTAAATCTGATAAATTGGCTTACTAGAAGCTTTGCACAGCTGAGAATGTTGTATTACTACTGAGTTTGCGTCGAATCTTCACTCCCAGCATATACTCCCAGCATACATTCACTCCAAGCATGTTGCCGAGGTTGTATATCAGATACTTTGACTATTTCTTAAGTGCTGTGTTTTTACCTTGATCCTTCAAATTGCTCGGTGAGACTGGAGAAAAAGAAGTGGTCATTTAAATCTGTCGGAATCTCATCGAACAGACCCCATCGGTAGTGGCCCCATTCATGAAGCAAAATATGTCCTAAAAATAAACCAGTCCAGAAGTAAGCAATGTTTTATAGGGATGTCAACTGGTAAATTTGTTGACGTAAACATACTAAAGAGTCGAGTTCTGACCAAACAATTACAGTTTTTAAATTAAAGAGAACCCATGAAAGTAAATCCCCCAAACGGACAGGTAAAAGAAAAAAATACATAAGGTAGGAATAAATTTACCATTAAAATATAGTATAACTCGTTCACTCGAAAGCATTTTGTTCCTTCAAAATATGTTTTCGAAGGTAGCAAGATATTATTCGGGGTAACGAAGGCAAATACTATTTCGAGGGAAATTTCAATTGAAACAAGACTTTTGTTTCAATTTAAACAAAAGTCTTTGTTTAAATTAAACAAAGACTTTTGTTTCAATTATCATGAACAACCTCGCTTAAATGGCATTGATTTTTGTTCTACTTTACTTTGTTTCTAGCCCCTATTAATATTTATGTGCGGACTAAAATGTAGTCTATTCATATCAAAATGCGGTCAATTTAACTTATGCATAAAGTTAATAAGCTACAGTCGGCGGTTGCGAGATGGAGAAACCAGAGCCGTATATTTGGAGAGTTGTGACATAGGCGGACCTAATTTTCTTCGATTACGAGGTTGCTGAACGCCATTTTTGGTCCAAATGCGTTTGTTTATGGGTTTTTTTGGACACAAAATGGCATCCAATCGCAAGTTGTTTCAACTCTCCGAATACACGGCTCTGGGATAAACCAAAACTAGACCTACATGATTTCAGCAGTGTGATAAATAACAATGGGCCTTTATAATGCGCCGGTATCCATCTTTGAGATGCTCATGGAGCACCGACACATCAATAGACGGGAATGTTTATGCAGTCCTCATTAGGCGAGTCTTGAGGGAAGTTTTGAATGAAGCTAGTGATGGAGCAAGTTTAATAATTATGATAAGGTAAGTTGGGGGTAAAATAACATCTTTACCAAGTGATGCATAAGTATCTCTGAGGTTTGTATCCAGGAGAAAAGAATCCATGAAGTTGATGTCGGATCCCTGTTTGCCACACCCTCTGTGCTGTCGCGTGTAAGGAGGTGATAAACTCCGGCCAATGGATGACTCGATGACGACGTCTGAGTTTGCGTAGACTAACTTGCTTCGCGACTCGTAACTGGGGTCCGGCGGCCAGGTCTTGGGTACGAAAATTGTGACCTCTTGGAAGAACAGACGGTGGTGGGTGGCTCGGTAAAGAAGGACGGAGGCCTCACTAAACATCACCTGATGCGTAAAAGAACAAGTATTGTCAAATAAGTTGTACAATTCACAAGTTGGTTAAAGGGGCACATTGCCTTCAGATCTCTCAAATTGTTGCTGTTTGGAATTGTTCCTTATAGGCCCCCCTATCCTTTAAAAAAAGTTTGTCATGCACTAAACCACATACAGTGTGTTGTTATTATTATTATTATTATTATTTATTCGGCCAAATATGCAACAATCAAACATACATACATGAGAGTGAACGAATAATTCAATATAGAATAGGATAGGTAGCAGGATGTCTAGTTTATAAATGTACAGACTGAAATTAAAGAATGGGTTTAAAGGTTGAAAGTCCAAGTAATAATACGTTAATAAAGCAGCAATTGAACATGGGCTTAATAATTAAAGGCAGCATTAATCGTAAAGGTACGACAGAAACATCACAAAACAAACAATTCATTGTAAGATGGCCAGGATTAATAAGTAGTAAGTAGTAAGTCGTGAGTTAAAAAAACACAAAAAATGCCTCTGATGGGAATACAACCAGCGGAGTATGTCCATAATATAACGACCGATGAGGTGCAGTTTAATGGTTAACAAACAATAAACAGAATATATTTTCAACGAGTAAAAAGCTGTATGGTCAACTTAAGGAAGAGTTTTATATGGTTATGCCTGCAAGCTTACTACCACTGTCTTTCTTAATATGATCCACACAATGCAAAGCTTCAACTACCACCTTCATACTCTACCCCCGCAACCCCCA